>JAJPUD010000058.1:958836-1111217 GCA_023553655.1 Myrmecobius fasciatus
TCCTTCCTTCCTTCCTTCCTTCCTTCCTTCCTTCCTTCCTTCCTTCCATCCTTCCATCTCTCTCCCTTTCCCTCTTTGTGATACTGTTGTCTCTCTTGCTCTTGTTTCCATGACACTACTCCTTTTGGTTCTCTAAGTGTTCCTGTCTCTTCCCACTTTTTAATGCTGGCTGTTAGCCAAGTTATCGAAACTTGTTCTTGATGTACTCAGCCTCCAGGACCGATATAAAGAAAATCTCCCTGACTAGAAAGATGGTAAAAACAGTGGAATTGCTGCTAAGGGGAGCTAAAGTCCCTTTCTTTGTGGAGTCAAGCCTGGATGGCTAGAATGATTGAAATTCAGTCTTGCTTGGAGGCAAAGAGACTGCAACAATTGACCTACACAGGTTATTTTTCATCCCATCATTGAAAAGCTTTAGGACCTATGTGAGTGGGCTTTCTTTATAAAGGAATTGCTTTCTTAAAACAAAACAAAATAAAACAAAACTGTTTGAAGGTCCCTTTTGAATTTGACTTGACAAGCTCAAGTATGTATTTATTTTTTCATCTTTGAATTTTAAAAATGCTCTTCTTTTTGAAGAGCTACTCGTGTGACCCTGCTCGTTCTATATTTGTATGCATCGAATAGGTTTCCCTAGGATTTGCCATTTTTATCTTCTGAACTCCAAAGGAGAATATTTTATCCACTTTTTGTATCATTATCAGAACAGACCTTGATTCAGCCATTCAGATGTGATAAGCTTTTGCTTTTTTTTTAAATGAAGCTTTTCCTTCATTATGAATATGGAAATGATGCTGAGGAAATTATGTCTGCACCTGTAGTATCTTGTCTGAGTATTTAGAAAGAGAGGATCAGTTATACTTGAACTAGGAAAGTGTGAAAAGCTACTGACAACAGTAGCTTGTACTTCGAAGGGTACTTTTCCTTTCTGAAGTGTTTTCCACATAATTTAATTTATTTTCACATCTGTGTCAGAGATGAAGGACAGGTGGATCATTTTCATTTGACTTTAGCAAACGGCGATTGAACGCCTTGTGTGTGTCAAAACTTGGGGCCACAGGACCTGACAATGAGCTTACCACCAGGCCTCAGGGAGCTCTCCCTTTTCTTGGCCATTAGCTGTGCCCTTCTCCCTTACCATTCCCATCTGTCCATTCTTATGGGACACATTCTCTCTTCTCCTTCCCCTTGCCTCCATACCCTCCCCATCATATCTCTTCTATCTCCCTCTCTTTTCTTTCTCTCATGCTCAGATCATTTCTTATTTTGTCTTTATCTTCTGAGATGACATTTTTTTCTCTGAGGACCATTTGAGCTTCATGTATACCCCCCCACACGCACATTTTGGTCTACTGTCTCATCATCTTTCCCCTTTCCATCTCTCCTATTGTCTATTTCATTGCTTGGGAGGCTGCTGTTTAGTTTCTATCTGCGGTGTGCCCTATATTACCATTTTTATTGTATTCTGGAATGTTTTTTATGTTTTTGCCTCTCTTATATTAATGATTTTTTTGGTGCCCAAACACATATTTACAATTTTGGGGTTGCTGCCCCTCCGCCCCGAATTTAGTGTGGTTTATACTCATGCAATCTCAGTCTTATGCCATGCGTGCTCTGTTTTTCCTGCCCTGTTGCAAACTACTTGAATTTACTGAACTTGTCCTGCTTTTTTTTCTTTTCTACTCTTCTCTCTCCTTGCCCAGAGAAGAGTATTGTTTGAAATCCTGTTTTTTTCTTCATTCTCCCTTTTTTCACTATTGCCTATCTTTTTTCCCCTTCTTATCTAGAACCCCTCCTCAGATATTCACTTTTCTTTTCCTTCCTTCCTTTCTTCCTCTTCCTCCTTTCTTCCCTCCCTTCCTTCCTTTGTCTCTCTTTCTCAATTTCTCTTTATTCCCTCCCTCACTCTCTCTTGACTCTTCGCTCACCTACTATAAACATGTTCAGGCTTATGACATCCTGGTCCCCACTAACCTCTACAGTTATTTTCTAGACTCCTCTCAAATGCCCCTATGTCTTAGTCCCATGTAGCTGGGCTTCTGCCTCCACTTCTAGATTCATACTTTGTGAGCCCTTTCTTAGTCACCATATTTGACTTCTCATTTGTGCCTATGAATTCACAAATCATCCCTCCACATAAAGCTCCCAAGTTTTTATATCCAGTCACACATCATTGATTGCTTGTTCATATACGTTCTTCCTAGATGTCTGATAGTCATCTGACATTCAACATATCAAAAAGAGAATCCCTTATCTTCCCCCAGTCCTAAATTCTCTGTTTCTGCTGATGGGGGGACACACCATTCTGGTCAGTGCATTTTCCAGCCTTGGAATTAATCATTAACTTTTCAGTTGCCTCCATCATCTCCTCTCAGATCTAGGCACTTGCTAAGACGGCCAACGCCATAATTGAGACTCTTATCACCTACTGCCTGGACTTCTATCTCCCTCCCTCCAGTGGCCTCTGTTTCTGATTCATCCTGCATACAACTGCCAAAACAATCTTCCTATGGCATAGGATAGACGGTATTACTGCTTTGCTCAAAAAGCCAGGTGGCTCTTCCCTACATTACCTCTAGGATAAAACATAAGCTACTCAGCTTAGCATTTAAATCCTTTCACAATCTGGCTCCAGTCTATCTTTCCAGGCTTACTGCATTTTAATCGCCAGCCTTTCTTCTGACCCGGTCCTCCCCCCCCTTTTCAGGAAGTCGACTTCTCAGTCAAACTGAGCTATCAGGTGTTTTTCCTTGAAGTGGACACAGCCGATTTCCCCTCTTGCCCACATCTGCATACCCCCTCCCTATTTGATCAACAAGCATTTTATTAGGAACTTCCCGTGACATGTCTCTGCTCTCAAAGAGTATACATTTTATTGGAAGGGTACGCTAGGTTCACAGGCTCTACACAAAACTAAGATACAGTAATTTGAGTGGGGGGGGGACATTCAAACCTAGGAGAAGTGAATAGCCTCAGAACTGAGCCTTGCTGAGACAAAGATGAGGGAAGGCATCCTGGGCCTGGAGGACAGCCAAAGTGTTGAGGTGGGAGATGGGATGTCACCTGTGGGGCAAGTTGGCCAATTTGATTCACAGAGATGGAGAGAAATGCATGATGAGCTTGGAAAGCTAGAACAGAGTTAGCCAGCAAAAAGCTTAAATTGCTGACTAGGTCGATATTTCTCCTAGAGGCATTGGGGAGCCACGGAAGCTCTTCCAGCTGAGACATGGACATTGTCCATTCCTCTTGGCAGTTGAATAGAGGAGGAAGAGGAAGGAAGAAGGCTGAAAGTGGAAGACCATTAAGAAGCTATTGCACTAATCTAGGCCAGAGGGGCTGGGGGCCTGAACTAGAGTGGTGGTGAGTTGAAGAGAAATGATTGACGAGACCTGGCAGCTCATGTCTTCCCTCAAGGCCCGCTACAGATGCCACCTCTTCGGTGAAGCCTTCCTTTTTATTCCTCCACTTGTGCCTGTTGATAAATGCATAGCAAAGTGCCTTGTGCATATTCAGAGTTGGAAGGGTCTAGAGGGAATTCTGAAGTGGGAATGCCTCCGAGCCCACTAGCTGATGACTTTGTGGGCCAGTCCTACTGCCAGACTCCCACATGACTAGGAAGTGCCAGAGGCAGAATCTGAAGCACTCCAGGCCTAGTGGCTGAGCAGCTGTAGCTGCTGTCTCTAGTCTATGTGCCTTGCATTGAAGTAAGTATTGAATGGTTTTTTTAACTTAATTGTTGAGTTATCCCTATTTGTTGATACAAGTGGGAACATCCAGAGATTTCAACTAAAGTCATTAGTGTCCTTAGTAGATGGTTTCTTTGCCATTTTTGCCAAGTATCTCGGAAATTACGTCCAACGTTCAAAATTGCACTCTTTCTAGAGGTAGATAGGACCTTAAAAAACTAGTCTAACTCCTTCTCAGAGCAAAGGAGGAAATGGAGGCACAGGATACTTAAACATTTTGTCCGTGATTAACAACTACTCAGTGTTGTGTAGCAGCAGGACTGGAACCCAAGCTTCCCACTATTTCCTTCAAGAATAAGGCCCTGAAATTTTGATGCTCTTCCAATAAGACCATATTAGCCAGATGGTTTCATTGAGCCTCATATCATTATTATATGATATGATTTTATATTTTAGGTCAGGGTATTTTAACATTAATATAAAAACTGTCATGCTGGCTCAGATAATTGGTTGACTAAGCGCCTTTCCAATTTCACCACTATTCTGTCTTTAGTTTTATTAAACAGCACTTACCATATATCAATGAATATTTCATTGGTCTTTCATTACTGAGCGAATTATTGAAAAATTGTTGTATTGGCAGTTAACTCTCCTTTAACTCCCTGAAATGGTGGTACTTGTCACCTAATTAGTGGCTCTTTTATGACCCTCATTTGCTTTAAAGATTAAAGGGACCAAGACTCTGGTATTGACTCGCCCTTCAACTTTTCAGTTCTGTCCTTTGCTGAAGCCTGGGCCTAGAGCTGCGGAATACACAGAAATCACCCTCATTGGAGAACTGACCTTCATTCTGGACTTGTAAATAGAAAAGTATTTTTGGTCTAGACAAATCATTTCTTTTCATGAAGAAGCAAGTAATTTTTAGAAAATACTTACTTTCCACAGCTTCCCCATGGAGATGGTATCTGGGCAGCCTTGGAAGAAGTCTGTTAAAAGCGAGAGAGAGGGAAAAAATGAGGAAATCTATTTTGTAATTTATTAATTCAGAAACAGATGGAAGTGTGATTTAAAGTACATTAATATTGATTACAGCATTCCCGGCTGCCTCCTGTTTCGTTAGCAGGAGCCGGAATGTATGTATGCAGCATGTCGGCACCCAATGCATGATGCTTGATGAAAATAGCTGGTTAGGATAATTAGTGGGCCCCAATCAGGACCATGAAAGTCACTTGATGAAAGATATGAGCTACTAAAAGGCCCAGTGAAATCAGAATCAGTTTTCTCAGAAGTGGCTTAATTATCCTTGGATGAAATTTCATCTGCAAAACAGGTTCTTGGGAGCAGAAGAAGCTGGTCACCTTTAGCAGGAAGGAAAAACTTTTACCAGGTGGAAAGATGCCACCTGCAACGGGGGGGGGGAAGACCACTTGAAGTAGATGGGAGGGGGCCCTTTTTGATTCTTTAGGAAGATAGGTTATAGACAGGACCACCGACTTTATGGAATGAAACCAACTCTCTCCGGGATCTCTTCTATGTCATTTGGCCACTTGTTTCATTTGAAAATCAAACTGTTTTTCTATTTTGTGGTAGAACTGGGATGACTTAAAGAAAAAACCGTCTGTATATGTGCATTCATGGAGGTGAGAGCAATTCAGTATTCCCCTTTATACAACAGTAACGGGACTGGCACTGAGTAGGACCGGGTCTTACCCATCATCTAGTTAAGGAAACAAGCCTTGTGGGGAAGGGACTTGCCAACTGTATCTGAGCCCTGCTGGCCTCCAGCACCACCTACTGTCACTGCCCATTAGCCATTACCAGGAAGGCAAGGCCAAGAACCCTAGGATGGGCAGCATCCCCCAGACCAATGGACCAGGTTCAACTGCTGTGCTATCGGACCAGGAGTCCTTCCAATGGACTTGTAGTTGAACCCTTCTTATATAGGAGCCATTTCTCCTTATCATGGTGTGAGCTCCTCAAAAACAGGGCCTGTCTTCTTTCTCCATGGCCAACATTGAGCACAGTGCTCTACACACACTAGGCTCTTAATAAAGGCTTTTCATTCATGTGGTTGTTCTTTGAGCCTACTTGTAGCCTTGAGCTGGACTGGTCCCCAGGGATTGACCAAAAGGCACCTAGTCATAGGAAGAAGTTGACTTCTGGATGCTCTTTGGGTATAATATACAGAATAAAGCAATGTGCAAAGTTATTTTTACAATAATCTTGCTTTATTCTATATGTTATACCCAAAGAACATCCAGAAGTCAGCTTCTTCCTATGACTAGGTGCCTTTCGGTCCAATCCCTGGGGACCAGCCCAGCTCAGGCCCTAGATACCTAGAAAGATGCTAATTATTTTTCCCCATAAAATGCCCTTTTCGGTATTTTCGTGAGAAGTTGCTTCAAACACACAATATCAGGTCTTTCAAACTTTGGCACCAACTCATACAGGTTTGAAGTTGTCGTCTAACTTGGTGGTTCTTTCTAATTCTGCCACTCACAGGAAGCAGGAGGATCAGGTACACATCGGTACTAGCTTGGTACATCAGATGCTAGCTTCTCACTTCCCATAGGCCTCAAGATTTTTCTGTTGTTTTTCCTGAGGGAATATGGATCTCAAGGTTTTATTGTCAGGAAATCCTATCCAAACTTAGCTAAGAGTTGATATCTTTTCCTAGGGCTTAAACCAGAAGTGAAAGGATTCTGGTGAAAGAAAGAGCTACCTCTTCTCCTCCTTCTTCTATGCTATTGTTGGATTCTTGGTTTTTTGGTCCTCTGGTTCCTATCCACTGCCCCCCTCCCATCTTGGTCTAATGCCTTGATTGTTAGTCACCCAATCCAAACAACTTTACCTCTTTGTGGCCAACCCCATCATAACCTCAGATCTCTCTGAGTCTAATTTTAAGCTTCTTATAGTGAGGATTTTGGCTGTACAATGAGATCCGTTATCCATTTGTGCCATATTTATTATGAGATTGCCTCTTGTGATCTTGTTTCTCCTAGAGTTGAGCTGGCAGTCAGGACAGCAGGCAAATATGTGCCAGGCAGGTACTCTGACCTATTTTTCAGGCCTAAATGCTATCCTCCATGATGCTTCTGGTAAAACAGCACTTTGGTCTGAGTTTCTTTCCCAGGGATTTGGGTGTAGTAGCAGGAACGGGTATCTTTTCTAGCTTCCCTCAAGCTCCCCCATGGAAGCTGAGGAGTAAGAGTATCCCTGGAGCATCTCTAGACATGTCCTGCAGATGCATGTGCAATGGCAGAAGGAGCCAGGCTCCCTGTCCTCCCAAACCATTTGCACTTGGTGGGAGCACCACAGTTGACACTACTCTCCTCATACTTCTAATGTGTGTACACATTACTCCAAATCGACTTGTTACTTTCTTGTATAAACTTCTGTTCAGCTTTTAAAGCCCCTCCCATCCTAGTCCCAACCTGCCCTTTTAGTCCCATTAGACATTAATCCTCTCCACGAATAATCCAATGAAAATGGCCTTTTGCTTTGTTCTTCATGTGCTGTCCATGTAGATGTAATCTACATGTATTATGTACCCACATACCTGCTGTCCATTTCCTATCTCCATGCCTTTGTACTGGCTGTTCCCCGGGTATGCCTGGAGTACAAGTACCTCTCCCTCTCTTCCTTAAAGATTCAACTCAAACAGCACCTTTGACATGAAGCCTTTGCTGCTCCATGCAACTACTCCTACCCTTCTTCTCAAACCTTCTTAGAAGTCTGCACTTTGGACTGATTCTCTTTATATCTGTCTGTACAGATGGCTCTGTCTTTGTTGTCTTCCCAACAGAATGGAAGTCCCCCATAGGCTCTCTCATTCATTCTGTCAGTACCCCCATGGCTTGGTACCAACTGACTTGTCGACACATGCTTGGGGGCTAGTCCTGGTGGGCCGCCTTACCGGCTGCAATCCTGGGCGACTCTAGGGGATTTCTCAATGGCCACTTCATAGTTTATATAATCAGCTAGTGAGCAGACTCCTCGATCGGATTCCCTATAAGCTTCTGTTTGACAATGAGGGGCTAATTCCCTTTCCTGGTAGGTCCCAAATCATTGCAGTAAGTAGCATTGTTAAATGAACATTTTGGTTTCAAGTTGAAGCCTACAGATCCCTTGGATGGGCCGTCAAATATCGTATTTGAAAACTCCACAGGAGGTTACGTTGCCTATGGGGCAGATGGTCGGACTTCTCTAAGGAGCCAGGCTGCCACTGCTTAATACTAGCTGGGAGATTGTGGGTGAGAGATGGAGCCTTGGGTTCCTTATTTGGGAAATGGGGCCAGGAATACTTTGTATCACCTTCCTCATGGGATTCTGAGGGAGGATCCAAACTAAGAGCTAATGGGTGAGGAGGGGGCTTTGCAAGTATAAAGCATTTTCAAAAGGGGGCCGGAGTCTCTGGCCTCTGCCTCTTACCCCAAGCTTTCTAGAGTGGCTTGGCTATTGTTGCCTTTGGTGGGAAGGATTTATGGCAAATTTTCGCCCTTTCTCTGCTAAGAGAGACAGCGGACCTTATACCTGTTCAATGGTTATTGTCCCTATTCCCACATACTCACTGGTTTTCCCAAAGGGACTTCAGTGCAGAGAGGGACAGAAGGCATGCTCTGACTGTAAACATGACTTTCAAATATCACTGAAACCGCCAAAGGGCATTTTTGTCAATCAGGACAATATTGAGGTGACTGAACCATTTTATTTTCTCTTCGGTGACCTAAATCAAATGTAAGTGTGGCACTGGGTCCCTAAGGGGGAAGGGGGGTGGGCAGGCCCTATAGATCCCAAAGAGGCAACGGCGGGTATAACCTGTTCCTTGCAAACTGACATTTAATCATGTGCCTGGCAGATCTCATTAGTCATTTCATTCACCAGCTCTCTTCAGAAGATACAAAAGAAGTATTACCTTAAAATATTCCATCAGAGATCTGGAATACTTCATAGCATGGTCCCTCTTTAGTTTAAACATTCTCAAGTACAGGAGAGATAGGCATCGGTAACTGTGGTAATTAGGAAAGGATTATATTAATTCCAGTGTTTAATGAAACCTATAAATTGTTTTTTAAAAAAGGCAACACACACACAGACATGAAGTTTCTTTTCTAAGGTTAGCTAGGTTGTGAAATATAAGAAAATAACTGGAAAAGCGGGAAGTGGGAGAGGGATGGAGAAGTATTAAATTCCCATCTTGATAACAGTATAAATGAGAAAGCTAAGTGTTTAGTCAGCTGCTGAGGCTGGCCATTAGTTATCCTTTAATAGTTTAATAGAAAACAAGAATAATAGGCTGATATAAGCAGCTTATGGAATTTGGTACTTGGAAAGTCTTTTTTCCCCTCAAGCTTCTGCTTATTTCTTTGGGGCTCACCATAAAATTGCAAGTCTCTTGTCCCATTCTGTTGCAGAAGAGCACGTGAAGTTCTTGAGTCTCAGGGCGTACCTTTGGAAACAAAGAAAACACTGTGTTGCTTGAGGTCAGGGGCTTCTGGGTACCTGGGTCTGTCTCCCCAGCTCCAAGTTAGGCCTATGAGTTCTAGAGCTCTTTTATGCCAAAGTAAGAAGAGATGCACAGAAAATGTAGAAAATAAGAGGGAGAACAGTTGGCTATGAGATTGTTAATGCAATATCCTAAAGCTAAATCACAGTGGTGCTTTGAAATAGCCTTGCTAAAGGAGCTGGATGCTCCTTCACAGGGATTTTCCCCTTGGGGGACTGCTCCTGGCTTGTTCCAGGCACCTTGGGGTTCCTGATGGGGATGGGCCTTCATTGTGTTCTCCAGATGGGAGAGGGGGAGGGATGGTACCAGTGGAGTCTGTTGGTTGGTTCCCATTCTGGGAGAAACTAATTTTTTTTTTCAGGCAGTGTTCCTTTCTATAATGGCCTCCTTTTTATCATTCTGCATAGTCCTTTATGTGTTGCATCCTGCTTGTACCCTGCAGTGAATCCTTTCCCAGGGCCTTTTCTGGGAATGTTCTTTTTCATACATACATACATACATACATATACACATGTATATATATGCACACACATATATATACACACACACATATATATGTAAATTGTATATACGTTACATATGAAAAGCACCTTGGAGTCAGGGAGGCTTAAGTTTAAGCAGGTCCCATCTCCTTGTGACCCAGGGAGATCAAATGTTCCTTCTGGGTGGCAAGCACCTCTCGGAGTTGGAGAAGAGCATCCACTCTGGCTGTGGAAACTTCTTCGCCCAGGGCAGAGTTCCCTACTCAGAGGAAGGCACCCATCAGGGAAACTTGAACTCTCCCTGTACCCAAAATGCTCATGTACACCTCCTCATTGTAGGGACAGACAAAGAGGGTCCAGTGGAATTGGGAGGACTCATCTTTTTGAGTTCAAATCTTAGCTGTGTAACTGTGGGCAACGCACTGAATCTGCCTCAGTTTCCTCATCTTCCAAATGGGGACCATAATAACGCCTACCTCCCAGGGCTGTCATGAGGATCTGTTGACATAGTACTTGCCAAGCATTCAGCACAGTGCCTGGCATGCGGTAGGGACTACGTGAATGTGAGCTATCTTTATTCTGATGATGTAGTATCGAGCTGCCTGGTGGGATCCTAGGATCACATCTCCAGCTGGCTTGGACCTTGGAGATCCTCTGATGTCACAAAGAAGGAGAGATGAGTGATCTCAGGTCATGTGACTAATGAGGGGCCGACCTGGGATGGGAATTGAGCATATTGGATTCCACATGATGCATTCTGCATGCTATCTGCCTGCAGGGAAGCGAGTCTCTCCCAATTAGATCTGGGGACCCCCGGTGGGGGATAGCGCCCCCATGGCTGGGTGGCAGGTATTAAATTAAGCAGATCTGGGGATGACAAATGCGCCTGCCGCAGGGCCAGCTCTGACGCCAGCACCATGGGGTTTTATCTCCTGAGCAGGCTCAGATATGCTCCTTGAGGCTTTTCTGTGCAGAGTGTCATTTCTAAAGGGAGAGGTCGAGGTCACTTCTACAGTCTGCGCCTCATTCACTTGGAGGCCTTCTGTGTTATTGTTGCCGTTTTGAAAATTTCCCCCTCTTCCTTTACCAAAATGTGTCTGTTTCCTATTCGAGTGCTAAAAGGGTGTCCCCCTCTTCCCCCGTTTTAACTAAGCACACTCCATACGGTGCACTGAGGCTCTTGAAAATCAATTCATTGCATAAAATCATTGTACTGAGCTTTAATGCAATTTCACAGGTACTTGTGCTAGAATAAGTAATAGTGTTCAGTGTTGCATCAGGAAGTTTAAAGGTATATGGAAGCTTTGATGAGTCCTCATTTACAAGGAGGTAATGGAGTGCAGGCAGGAGCTCAGGGCCACTGGAATCCTAACCTCCCCCAGCCCCCCATGCTCCCAGTAGGCCGCCCTCTTGGGGGCTTTGATTCTGCTTCCCCTTGCTCTGTTACTGCTCTGGCCCTGGAGAGTGCCCATTTTCTTCAGACACGTGGAGCTTATGTGTCGCCCCTGCCCTTCCTTTGGCAGCAGGATCAGAGGCCTATGAAGGCCTCTATTGAAGGGCCATTGACATATAAGGGACTAGTGGCAATGAGGAATGAATTTGACTTGGTGCTATTTCCTTGGTAAGGTCTAGCAAGATCCTGTAGTTTGCAGAATAGAGGAAACAGGACGGTATGTTTGTGTACATGTACATGTGTACGCTCATATATACTTTACTAATGTCACAGTATTCTTTTCTGGGAATGGGATGTATACCAGGACAATGGGAGGCACACTGATGGCAGAGCAAAGGATGGAGATTCCCCATTAATTCCCTCTACTTGGGGGAAGTTCATCTGGCCCCTGGATTTATCTTGTCTAATTGAGATGGCTACCCAGTCATTAAATTATATTTTTTTCTGTCCTATCTGCAAATATTTGCTGCCTCCATCAGCAGAAGAGAGAGCAATCTGAATGGAGGGCCCATGTGGGGCTGCCCCTGGAAGGACTATTCATAAGCTGGGCTATCGAGGCCCAATTTCCAACTGAGTTGTTTTGCCAGGTCCTTGATGCATAGCACAGTTGGAACGAGCCCTTGCCTTAGGAGCTGGGAGACCTGGACCTGAGTCCCAGCTCTCTCTCATTTCCCAGATTGGGTACAAGGAGGGGGTCAGATGGGATACCCTTGGGTCCCTTCTGACTCTAACAGCTGATGCTTTGCAAAGCTCAGAGGGGATGCTTTTTCCTTTTTTTTTTTTTCCCCTTCCGCGTGTTCCTTAAATGACTTTTGTCTCCTCTACAACCTAGACCAATAGCCTGGAAAATTTCATTTGTTAAAAGTAAATGACACCAGGAAACTTCGTAGTTTAATCTCTCCCCTTTCCTTTCCTCCCCCTTCACCTTCCTCTCCCCCAAATGCCAGTACAAATGGAAAAAATAAGTCTGTTCTTCATCTGTGACCTTAAATGCCAACTTGGAGCTCAGAACAATTTTTTATCATCAGGACAGAAAACAGGGTTTATAATGGAAATCTTGATAGTCCCACTTTAGGGGTTTTGAATTATAAAACTACACCTTTTAAAAGACAAGTGTCTTTGCCAAACGGTGAAATGACTATACTTTATTTCCACCCACTACATTTCCATTTTAATTTTATGAATATTGCAAATTATAACACTCACATTATAACCTCTAAAGGGGCTAATTTATAAAAGCAGTGTCCATCAATTATAAATTTTCCATGACATTAATAAAATGGCAAGAACTAATTATGATGACTTCAGAAATGAGGATGCCTTGGACAAATCATTAATATATTGAAATGATATTTTTAAAAATATAGCAGGTTCTAATTATGACTGAAATGAGATAATGAAAATGATCACAGTAAGGACATTAACCTGATGAGCTCCACGGTTTCAGAGTACATGGTGTATGGAGATTTCGCCTCCAATGGGTCCCGCTCCATTGCATTGCCACACTCGATGAAGGAGAGGGCTGCATCGGTATAATATACGGCTTTGCCAAACTTTTCCGCCTGAAATAGACAAATAGTTGTTGAGCCTTTCTCCTTCAAAAAGAGAGATTGCGCAAAGAATGGGATGCTTTTTTTTTTTTTAAAGGGGGGACTTTAAAAAAAAGGAATCTATTTTCCTCAAGGATGAATGGATGGACTTTTGGAAATGTCACATAAAAAGCTTAAGGAGATTTTTAAAAAATGCAGTCCACCCACCCTTTTCTTGACTTCCTGGGTGGGGGAGGAAAGCAGGAAGCAGGGGGGTAGACTGCCTCAATGAGACCCAGCTGCAGTTTGGACTGAAATTGTAGCCTAGGGTCCATTTTCCCCTTCTGCTTTGATTCACTGCTCAATGTGAGTACCCTGCTACACATAGGAGAAGTAACAGATTGATGCCATTTGTCATGAAAAATGTGAAGTTGTGGTAGGGTCGTTGACAAAAATCTCATGGCTTTCGTTGTAAGTGACGCCACGTGATGGTGTCAAAAAGCCCCAATTACAGCATTCCAAAATAGTGTCTTTCAGGAGAATTGAAAGGCAAAAGGATGTTTATCCCTGATAATGGTCATCCTGAAACTGACTCAGGCTTCTCGATTCTTTCTGATGTGTAATGAATATTGCATATGACATTTTATATGGAGGATTCGATAACAGTATTTAACATTTTCCATTTCTGATAGCTAGATGGGCGCTTTCCACTAATACAGTCTTTTATGTTAAACAACCGATATAATGCTCTTTGACAATTTCCCCCTATATCTCTTATCAAAATATTTTCTAGGCAACTGTAAGGGTTTCACTTCTCAAAATGGCACAGTAGCTATCTCTAACAAAGGATTAAGTAACACTGGAGAATGATCGGAGCTACAGATCCAGCTGAATTTGCTGTGACAATGGCTCTCTCTCCTTAAAAATGAATGCATGTGCTTTGGCTTTGATGTACTGCAGAAAACCATAGCTTAATTTCTGTAAACTGTTGGGTAAATATTGATTTGCATGAAATTCAGCCTTTCAATCAAAGCTATTCTGGGAAAACCTGTGCATCCATGTGAGAGTGATTTCAGTGGCAGTGGTGGTTCTTTTGCTTCTCATCTCTCAAAGTGATTTCCTTAAGCTGTTAGCTTCCAGCCTCATGTTGGCCCATCTTTTGGGGACTCGTTATCCCTCCCCCATTTGGGACCTCTTTCCTTGGAGCCGTCTGGTACTGTTGTGCTTGCTTTGGTGAGATAGAGAAATTAACTCAGACCCTTCTAAAGTTAGGTCTATCTCACTTGTTTTAACTTTTGGAGAAATTTGACTTTCTACAGTCTCGGGGTCACATCTGCTCCCGTAAAGGACCCCTTATTCACTTGGCTTATTTGGATTTTGGCTGAGGATGAAGGGTCTCCCTCAGCTGGGTCAGCACTGTGAGGACTTCTGAAGAGAGCTGCCACCACAGACCTTTTGGTTGTAACTTGATGCCGATACTAGTCACATGCCTCATCCTCTCGGCATCTTGAACAGAGCTGGCACTTTTGCCCATCTCATGTTACTTTGGAGGCTCGTGAAACAATTATTTCTGAGGGGATGATTCCAATCAGAGGGATGTTCATCCCAGACGGTGGCTGTATGATTTTATTTGACCAAAAGAGGGACAAAAATGACAGCTCGTGAGGCACGTGTTGTTGGGTGGTTCTTAGGAATCGGTGGTCAGTTGCCAAGAATGCATACGGCGCATGGCAATGGCTTGGTGCCCCATTAAGAGCTCTCTCAGGGTCAAGCTGTCTGTTGTAGAGTGCTCCTCCTTCCAGGCCCTGCCATGCTGTGCGGTGCCTTCTCAGGTTATTTCTGCTTGAACACCTCTCCTAATGGTGGTCAGGCTTAGTCAAAGGTGAGGAGACAGAGAGCAACACTGTCCTCTTAAAGGAACTCAGAAAGGAGAAGTGCAGAGCGCATGGAAGCTCTCACTGGCACAGACGGTGGCTAAATATTCTTTATCACGGGGCAACAGGTTAATGTGAACACTGAGAGCATTTCCCTTGAAGGTCTCATCTGTGGAGAGGGCCTTCTGGGGCAAGAGCCGTCGCTGTTTTCTTAGAGTACGTTCTTAACCTGAACTCCTCCTCACTGTGAGACACCTTCTACTGAAAGGCATCTCAGGAAATATAGCTAGCTTAATGACAATTGGAGCTTCTTGCTCAAATCTGCTGGTTTTATGTGTGAGGGAAAGGGACTACTTTTCCTAAGGTCTTGAGCTTGCACATGTCAACTGAGAGGCCCCAATAGCTATTATGGTTCTTTTCCTGATCTTTCCAGGTAGATCTGAAGGGGACCAAGGTGTGGGCCAGGGATGCTCCCTTTTGACTCAGATTCTCTTCCTAAGCCTCTGAGACTTCTTTGAAACTGGTTTGTATTTATAAAGCAAAACAACGTAGACCATCCAATCGCTGGAGAGGAGGAAGGAAGCAATCTGTGTATTGATCCCAAATGGAGGATGTCAGGGTGTCCCAGTCCTCCAAAGGTTAGGGACCGAGCACCCTGTGGAAACAGCGGCCACCTTCCGCGTTTCTCAGCAAGAGGCACTGCTAGGCTAGGGACCTTATGGTGGGCTGCTGGCAATGGCAACAGGGGCTGATCCCCGATGGGTTTTTTTTTTTTTTCCAGAAGCATACGCTGTTCAAGGGAAAAAGGCAGAAAAAAAAGGTCTCGGAACCTACCAGTGCATCAGCTTTGTGCTTCAGCTTCTTGGCCTCCTGCATGTAATAGTCGGCATTGTGAGGCCTAAACAAACACAATTCATTCTTTCAGTGGGCTTTGTCATCATTTGATTAAAAGACTGAATGGCCCAAACATTTCGGCTATGAATCCCCGTACAGTGCCCAGCAAAATGCAGACAAACCCATCCATTTCCATGATGACAGACCTACAGATAAACGGGCACAATGGCTAGCCGAGGTATATAAATGGCCCATTTTGACAAATTCTGCCGCCCTCCTCCTCCCCTTGCCCTCTGATGTAGATAAAATAGATCAGAAATTTCTATTGGTCCCCCAGCATATATCTCCACTGGAGGAGGCAAGCAGAAAAGCGGGACAAGGCAACCTAGAATTAAACCACCTTAATTGGAAGCACTGAAATACCACCTGCACTTAGCAGAGGCATGTGGGGGAAATGACAGGGATTATCCATGCCTTTGCTTGTCATCAGGGCCTCATTCTGGTCAACGGCTTTCCTTGACTCAATTTGCACAGTCATTTTAAGCAGAGAAAAGGACGTGGAAGCCTCCCTTCAAGTCAGGGCCCCACCCAAGACCGGATTGAGACGTTTACGATATTTCTGATGACATACATGTCATCAAATTGAATCCGAGGTCTTCTGGACTCTGAGCTCCCGTTGGCGAGGGAGGACATTGAAGACCAAGTAGCCATCTCCAGTTGATTACTATCCAGAAGTCCAACGCTGGGACCCCGATTGTAGTTGTCTTCACCCTGCAAAAGAAAACCAAAACAAGAGCAACTTTTATTAACTCAGATTTTTTGGGGGCCAAATCTCTCACCACGAATGCTTGGTCAAAATAGAAGTGACATGTCTTAAGGTTAAAATGAAGATGCCTTTTTTTAAGCTTAATCCATCATGAGATTTATTTCTGCTATGACACAACTCTCAACCAATAAGCTTCTGCAATTAAACCTTTGGGAATGAGATGCTGGAAGTATGTAAAGTCAGCAGGCAGTTAGTCAACAGAATTTGTGAATGGAAAACTGGTGGGCACTGGACTGGTGGGACAGGATGGGAGAGCCTGGCCTTGAGAATCCTTTCCTGGGCTACATGTGAAACACCCTCAATTCCCCAGCATTGGAAAGACCTCTCTCCACCGTATCAAACAGCAGCCCATAAGTTGCCTCCACGGACCAGCCTAGCTTGAAGGTTTTGAGTGCTAGCCATGCATTGGGCCTGCTCTTCCTAGCTAGCTGCCTAGGAGACTTGAGACTCATAAATGTAATCTATCTGCCAGTGATGTGGACTAATAGCTTCTCTCAGCCTGTGCCAGTCAGGATGTAGATAGCAGAGATTAACATGAGAAAGGGAGTGAGAAAAGAAAGACAAGCTTACTGCCTTTCAGGTGGGCCTTGGTTGAAGAGACTCGGGAACTAGTGAAACTAGTGTTTAGCTGAGGGTCTTGTAGACAGTGGGCACTTAAAAAAGAAAATGCTCACTATGTGTCTGTAGTGGAATATGACAACATTCCCATCGAATTGATACTTAAATAATGGTGGCCAGAATCAGAGATGTTGACTGGGTAAGAATACCTCACTTGGACTTAGCACGTCACTCGGCACTTCCTAAGCACCCTGGGAGGGAAACAGTGCAAGTTTACGTATCCTCATAGTACAGAGCAGTTAAAGGTTAAAGATGATCAAGCCACTATTCTGTGCTGATGAAATGAAATTGGGATCCTGCATTGGGATTGGTTCTGGATCCTACAGTTTAAGGGGGCCTTTATAAGGGGTGAGTATAAAAGGGATTATTTATGTCATCTCAAAATGAGTTGAAGGGATTGGGACATTTAGCCTGAAGAAGAGAAGGCTCAGGGAGCTGCTGGGAACTGTGCAAAGGGCCCTGAGGTAAAAGAGAAATTCGATCTAGACTGTTTGGCCCAAGAGGGCAGTACCGGGAAGCATGGGTGAAAGTTCCTGTTCTCCACAAAGTGAGAGGGGCTCTGGTTGGGGACTCTTTCCCACCACTGGTCATCATTTGGCAAAGGCCAGTGCGCAGCCAGATGTTGGGCATGTCATAGAAGGGAGTGTTTATGAGTATGGATTGGTAGCAGCGGCTGCTGAGGTCCTTCTTGTAAACATTGTCTAATTTGGATTTGAGACTAATATGGAAGAGGCCAACAATCCAATGGACAAAAATAAAATTTAGGTTCTCTCATGTTTATGTGGTGTGTAGTGATATCTTTGTACGAAAGTCAATAAAAAGGGACAGTGCTAAGTTAGCCAAAAGGAGTCCCCGCAGCATAGTATGGTCTCATTTTGATGCGGACGATAGCCCTGTGAAGTAGGCAGGGCAGGCTCTATCATCTCTGTTTGACAGATGTGGAAACGGAAAACTGCCGAGTTCAATGATTTGCCCAAAAGTCACAGCAAATTTGTAATAGCCCAGAACAGAGCCCACATCTCCCGCCTCTTTTAGTGCAAAACAAACAAACTATACCCATGCTGCCTTTCAGACTTCAAGCTTGGCTGCCTGGGAGAATTGTGGTGCTCTGAACAGAAATGGGATTATTGTGGAATTGACATTATAAACATTAGTATTAAAAGTTTTAGGAGTGTTATGTTAAAAAAAAAAAAGCTTTTATTAAGCACCTAATTAGCCTTGACAATAGACTTGCAGAGTGAAAACAGAATTCCATAGACATATGACTTTGCAAGGGCTTATCAAAGAGAACCGAAGAGGAAGTTTTGAATGTTAATTATATGGATTGCGCCAGGTGGGGTGCAAAGTTGCTTAGAACATGTTGGTCTGTTTTAGGATGGTATAGTAGAAAGATGCTGGAGTAAGAAGATCTGAGTTCAAGGTCTCCACCTTTCTGAGCCTCACTTTCCTCAGCTGTAATCTGAGGACACATATACTAGCACTGTTTACCTTTCAGAGTGCTTATGAAGTGCTGAGTCAAAGTGAGTCAGTCAGTTATCTAGTCAACATCTCTGATTCTGGATGCTATTTTTGGGGGGAAGCATCAGTGCAGAAGGAAGGATCGTCTCTTCCCTCTATCAGAAATGCTGTTGTGAAAATCACCTTTAATCTAGGAGCATAACTTCTGGCCCTGAAAGCTCTGGAGCCTGAAGGTCTTTTCTGTCCTCAGGGCCCAGAGCCACTCCATATTGGCAGGAGAGATCTGGGGCCTGGGTTTGTCTAGCTCAGCAGTGTGGCTTTTTATCGCCTTAAAAGCTAATTTGGTCTTAATAAACACACTAGCTGG
This sequence comes from Myrmecobius fasciatus, assembly GCA_023553655.1. Taxonomy (NCBI): domain Eukaryota; kingdom Metazoa; phylum Chordata; class Mammalia; order Dasyuromorphia; family Myrmecobiidae; genus Myrmecobius; species Myrmecobius fasciatus. The sequence continues at coordinate 977,470 of JAJPUD010000058.1, forward strand.
AGGTACTTAGGCCATTCTTAAAGTGCTGCTATCTTTGTGTGTAGATGGAACTTAAAAGTTTTCTGGGTTCTTTACCACATGTTTTTAGGAAAAATGCTAAAACAGTTTCTCAATCTTTATAGTGAAGCTTGTTAAACTGTGGGTCGTGACTCCATATGGGGTCATGTAACTGAATGCGGGGGCCATGAAAAATTTGGTAGCCGGACAAGGTTTTTGGATGCAGCGATCAAAAATTAATTCAAAAGCAAATGTGTAGTGAATGTGAGGTGTTTCTGGCAGCACTAGCCCATGTTGCATTGCATGACTTCACTGCAGCCTGGGTTCTGAACACACAACAGGCACACTTTGCACTGTGGATGCACAAATGCTGCCAGAAACACCCTGGCTCAGATCTGAGATGAGATTGTGTAAAAATGTCTTGGTCAAAAAGGGGAGGGGAGGTTATGAATGGGAAAAGTTTAAAAAAACCCTTGTCGAGAGCCGTAAGTCAGATTGGTGGAGAATCCCATGTTTGGCTCTGGGAGTAACCAAATGTTTTGGCAGGAAACTCTTCAAGCAGGTTTTAATTTAAACCACGAGATCAAAGCTGCAGACCTGGAAGGGACCTCCTATGTCATCTAGTCCAATCATCTCATTTTACAGGGGAAGAATAAACTGAGGCCCAGACTGTAGAAGTGACTCGGGGTCCCAGTGACAACTAAGCAGCAGAGCCACAGTTTGAACCCAACTCATTCTAACTCCAAATCCAAAGCTAATTTTCTATTCACCCAAAAAGCTGAGTTTCTATTTTTTCAACCTCCTCCGGCAGGGGTGTGTTAGATGATGGGGGATAAGCTGACGCAGGATGAAAAATGAATCACTGAGAATCCATAAAATGGGGGCATGTTGGGAGTTACCTTTCACATACTCTGTCTCTATCTTCCCTTCATCCCTCTACTTCTCAAGTTGAACCAGATCAAGGGACCTGAGCCAGAGTTAGTATGGGCTTGTGCCCCAAAAGGTTCACACACAATGCCTGTCCTCTGGACTGGCTTCAAGCCTTGTCTTCTGAAAGCCTCTTGATATTCCTGGCCTGGGAGGAATGTCTCTTGTCATAGAGGGAGGCCTGGGACTCCTTCCCTCCCACAGTAAACTTTGACTCTTTTGTAAAATGGAGGTGGCCAGACTTCAAAAGGTGATCAGGAGGAAAGTCTTTTGCAAGCTGTTGGTTTTGTACCTGTACTAGGGGCAGCAAATAACAGATGTGGGACATATTTGTTTGAAGAACACAAATGGAGAAATGATCCAATGAGGGAGGTAGAGGCTCCTGGCTCGCTCTGCTGGAGCCAGTGACTGATGGTTCTACCACAGCTTCTCTCACACTAGCTTCTGGTCATCCATGCAGTCACGACTCCAGGCCAAGCCATCCTTACTTGGACTATTGCAAGAACCTCTTGATTGTTCCCCCTTGCTCAAATGACCCTTTGTCAAACTCTGCCCATTAAACGCCATTGATTCTTTCCCTCTTACCTTGAGGAGCAAAACCAGGTAGGCTTCTCTTATCAACTGTTACCTATTTTGAAACTTTTAACCTTAGCTGCTCAGGGTACAAGAGGTTAAGTTACTGGCCTAAAGTCACACAGCAGTAGGTGGCAGAGGTCTTTGTGACTCCAAGGCCCGTTCTTTATTCATTATTCCATAGTCTCATTTTGTCTTTATTTGGTATGCTCTTATATGTATACATATGTATATATATGCATGCTATATATTTATACTGTATTGTAATATAAGTTCCAAATATACGATAGTTGGTCTTTGAAGTTAGGGACTAGTTTATTTTTGTCTTTGTATTCCCAGTACTAAACATGTACTTGGCACATAGTAGGCATTTTAAAAACACTTGTTGATTGACCCAGCATTGTGCATAGAGGTATCTCTTACAACATTTGCAAAGGCTCTCATCTAAGTATCTCATCTCAGAATTAGCAGACGAGAACCCGAAGTTGCCAGAAGCATATCTACCCCAGCACTCTAGTGTCTTTGGCAAGAAAACCTCAAACAGTAGGTAGATCTTCCTGCCTCCAGGCCTAATGTTTTGAGTTCAAACTCAGCTTTAGACGATTCCTAGCTGTGTGGCCCTGGGCAAGTCCCTTCATCCTGTTTGCCTTCATTTCTTTATAAAATCAACTGGAGAAGGAAATGGCCAACCACTCCAGCATTTCTGCCAGAAAAATCCTAAATAGGGTCATGAAAACTTGGATGTGACTGAAAAATGACTGAAGAGTAACCAAAAAACTATTATAGGACAGATACCCTCTCAGGCCAATCAATCAGAAAACAGTGGGGGGGGGGCATTTCCCCATAAGATCTAGAGCTGATTAACATTTCTCCTATTAAAATCCTCCTTCTTTCTTTCATATTACATCATCATTCTTAAAACTATGTCCATCATCAGGACCCTAGGATATGGAAAGCAAAAAATAAAACCAATGGCAACAGATAAGAGGTCATGCTGATAGGTCTTTATTGGCAGGGATATTTCCTTCTAGAATTGAAGGGGTGGTGATTTTGGGGTGAGGGTGACCCTTCTACCAAGCTTGACCGCTAGAAGAGCTGTCATACCCAAATGCATTAATCGCCCTGCAGTCACCCTGACAATGAGTCTCCCGGGAGTGAGCCACGGTGGTCCACAAACCCCAAACATATTGTGAGCTGGATCTCTGAGTTGCCACCAGCATGTTGTCCTCTGATGCCTCGTTGTAGTGGAATGGTGGCCCTGGTTCCTTGAAAACTTCTCCAGCTGATTCTGCGGGGTCCTGCCAAACTGGGAAGGCTTCAGGTTGAAAAATTCGAGAAGCCTTGGTCATAAAAAATGTCCAGACTTCATGAAGTCAATCCTCCTGCCTTAAAGCAGAACTCCATTTAAAGCGTCCTACTCAAAAAGTTCTCTCTCTCTTAGAGTAAAATATCTCTGAGGAAAGAGTCTCTCCAGCCTCCCTTAGCAATCCATTTCCTCCAAATCAATTTGAGGCAGGATGGGATACTGTTATAACATATCCTGTCTTGCAACAGTATAAGACCGGTGGAAAGAGTGGGACTGGTAATTATATATCCCTGTTAGCGAAGAGGGTAGGTATCATTTTGAGGGAGGAAGGGGAGCCCAATAGTGAGAGCTGAGTGATGGCAAAGTTGACACTGTCCAGACTGCCATCTACGTACAGTCTCTGGCTAACCCTAGCTCCTTTGATACCCCAACCTCTCAGCTGTCCAACGGCATTAGCTCCCGGATCTTTTGTTTCTGGCCTCCCTCAATCCTTGAGTATCACATGAATGGCACCTACCATTATGTGCCCCTCCTCTCACCCTGCAAAGGAATTTGCCCTAGATACCAACACGCCCACTTAGAGCTCTGCTCAGGATCGAACGTCACACCCCCAAATACTCACGCAAGTTCTGAAGTTTAAATGGGTCTTGGTCTCATTCTTTTTGGGTCTGGAAAAAGAACAGCTGGCAGCCGGAAAAGCAGTAGGCATGGGAACTTCCTGACTGGAGGAATTGTTGCCGTCAGAACTGGCACGTCGATGTAAGGGCTCATCCGACAAGGGGGACAGTGGAGGTGGGAATAGCTTGTCATCTCTCTTCTTGGTCACTTTTTTGGCTGGATTGTTTCTGGTGGAGAAAAAGAAAAAGAGTTTATATTCCAAGCTTTCTTTTCTCCTCCCCTTTCTTGTCATTTAGGGTGGCATTTTTAGTGATAATATACACCAGGGTCCCTTACTGATTATGGATTCTCAATGGAGGTTGATTGTAGGCATTGGAAGGGAAATTTGGGTCTTTGAAGCAGATCTCTAGGATATATTTAACGGTATAAAGTCAGTCTTTCAAGGCTCATTCAATTCATGCTAATTGGATTTTTATGGAAAATACAATGTATACTTTAAATCAAAGCTTCTTAAATGTGAGGGTCACACAACTGTCATCTACTGTCAGTCAATATTTGATTTGTAGGTCTATTTTATATACCTTATGCCTGGGCTCCCATACAAATTTCTCAGGTGAAAAGAAGTCATGAAGAGAAAAAAAAATTTAAGAAGCTCTGCTTTAAATCCCTACCCCCTCCATTTTAAAGGAAGGTTTCTCCTTATTTTGAAGTAGAACTTCTCAGCAGAAGCACTAGGTAAATGATGGGATAATGGGCTGAAAGAGCTTTTCTTAATATGGATGTGCTTACATATTCCACACTTAACTATGGGGAAAATTCGGGTGAACAAAAGTGTTTGCTTTGGCAACAACTTGACCCCAAAGGCTCCAGACTGACAGTCAAATCTGAGGCACCCCGTTTTCCAGAATATATCTCTTTCAGTCACAGCAAAACGTTGCATTTTCAAATACTAGCACACCTTATTTCAGAACCTGTAGAACTGAGCAATCTGCCCGGAAAACCACGGCCCCAAAATGCAAAGCACAACCAAGGGCTTCTGGACTTACAATGGGGATGCAGACAATGGATTTCTGTTTTAGTTACTGTTTTAGTCTAATCAATGAGGATTACTTGAATTTTCATTTTTTCTCACATCACTAATATTGCACCAAATAGTCATTTACTCTCCATGATTATTGACAAAAATTTTCAGTAGCAAATTAAGTCAACAAGAATTGTGTTTTCCTCTTGGTCAACTTCAGTCAGTGTCAGAAGCTATAGATTTATAATATCTCAAAGCAGCAAATCAAAGATGAACGAGCAGTAGAGCAGAATGATTTCTTGAACTGGTGGAAGTCAACATTGGCTCCTTGTTCCAGCTCGTTGGGGTTGCACAAATTTGCCAGTTTTAATAATATCTGTCATCCTCTCTCTATCTCTTTTTCCATAATCGTGCCTCCCTGACTCGCCAATGTCAATTCCCACCATGCAGATGAATTTTAAATCCCTTGAAGTGTTTCTAGCATTATCATAACTAGTTAAAATGATTTTTTTAAATTGACAAATTAAAAAAAATTGCTTTCTACAACAGAAGCAATTTGAAAGCAGTTAGGATGTGTGATTAAAATGATCTCTAAGCTTGTGAAAGCTCTCCAAGATATAGTGCCAAGCCAAGCCTAAGAAATACATAAGGAGCTAAGCTTTTGAAATCTCAGCATAGAGAGAGCACTTATGACTTTAACAGAGAGGAGGCAATGCTCAATTAGCTGAACGAAGGGTTCCTCCTGCTTTTGGTGGTATAGGCCATACTAGATGGGTAGACGCAACCATCATGGCTCCTTTGCTCTGCACATCACATAGGTAGTTGACAGTCTCCTGGAGGATATTGGGAAGGAGGGCCTTTACTTATCTACCTAAAGCCCTGGCAGTGTGGGGTTTGGGACATTTTATTTGGCACAAGTCCTTCAATGATGGGCATATTCTAGCAGTATCAGTGATGATGCCCTGGAACTAGCTCCCAGAGCAGTCCAGAGGAGAAGGGGTGAAGCAGCAATTCCCCCTTTGATGATAAGAAAGAACTCTCCCAGCAAGGTAACATTTTTTTTGATTATGTAAAAGGGGCCATTCCCTGTCTCATTTCTTACCTAGCCTTCATCAGTGAATGGGCATTGCCCCAGACAACCCGGAAACCTATTGAAGACCTTAACTTAAAAAGGCCAAGGTCTCCCACTGCATCCAGGGCCATGTCCAGGCATCCTGGTCTATGTTTTGTCACTGGACCCAGATGGTTGTGGAGGAGAAAGTGAGGCAGGTGGCCTTGTGTAGCCCTCCCTCAAATCCAATTCCCTTGAATGTCATGGCACTCTTGGAGAATGAAGGACAAACAACAACTACAACGACCTAAGATCATCTTCTGCATGTGGAAAAGAGATGGGGTTTTCTAAGGTTTTCATGGAAAGTATCAGTTAGCTTCAGATGTAGAGAGAATGGTTGCTTAAAAGGAATATTCAGGAAAAGTCTTTGGAGAGAGAAATCGTTTTTTTCCCACCCCATTTGTACCAATGCTATGTTGTGATTGGTGGTTTTTAAATGACAAACTAGATCCATTTTCTTCTTCTATCCCTTCCTTTCTCCTCCCAAATAATAAAAGGTCCTGGATCTCCCTACTCATGGAAATTTAGAGAGAGTAGGAAGGAAATAAGAGGTTTGCTCAGAGAAACCGCCTCTATTTTCTGGCTTGAACCTCCTATATATAGCACAGAAAAAAAAAATATATATATATATATATATATAAATGGTTTGCTTATGGAAAAAGTCACAGGAAGTAAAGAGAGTAAAAGACAAAGCATCAATTCTGCAATTTCCCTTTTCAGAACTTCTTTATCCTGACTGGACTTGAAGATAGTCTAACTTTTTCTAAGACTACCAATGCTGTTTTTGCCAGCTATGTGCTAGACTCTAATTCTTTCCTTTCTCTGGAAGATGTTTTGGAATGGTTTGAGCCTGGCAGTTGGGGCATTTTGAAACATTGGGTATGAATTTGAGGAGGTGCTCCAGAATATGCTTCCCTGCCCAGAGGCAGTCCACAGTCTCAGGGAGTGAAGGTGGAGCTATCTTCGTTCTGAGTATGTTGGGAAAGGGGGAGTGGTACATTTCAGGGACCAGGGAGCTGGATGTGATGAGAGAGTTGAAGTACATAAACAGCGGCAGCTAAGATTTATGTCAACTCAGTTCTACCTTAGACCAAGCTAGGAAATCCATTGCTATCAGCATTTAGACAGACTGGTGCTAGGCTGTGGGCTACTAATGGGCTCAAGGACTGGCATTTGGTGGAAGTCATCTTTACTTCCGAATGAATCCATGGCGATTATTCAGGCTGAATACTTTAAACAGCTGGCATGACTATTAGTTAACTTAGATGTAGAGTCCAGAAAGAAATACAGTCAAAATGTCAGGGCGGAATAGAGGGCTGGACTTCGGGCTGGAAAGTTTTTGCAGTTGGAGGAAGAATGGGGGATGCCAATTGGCAGACCATGAAAATGTCCCAGCCTGCAAGCCTCCAGCCTGTTGAGGGTAGTCAGAAAGGTGCGGATATCTCAACACCATTTGAAGCAGCAGATTTCTCCTTTATTTCTCCCTGGACCCACCTGATTGCTTTTCATTAAGGCCTGAGAAAGCCATTGTTTTTGCCATTCTCTCTTCCATTCTTCTCCAAATATGACACCCCTCCTCTCAGTAGAACCAGACTGTTTTAGACCTCAAGATGAGGGAACAAGGAGTTGCTTTTTTTCACAGAAGTGATCTGCTCCGTCAAATTTGCTACTGAAGGTCATTGGTTGTTGGTGAGAAATGTTAGTGTCTGCCTGTGCTTCGTCACTTTTGTTTCTGTTCTACGTTGGGACATGGGCTTTTTTTAGTGGTTCTATGAGATGTTCCATAGAATTGTTTCCAGGATAAATCTGGGAGCAATGGAATTATCTGCTGTCATATGCACCGGTGCTTTATGCTCACCCATTGTGCTGAGGGATGCTCATCCTTTACCTGAAGTTTCTCTGGGATGCCCCCGCCCAACTCTGCAGGTACTTAATAAATAATAGAATTAAGGTACAAAGAAAAGAATGAAAACAGACTTACTCTTTAGTGCTGGGGAATCTGTGACTACTGGGTATTGGTGAAATGCAAGGTGGAAGCAGACAGGATGGTGGAATATCATCTAGCCGCTGCTTCTTGTTCTCAGTGAACAGGTCCAGGTGGTCAGCTGACTTTAATAAAAAAGAGAGCTGGAATAAGAGAGGATCTACATACAAACATTCTACTTATAGGGCATAGCAAGTTCTAAGATTAAAACAGACTGCTTTTTTCTAAATAGGGATATGGCATGAGGGGATCAGAGGTACTTCTTTCATTAAGGGTACCTTTTATATGCCCCACATGTCTAATCAGTCAAACATCAGGCAGTAGAGACAGAGCTGACTTGAGGTCTGACTGCTTGATTGGGGAGGTGATAGAATGGAAATTAGATCACATGGCTTAACAGTCAGGCTACCTCTTTTCTCTCTCAGGCTGGTCCCCAAATGAACAAAATAGAACCAAAGTTGTAGCCACAGGTACAAATCTTGTCCAAGCAGATAGCTAATTCACTAGGAGAATGCTAGGGCCCTCCCCTTATTTCTCTGCAATCCACAAAAAACATGGGATCTTTTCTGGCCTTTTGCCTTGGTTGTCCATAATTTAAACTTATGCTATTGGAGGTAGCCATTTTAATTAAGAATAGAACTCTGTCAATTGCCATTCAATCAACAGGCTCTGAGATTTTATACTGATGGCAGATAAGTCAGGGATGTTCCTCTCCCATCCTTCCCCCATTCCTACAATTACTTTAGTAATGTTTTCCAGAGACACCAGGCTCCTATATTGGGCAATGTAGCAGCTTTCCTAGTGTTGGGAGGCATAGGAGATGGCGAATGAGACAGTCCTTCCGCCTTCTCTGCAGGCCTCCTAAGGGGAAAGCAGGCATTTCTGAATACCTCCTCACTAACTGAAAAGTCGTGGTGGTAAGGCCTTTTCCTTAAGAAATAACCTGAAAGCAGCATGCTGTGTTGATATCTTTGAAGAGAAGGAAATCGTCATTGAAAAGTTTGTTCCAGTCTCCATCTTCAAAGTACCCACTGTCTGCCCTGGGAGAGATGGGGCTGTCACGAGCCACAACTGTCATAGAAACTGAGGCTCAGCCTTTCATTTAGCCACTCTCCTCTAGGTTTTTTATGCTATTCATAGAAAGCAACCCAAAGATCACTGTTGCTTGGGATTTTGTCTCTATTGGATTAGAGAGAAGTGAACCAGAACATGTCGTAAGTATGCAAGTGATCATCAGGAAAAGGTGGTTGTGATCTATCTCCGTGTCTCTGCAGATGGTAGGAAGAAGGGGAGAGAACTTTAAAAAAAAATTGGCCATTCTGACAATCAATGGCTTCCATGGTGGGCAAAGGGTGAATAAGCCATGAAAGCAGAGGGCACCTCTCAGGCACTGAAACTCACATGAAGGGACGGCAACCCAAGAAAGGGGCAAACCAAGTCTGTCCATTTCTTTCACCTGGCAGAGCAATTCCTAACTAACCTGGGACCCACAACTTGTCAGCAGGCAAATGGTCCAATCGTACTTTATTCCTTAAAAAGGCATTATTGTCCTAAACGGATACAGCCCTTGGGGCTGTGCTCTACCAAGTAGTGTGATTTTGTTGTGCTTGCTGACAGTCTTAAGGGTGGCAAGGCCCTTGAACAAGGGACAACCCAAGTAGCCACTTAGATAACCTACCTTGTACTTCCTCTTGTTCTTGGCCGGCATCTTTTCACCAAATGAAGGCCCAGGTGACTCTCGGGATTGTGCTGGCTGTGCTGATTGTGACTGTGGCTGTTTTGCATTATTTTCTCTTGTGTCAGTCTTGGAAGTGGTTTCGGGTGGGTCTCGGCTAGGTACTCGAGACAGTAAGCCAAGATCTATTTTGACCCAAAGTGATTTAGCATCGTCATAATCGCGGATTGGGGACAGAAGTTCAGTTTGTACAATGGGCAGAGGTGAGAAAAGCTGCTCCTCCACTTCATTGGTGGCGACATCCATGCAGATGCTGTTACTGCTGCTGCTTCCGGTTAAAGTGCTGATGTTAGCAATACCATTGCCTGAAGCCTCCTTAGGTTTGGGGACATTGGTCGGAGTGGGACAGGGAGGCCGCGATTTGACCTGTAAAGTTTCATCTTGGTCCGTGTTTGAGTCTGAAGTTGAAGAATCGGTTTCAACAAATTCTCGAGACTTGGGAACGATTTTTCCAGGGCCTCTGAACTTCTTCTTTTCAGCAATAAATGCTGCAGTAAGTTTGGGTTCTTTCCTTGGGGCCAGTTTTCCAACTGCTGCTCTATTGCGTGCTTTGGCCTGTTCTCCGTGTTCCTGTGTGTCTTTGTCTTTGGGAGTGTTGCTGGGATGAATATTTGGTCTAGGCCAGGGATACTCTTCAGTGCTGGATGTCCTTTCAACCTTTTGGGGTTGCTTTTTGCCCATGGTCTTTTGAGAGGCTGCTTCATTTGGAGCGGGTGACTTCTGCTTGGAGTTTTTGGCCTCTAGAGGAGGTGGTGGTTTCTGGATGAGCCGTTGGCGAGCTTTCTCCCGGAGAGGGCTCAGCAGGGGCCTCTCTTTGGGTTCCATCTGAAATAGGCCAGGATTGACTTTTCCTTTATTCTGTACTTCAGTTTGCGGGGTGATGGAAAGTAGAGAATTATTCTCACTGGATGTCTCATTTTGGTTGCTTATAATTGTTTTGTTATGCGGGTTCACTTTGTTGAGCCATTTGTCCAGCTGCCATTTGTTGGTCGATGGAGGCTCTGGCTGTGGATAGCAAAACAACACAAAATTAATTGGGCATCGACTGGGTGGAAGGCAGCAATGGCCTTGGAATATTGACACTTGGGTGAGGAAGGCAAAAGCACACTTAGTTATTGTCTCACTTTGAAGGTTTACTGTACTACATCACCACTGGAGGAGCAGGATTTTAGTGCTGTCCAATCACTGCTCCACACCCCACTGACTCAGATTGAATGTCAATAGCAGTCATTTCTGCTTTGGCCAGAAACCCCGAGGGGCTTCCCTTCCTGGATTCATTCATTCACTTATTTATTTAGATTTTCTTGGACTAGGTGAAAGAGGCCATTCTTTGCCTTATTTCTTACCTAGCCTTAATCATTGACTGGGTGCTGCCTCCAACTGAGACCTGTTGAAGACCTTAGCTTGAAAGGGAAACAGGTGCCCTTCCACAGCCCTCTCTCATTTCAGTCCACTTTACCCACAGGTCATGGCATCACTTCCCTGATGTCAGGGTCCTTTTTGAGAATGGACAACCAACAACCTCTGTGCATGAAGCTGGCTCCCAAACAGGAACTGGTAAGTTGGAAGACCTACTTCCCTCCCCCCAGTCTTTCTCTGTTCTTCTCTACTCTCCCACACTCCCTTCTTCTCTGCCCTTCTATTTCTTTCCATCCCCTTCTTTCTCTGCTGTCCCTGTTCTTCTTGCCCTTCTCTTCCTTCTTTTCACTCTTGTCTGTCCTTCTCTTCGCCCTCACTCCCTTCTCCTCCTCCTTTTTCTGTCCTCCTCCACCCTTCTATCCTTCCTTTGATCCATGTTCTTCTCTCCGTTGTCTTCCTTCCTCCTAACTCCCTTCTCTTCCCTTCCCCTTTCTCTGTTGTCTTAAGTTCTTTCCTCTTTCTTTCTTCGTTCCATGCTCTTCTCTTCTTTTTACTCCTTTCTCTCCAGTCCATCCTTCTCTCACCCTCTTCTCTTCTACTTTCCCTTTTATTCTGCCTCTTTCCTCTCTTCCCTCCTTCCTGCTCTTCTGTCCCTCCCTCTTTCCATATTTCTTTCCCTTTAGCCCTCTCATTCTTTCTCTTCTGTCCCAAAGTTCCGCCTTCTCCCCATACTTCCCTCCCTTCCATTCATTCTTTTCTCTCCTTGTTTCCCTTCTGTCCCTATGTTCCATTTTCTCTCCATACTTCTCTTCCCTTTGACCTCTTGGCCCTTTGCTCCCTGCTCCTCTCCCCTTCCTTCTCTGTTGTCCCTATATTCTTTGCTCTCCTTATGTTTCTCCCTCTTTCTATTTGTTCTCCACTTTGCCTTCTTTCTCCTTCCTCCTCTTCTGTCCCTAAGTTCTACCTGTTGTCCACATGTCTTTCCGCTTTGATCTCTGCTCTTCGCTCCTTCTTGACTCCTTTCCTCTTCCTTCTCTCTCTATGTTCCACCTTCTCTCCACACTTCTCTCCCTTTTGCCCCCTCTGCTCTGCCCTTCACCCTCTTCTGTCTCTACATTCCTCCCTGTCTGCCATTCCTGCTCTTCCTACCTTTTCCCTTCTTTCTCGTTCTTTCACTTCTGTTCCTATGTTCTACCTTTTCTCCCCTTTGCCTCCTTTCTTCTCAGTTATCCCTATATTCTTTCCATTTTCCTTACTCTTCTTCCTACCTTCCTTCCCCCATATTTCTATCTCCTTTGAATTCTCTGCTTCCCTACATTCTTCCCTCACTCCATACTTCTCTCCCCTTTGGCCTTTCTTCCCTGTGTTCCTCTTTCACCCCATATTTCTCTTCCCTCTATCCCACTTCTTTCCCTTCCTTCCTTCTCTGTTCTCCCCTCTGTCCTTTCTGTCATTCCTGTTCTTCTCTTCTGTCCCTAAGTTGCTCCCTGCCCTTTCCTCCTCTCTATACTTGCCTTCCCTTTCACTTCTTGGCCCTTTCTCCCCATTGCCCTCTCTCCCTACTGAAATGCCCAGGTGAGAGAAAATACAGGACAGCCAAAATAATTGGATTTTAAGAGCATTTATTAGCTGGCCAGCGACCGAACTTGCAAGACTAGGGGGTCAGTCTTGAGGAGTTTTAGGGACACGTATTTATGGGAGAAAATCACAAGAATGTTTAGAAACATTTATCACACTAAAAATTCCTTTCTCAGGCAGGCAGGCAGGCAGGGAAGTGTAACAGGGAGGCAGCGTTCCTTAAGTAGTCAAGGTCTTTGGTCATAGATAACAGATAAGCTAGTACATCTGGAGGCCCTGTGGGCCAGCAATTGGAAACAGGAGGTATCACCTGCATTGGGGCATAAAGAACTGGTGGAGCAGTTCTTCAGAGTTCAAGCAAAGGTAACATTCTCATGAGTGCCCAAGCAATTTCAGGGACAGCATCCATTTCACTACCTTCAGACCTCTATTCTTTTCCCTTTTGCTCTTCCCTCCTTCCTTACTCCTTTCTCCTCTACATTCCACTCTCACTCCATGTTTCTCTTCCCTATGTCCCTTCCTTCTCCCCATTCTGTCCCTATATTCCACCTTTTCGCCATTTTGCTCTTCCATTCTTCTCTTCACTCTGCCATTCCTACCTTCCTTCTCTACATTGCACTCTCACCCCATATTTCTCTTACTACTTTCATCCTTACTCCCTTACCCCTCTGCTCTCCATATGTCTTTGCCCTCTCAGCCCTTCCTGTTCTTCCAGCCTTCCTTCCTCACTCCCTTCCTCCTCTTCTGTCCATACTCCTCTCCCCTTCCTTCTCTGTTGTTCCTGTGTTCTTTCCTTCTCCTCCCTTTGCACTCTCTCTACATATATACTCCCTTCCTCCTCCTTCTTACTCTGCTGTCTCTATATTCCATCTTCTCTCCCCTTTGTTTTCTCTGCCATTACTACTCTTCCTCAATCCCTTCAGCCCTCTCTTCTTTGCCTTCCTTCTCTGCTCTCCCTACATTCTTCCCCTTTTTCCACATTCTACTCCCTTCCTCCTTTTCTGTCTTTTGATTTTTCCTTCTCACCCCTTACTATTCTTCCTACCTTCTGTCTGTACCTCTCTCCATATATCCCTCCCCAAGTTCTACCTTCTCTCCACACATTCCACTTCTCTTCCCTTTGACCTCTGTTCTTTGCTCCTTCCTTCTCGGTTGTCCCTATATTCTTCCCTTTTTCCACACTTCTTTCCCCTCTGCTTGTCTCCTTCCTTACTCCCTTATCCTTAAGTTCTACCTTCTCTTCATAATTCTCTCCACTTTGCCCTCTCTTGTCTTTCCTTTTTTCCTTATGTTCCACCTTTTCTCTCCTTCAACCTCTCTGCCCTTCCTTTCTCCTCTTCTGTCCCTATATTCTTTCCCCTCCTTCCTTCTTCTTACTTTTCTGTACCTATATTCTACCTTCTCTCCCCTTTATTCTCTCTGCCATTCCTGCTCTTCACCGCTTCCCTACATTCCACCCTGACTCCATATTTCTCTTTCATTCCTTCACTTCTGTCCCTAATTTCCTCCTTCGCCCTATCTGCCCTTCATGCACTCCCTTGTCCCTATATTCTTTCCTCTTTCCATACTTCTCTCCTTCTTGCCTTCCTCTTCTTTTTTTCTCCTTCCTTGTCTTCTGTCCCTACATTCCACCTTTTCTCCACACTTCTCTCACCTTTGTCCTCCCTAAGTTTCTCCTTCTTTCCATACTTTTCTGTCCTTTGCTCTCTGTTCTTTTCTCTACCCATACTTCTTTCTCTTCCTTCTCTCCATTCCGTCCCTAAGTTCCACCTTCTTTATATTTCTCCTTTGCCCTCACTGCTCTTGTCTCCTTTCTTCTCTGCTTCCCTGTATTCGACTCTCACTCTATACTTCTCTTCCTTCTGTCCCAAAGTTCCACACTTCCCTCCCCTTCCTACTCATCCTACCCTCCTCCATACTTTTCTCCCTTTAGCCCTCTCTTCACTCCCTGCTCTTCCCTCCTCTGTTGTTCCACCTTCTCTCCATACTTCTCTCCCCTTTACCCTCTCAGCTGTCCCTACATTTCTCCCTCTTTCCCTTTTGTTCTACCTTCTTCCTGTACTTCTCTCCCCTTGGGCCTCTCTGCCATTCTTGCTCTCACCCCCTTCTTTCCCTTTAGCCCTCTCTGCTTTTCCCTTGCTCCTCCCTCTTTCCATCCTTCTCTGCCCTTTGCTCACTGCTCTTCTGTCCTCTCTGCCATTACTGCTCTCTTTCCCTCCCTCTATCTATACTTTCCTTCCTTCCTTACTATGTTCCACCTTCTCTCCCTTTTGCCTTCCCTCCCCCTTTGCCCTTGGTGCTCTTCTTACCTGCCTTCCTTCTCCTTCTCTCTCTTTCTTTGCCTTCTTACTCCATTCAATTCTTATTTTCACACTTCTCTCCCACGTTCCCCTCTCACCCCATATTTCTCCCCACTTCTTTCCTCTTTGTCCTTTCTGCCATTCCTACCTTGCTTCCTCACTCTAGCCCTCTCTTCTCTTTTTTCCAAAACTTCTTTCCCCTCTATTGTCTTTCCTTTCCTTCTCCTTTGATTTGTTTGCTTCTGTATGTTGCATTCTCCTTCTTTCCCTTTTGCCTTTTTCCTTTGCCCTCTCTGCCATTTCTGGTCTTCCTACCTTCCTTCTTCTCTCTCCTTTGCCTTCTTTCTCTGTTCTCCCTACATTCTACTTTCTGTCCCTTTTGCCGTCCCTGTTCGCTCTTTCTATCTTCCTTCCTCAGAGGGTCCTTCCTTCTCTTTGTTTCATTCCTGTCCCTATGTTCCACCTTCTCTCCATACTTCTCCTCTTTGCTCTTTCCTTCTTGGTTGTTCCTATATTCTTCCCCCTTTGCCTTCTGTCCTAAGTTCCACCTTCTCTCCATATTTCTCTCCATTTAGCCCTCTCTGCTCCCTTATGTTCCATTCTCACCCTGTATTTCTTTTCCTTTCCTTCTCTGTTCTCCTTATGTTTCATCTTCTCTTCATACTTCTCTCACCTTCCTGCTCTTCATCTCTCTCCTTCCCTATGTTCTACTCCCACCCAACATTTCTCTTCCTTTCCTTCTCTTCTGTCCCTAAGTTCCACTTTCTTTCCATATTTTCTCTCCCCTTTGCCCTTTCTGATCTTTCTACCTTCCTTCTCCTTCTTTCCATTCAGTCCCTATGTTCCTCCTCTTCATATTTCTATCTCTTTTGCCTCTCTACTTCCTGATCTGATCTTCCTTCTTCTCTTTCACTTTCACCCCATTATTCTCTTCTGTCCCTAACTTCCATATTTTTCTCCCCTGCTCCCTTCCTTTTCTGTTGTCCATATGTCTCTCCCAAACTTCCACCTTCTCCCCACACTCCTTTCCCCTTTCTGCTCTCCCTATGTTCCTTCCTCTTCCTTCTTTGCTTTCCATACTTTTCTCCTTTTAGCCCTCTCTTCTTTTCCCATGTTCTTCCTTCTTTATTCCTGTCCTCCTTTTCTCTCTTACCTTCTTTCCCTTCGCTCCTTCCTTCTGTTGTCCCTATATTCTTCATTCTCCCTACATTTCTCCTTTTCCATACTTCTCTTCCCTTTGTCTTTACTTCCTCACTCCTCTTCTCTCCACTTTGCTCTCTCTGCCATTCCTGCTCTTCCTTACTCCCTTCCTTCTCTCCCCTTTGCCCTCTCTTCTCTTCTATTTGAGCTCTGCTCTTTGCTTCTTCCTTCTATGTTGACCCTATATCCTTCACTCTCCCTAAGTTTCCCCCTCTTTCCATACTTCTCTTGCCTTTCCCTTCCTCCTCCTTTTATCCCCATAATCTTTGCTCTCCTTATGTTTCTCCCTACTTTGCCCTTACTGCCTTCCTTCTTTGTTGTCCCTAGGTTCTTCTCTCCCCTTTGCACTCTCTCTATATATGTTCCATTCTCACTCCCTTCCTTCCTCAATCCCTTCAGCCCTGTCTTTTCTTACTATCTTTCACCTTCTCTCTCCTTCTGTCCCTATCTTTTTTTTCCTCTCCCTGTTGGCCTCTCTTCCTTTCCTTGCTATCCTACATTTCTCCCTTTTTCCATACTTCTCTCCTCTTCCCACCTTCTCTCCATACATCTCTCTCAGCCCTTTGCTCCCTACTCTTCCCTTCCTTCCCTCCCTTACTCCCTTCCATTGCTATGTTCTGCCTTTTTTGTCCTCTCTGCCCTCCTTACTACATTCAGTTCCTATTTTCCGTCTTCTCTCCTGTGTGCCCCTATCACCCCATATTTCTCTTCCTTTCCTCCTCTTCTACCTTCCTTCTCCTTCTTTCACTTCTGGTCCTATATTCCTCTCTTCTCTTCCCTTTGCCCTCTGCTCTTTGCTCTTTCCTTCTCAGTTATCCCTATATTCTTTCCTCTTTCTCTCCATATTTCTATCTCCTTTGACTTGTCTGCTTTCCTACATTGCATTCTCCTTCTGTCCCTATATTCCACCTTCTGTCCTTACTTCTCTCCCCTTTGCCTTCCTCCTCTTCTATCCCTACATTTTGCCCTCTCTTCTTGTCCTTCCTTCCTCCTTCTATCTACTTTTCCCTCTCTGCCATTTCTGCTCTTTCTTCCTCAGAGGGTCCTTCTCTCTCTTTGTTTCATTCCTGTCCCTAGGTTCTACCTTCTCTCCATACATCTCCACCCTTTACCTTCCTTCTCCCTTTGACTTCTGCTCTTTGCTCCTTCCTTCTCTGTTGTCCCTATATTTTTCCACCTTCTCTCCACACTTCTGTTTTCTGCTTCCTTATCTTCCACTCTCACCCTGTATTTCTCTTCCTTTCCTCCTCTTCTGCCCCTATGTCCTTCTCCTCCCTTTGCACTCTCTCTCTCCATATACATTCCTTTCTCACTATGTTCCTTCCTGTCTTCTCCTCTCCATACTTTTCTCCCTTTAGCCCTCTCTTCCGTCCCTATGTTACTCCCTCTTTCCACCCTTCTCTGCCCTTTGCTCTTCCATTTCTCCTCTTCAGTGTTTGTGTTCTTCTCTCTACCCCCTTCCTTTCTATGTTGTCCCTAAGTTCCATCTTCTCTCTATTTTTTTATCTCCTTTGCCCTTACTGCTCTTCCCTGCTTCTTCTTCTGTCCCTATGTTCTTCCCTCTCTCTATACCTCTCTCCCCTTTGCCTTCCTTCTTCTTTCTTTGCTCTCCCTATGTTCCTCCCTCTCTTCATACTTTTCTCCCCTTTCCTCCATACATCTTCCACCTTCTTTCCCTTTAGCCCTCTCTGCTTTGCCCTGCCATTCTTGCTCTTGCTACCTTTCTCACTCTAGCCCTCTTCCTTCCTTCTCTTCCTTTGCCCTCTCTACTTGCTTATGTTCCATTCTCACCCTATATTTGTTTTCCTTTCCTCCTCTTCTGCCCCTATGGTCTTCCCTTTCTATATACTTGTCTCTCCTTTGCTCCCTGCTCTTCGCTAAGTTCCTCCTTCTCCTCTCCCTATATTCCACCTTCACTGCCCTTTGTTCCCTCTACCATTCCTGCTCTTCCTACCTTCTTCCCTTCTGTCCCTGTGTTCCACCTTCCTCCTCCCCTCTATACTTGTCTTCCCTTTGTCCCCCGCTTTTCTCTCCTTCCTTCTCTGTTGTCCCTTTGTTCTTCACTATCCTTACATTTCTCCCCTTTGCCTTCTCTTTTCTTCTTTCCTTCCTGATCTTCCTACCTTCATCCTTAGTCTCTACCCTTTCAATTCTTCCAAACTTCCTCCTCTTCTGTCCCACCTTCTCTCCATACTCCTCTCCCCTTTGCCCTCTCAGCCTTTCCAGCTCTTCCTACCTTTCCTCTTCACTCCCTTCCTCTTCTTCTTCCCTCTCCCCTTACTTCTTTCCCCTCCTTCTGTCCCAAAGTTCTATCTTCTCCCATACTTCTCTCCTCTGCTCTTCCTTCCTTCTCTTCTCTCCATACATCTCTCCCCTTGGCCCTCCTTCCTTGTTCCCTTCCTTCTCTATTGTCCCTATGTTCTTTGCTATGCTACATTTCTCCCTCTTTCCATACTTCTCTCCCATTTGCCCTCTCATCTCTTCTTCCTTACTCCCTTTCTCCTTCCTTCTGTTCCACCTTCTTTCTGTACTTCTCTCCCCTTTTCCTTCTCTGCCATTCTTGCTCTCACCCCCTTCTTCTTTCCCTTTAGCTCTCTATTCTCTTCCATCCTTTTGTCCCCATATTCTACCTTCTCTCCATACTTCTCTCTCCCTATGTTCCTCCCTCTTTCCATCCTTCTCTGTCATTACTGCTCTTCCTACCTTCTGTCCGTACCTCTCTCTATACTTTGCTCCCTTCAGCCTTCCCTTCTCTTCCATCATTCCTTACTCCCTTCCATTCCTATGTTCTTCCCTCTCTCCATATATCTCTGCCCTTCTCCTTAGTCCTTAAGTTCTGCCCTCTCTTCCCGGCTTATTCCATTCAATTCCTATTTTCTACCTTCTCTCCGCTCTTCCTACCTTCCTTTTCCCCTTCTTTCTCCTTTTTACACTTCTGTTCCTATTTTCCTCTCTTCTCTTTGCTCTTCCTTCTCGGTTGTCCCTATATTCTTCCCTTTTTTCACACTTCTTTCCCCTTTGCCCTCTCTTGTCTTTCCCTTCTGTTCCTATGTTCCATCTTCTCTCCCCTTTGCTCCTTCTTTCTCATTTATCCCTATATTATTTCCTCCTTCTTTCCATACTTTTCACTCCCTTGTCTCTGTTCTTCCCCCTCTCCATACTTTTCTCCTCCTTGTCTCTCTTCTCTTCCCTATGTTCCTCCTTTTCTCTCCTTCACCTTTCCTACCTTCCTTCCTCACTCCTCTTCTATTTGACCTCTGCTCTTTGCTTCTTCCTTCTCTGTTGTCCTTATATTCTTCATTCTCCCTATGTTTCTCTATGTTCCACTCTCACCCCATATTTCTCTTCCTTTCTTACTTGCTCCCTTCCTCTCTTATCTCTATATGTCTCTGCCCTTTGCCCTCTCAGCCCTTCCTCCTCTGTTGTCCCTATATTCTTTTCTGTCCTTATGTTTCTCCTTCTCTCCACTTTGCCCTCTCTGCTCTTCCTACCTTCCATTCCCACAACATATTTCTCTTCCTTTCTTTCCCTTCTGTCCCTAAGTTCCACCTTCTCTCTCCTTCCTTCTCCTCCCTTTGCACTCTCTCTCACTCCCTATTTCTATCCCCTTGGCCCTCTCTGTTCTTCCTACCTTTGTTACTCCCTACATTCTTCCTCTTCCCTCTTCGTTCCTGTTCCTGTGTTCTACCTTGTCTCCTTCCTCCTCTTTCCATACTTCTCTCCCCTTTACTCCCTCCTACATTCCTGCTTCCTCTTTCTCTCCTTACCTACCTTCTTCTCTTTCACTTTCCTTGCTTCTCTATATTCCTCTCACCCCATATTTCTCTCCCCTTTACCCTCTCAGCCCTCCTTCCTTGCTCCCTTCCTTCTCTGTTGTCTCTATGTTCTTTGCTCTCCCTACATTTCTCCCTTTCCAGACTTCTCTCCTTTCTTACTCCCTTCTGTTCCACCTTCTCTCTATATTTCTCTCCCCTTTGCCTTCCTTCTCTGTTCTTCCCTCCTTTCTTGCTCCTTTCCTTCTCTTTCTCCCCATATTTCTCCCTTTCTATCCTTCTATGCCCTTTGTTCCCTGCTTATTCACTTCAGTTCCTATGTTCCACTTCTCTCCCTATGTTCTTCCCTTTTCTATCCTCTTCTCTTGGCCTTCTCTGCCCTTCCATGTCTCCTCTTCCTTCTATGTGGTCCCTAAGTTCCGCCTTCCCTCTCGCCCTTCTGTCCTAAGTTCCATCTTCTCTCCCTTTAGCCCTCTCTGCTCTTCCCTTCTTCCTTACTCCCTTGCTTCTCTCCCTTCTGTTCCTATGTTCTACTTTTTCTCTCCATACTTCTATTTCCTTTGCCCTCTATGTTCTTCTCTACTTGCTTATGTTCCATTCTCACCCTGCATTTCTCTTCCTTTCCTCCTCTTCTGCCCCTATGGTCTTCCCTTTCTACATACTTGTCTCTCCCCTTTGCTCCCTTCTGTTCTACGTTCCTCCCTCTCTCCTTGTTTCCCTTCCTCTTCCTTCCTTCTTTGCTCTCCGTACTTCTCTCCTTTTAGCCCTCTCTTCTTTTCCCTCTTATTCCTTTGTTTTGCCTGCTCTCCCTTCTCTTTCTCTCGTCTTCTTTCCCTTTGCTCCTTCCTTCTCTGTTGTCCCTTTGTTCTTCACTCTCCTTACATTTCTTCTTCTTTCTTTCCATGCTTCTCTCCCCATTGTTCTCTCTGCCATTCCTGCTCTTCCTTCCTCCTCTCCCTTCCTCATCTCACCTTCTTTCCCCATCTTTCCATACTTCTCTTGCCTTTGCCTTCCTCCTGCTGTCCCAAAGTTCCACCTTCTCCCCATACTTCCTTCTTCTTCCTACCTTCATCCTTACTCCCTCCCCTCTCTGCTCTCCATGTCTCTTCCAACTTTGCTTCCTCACTCCCTTCCTTCTCTCACTTTCTTTCCATTTTGCCCTCTCTTCAATTTGACCTCTGCTCTTTGCTTCTTCCTTCTCCGTTGTCCTTATATTCTTCATTCTCCCTCTTGACATACTTTTCTTCCCTTTGCCCTTTCTACTCCTCTCCTTTCTGATCTTTCTTCCTTTTCCGTTTCTCTATGTTCCACTCTCACCCCATATTGCTCTTCCTTTTTTCTGTCCCAAAGTTGCACCTTCTCCCCTTACTTCCCTCCTCTTCTCTACTTTGCCCTCTCTGCTCTTCCCTCTTTACTTTCTCCCTTATGATCTTCCTACCTTCCACTCCCACAACATATTTCTCTTCCTTTTTTTCCCTTCTGTCCCTAAGTTCCACCTTCTCTCTCCTTCCTTGTATACCTTCCTTTCTCACTCCCTACATTCTTCCCCTTTTCCATACTTCTCTTCCCTCCTTCTATCTCCTTTGTCCTACCTTTTCTCCTTCCTTCTTTTCTATCCCTAAGTTTCACCTTCTTTCCCTTTACCCTTTACCCTTTCTGTTCTTCAGCCCTCACTCCCTTCAGCCCTCTATTCTCTTCTCTCCTCCTTCTTTTCCTTCTGTTTCACCTTCTTTCTATAATTCTCTTCCCTTCCTCCTCCTCTCCATACATCTCTCTCTCTGCTTTTTGCTCTATGTTCTTTCTTCTCTCCCCTTTGCCCTCTCTGCCATTACTGCTCTTCCTACCTTCTGTCCATACTTCTCTCCCTTTAGCCTTCCATTCCTATGTTCTGCCTTTTTTGTTCTCTCTGCCCTTCCTACCTTCCTTCCTTCTTTCTCTCACCTTCTCTCCATATTTCTGTCTCCTTTGCCCTCTCTGCTCTTCTCTCCTTCCTTCACTTCTGTACCTAAGTTCCACCTTCTCTCCATACATCTCTCCCCTTGGCCCTTCCTCACTTCTCTCATTCCCTAGGTTTTACCATTTTCCATACTTCTCTGCCCTATTCTTCTCTTCTCTTCCCTATGTTGCACTCTCTTCCTTTTCTCCTCTTCTGTCTCTACGTTCTTCCCTCTCTCCATACTTCTCTCCCCTTTGGCCTTTCTTCCCTGCTTCCCTACACACTTCTCTCCCTTCTGCCCTCTTCTTCTTGTCATTCCTTCTTTACTCCTTTCTTCTATCCATTTTTTCCCTCTCTGCCATTTCTGGTCTTCCTATCTTCCTTCCTCACTCCCTTCCTTCTCTGCTCTCCCTAAGTTCTACCATCTCTCCATACTTCTCTTCCTTTACCCTCTCTGCCCTTTCCATTCTTCTTGTCTCCCCTTTACTCCCTCCTACGTTCCTCCTTCCTTCTCTGTTGTCCCCTATGTTCTTTGCTTTCTCTACATTTCTCCCTTTCCAGACTTCTCTCTTATTTGTCCTCTCGTCTCTTCTTCCTTACTCCCTTCTTCTTTCCCACCTTCTCTCCCCTTTGCCTTCCTTCTCTACTCTCCCTTCCTTTCTTTCTCTTCTGTTCCCTCTCTTTGTTTCTATCTCCTTTGCCCTCACTTCTCTTGTCTCCTTCCTTCTCGGTGTCCCTATAGTCTTCCCTTCTTCCTCTCCACTTTGCCCTGCCATTTCTGCTCTTGCTACCTTCCTTCCTTCTCTCCCTTCTGTTCCTATGCTCCACCTTCTCTCCACACTTCTGTTCCTTTTGCCCTCTCAGCCTTCTGCTCATTGCTCTTCTTTACTTCCATCTCTCTGCTCTGCCCTTTGCTCCCTTCTCTTCTGTCCCTATATTCCTTCTTCTCATCCTCGCTTTCAAGTCCCTTCTCGGCTGTCCATAAGTTCCCCCCTACTTTCTTTTATCTTCCTCTGCACTACCATTGTTTTCTCCCCTTCCTTCTCTCTTGTTTCTTCTCTCCCCTTCATTCTGTCCTTTCTGCCCTCTGATTCTTCTTTTTTCTCTACTTCTCTCCCTTCTCTTCCCTATCTTCTTCTGCTCTCTCTTCTCCCCTCCTTCCTGAGTGACTTCAGTGGAAGAAAAAAGGAAAGGAGAAGGCCCAAGGTAGTGTCAGCCTGATCTGCTCACCAGGGCGTCTCTTACCTGAGGAGTATTGCTGCGGGACTCCTCGTTGCCCTCGCTGTCACTCGAGGAGCTCTCACTGTCAGAATCAGACTCTGAACTGCTGTCCGATTCACTGGAGCTTCCAGATCCCCCGCTGGAGGCGATGATCACGGGCTCCGGGGCAGGTGGCAGCGTTGTGCTGAAAGAGAAAAGGGGCATCCTTGGCATTTCTCTCAGCAATGTGCCACGG
Organism: Myrmecobius fasciatus; assembly: GCA_023553655.1. Taxonomy (NCBI): domain Eukaryota; kingdom Metazoa; phylum Chordata; class Mammalia; order Dasyuromorphia; family Myrmecobiidae; genus Myrmecobius; species Myrmecobius fasciatus. The sequence continues at coordinate 1,000,344 of JAJPUD010000058.1, forward strand.
ACAGCACGCTCTGTCATCCCCTAAGTGTTTACAATCCATGCTTCCCATTTTCTTGGCTTGCAAAAGAAATGAGAGATGTGTTCTGTGCTCGTTTGGGGTTTATGTCACTGAAGACATGAGACACCCATACAGAAATAGGGATGCCCAGAAGAGGAACTCAACCACAGATTGTGCTAATTACTTCTGTTTATGAACATCACTTGACATTTGATCTTTTGTATGTGGCCAGGTGTCTGTGTATACAATGTCATTCCTCATTTTTCTTTTGTGTTAGGAAAATAAAGGGAACAGACCTTTCTCTAGTGTCCTCTGTACCCTTCACTTGGCCCTGCTCGGTTAAGGGACTACAGATACTCTTATTCCCAATTTATAAATGAGGAAATTGAACCCCCTTCCTAAAGTAAATTGATGGCAAGAAAGTGGTAGAGGCAGGATTCAACCCCAGCTCTCTCCTGACCTTAAAGTCATTAGTCTTTCAGTTATTATCTGTCTTGTCTACATTGCTTGGCAATATGTGATACATTACTCCTATTCATTAGATGAGAGCTCTTCGGGGGGCGGGGTAGCATAGCCCTTGGTACATAGCAGACACTTAATAAATACTCAGTGACTGGCTCCAAGTCAGCGGATCTTTTTAACTTGTTAGTTTTTTTTTTAACATTGCAGTAAGACATTGAAATTAAAACTGAGTTTGTGGTAATGGTATTAAACAATGAGAAAGAAAGCCATACAAAATTCACCAGTTATTAATAAAATAAAGAAAGGTCATTTGGAGTTACTTTACAAATCAGCTACAGCCCAAGGTAGTTAGCTTCCAAGTAGCTGATACTTTGGATTGTAAAAACATTTCATTATGAGTTATGATGGTTTTTCCCACATGTCTTCAAATTAATTCCTTTGAAAGAAACAATTCTGAACCTATCACACCTGAAATAAAATGAATATTTCCAAATACACAAGTGTGCTGTGCATCAATCAGTGAATCCCTGCCATTTTATTTGTATTTTTTAAAGTCACCAATTCCTCTGAAGACCCAGACCAGATTCGGTCTTTGACACTCGCATTTGTTTTTAGTCATCAACAATCACAAATGTTTGAGGATACAGAGAACAAAAGAGAGTCATGTACAAAATCAATTTCCATGTTTAGTTCCTTCTGAACTTTTCCATTTCATATCTGTAGTTTTTGTTTTCTTGATGGTTTCCCCCCCTTTTTGGTTTCTCCACCAATCCCTATCCCTGATGCACCCTCTCTTTTAACAAAACCAATCAACACATTGGCCACGTCTGAAAATGATCTCACCTCTGGGCCACTGGCTATCTGCCAAGAGGCATTCCTCATGCCTGTGGAGGAGCCAGCGGTCTACCTAATGGAACAAGCTTCCACTCTGCGAAGTCCCCCTCCCTCCAAGTTGCTCAAATGGTTTTCGTTTGCAGCTATACTGTTACTCAAATACAGGGAATTCCTTCTGACATACCCCATATTTCACAGGGCAATCATACTTTCCAACTCTCCCTGTCCTTCAGCCTCCATAAAAATTATTGTTTTCTGTAATCAGATTGCTCCAAGTTGTACATCTTCAAACTTATAGAGGGATTCTGATGTAAATGGTCTGAGGGTTTATAGATAAAGAAAATGTTGGACCTGGTGGGAAGCCTAAAGATCACTTTGTCTCATCCCAGCATCATGTGGGAGAGGAAGTGGGACTCATAACATTTAAGAGGCTTCCAAAGTCCAAAACCCAAAGTCTAACTGCAGCTTACTGAGAGACCTAAAAACCAGGAACACCTCATTCTTAGGTAAATCGTATCTCTTAGAAAGAAGAGACAGAAGGGATGGTCATAAGGAACTACCTCGATTTGTAAATATGATCTAGCAAAATAAATGTTTACCGACTGACAGCATTCCCCCCCTCTCCCTTTAATGAGAATCTATCCTTCTTAACCATCCTTTGCTCTCCATGTTTGCTGCCTGCATTTCAGAACGTGAGGGCAAATGATCCGGGGCTTTTCTCTTCTATTTTTATGGCCTCTTTCATTGTTTTCTTAATTTAATTTTTTTTTTAGAAATGAGGATGCCTCCTCCCCGCTTTTCAAGTAAATGTCTCCCCTCAACTTACTTAGATGGTTCCACAATGTTGGACCAAGGCTGAGCTTGGGAAAGATGACTGAAGGGGAGCAGTGCTAGCCTAATTATTTTCTCCCAGTGTTGAAGCAAGCTTCCCTTTCTCATCCCCTAGTCAATCTCTTTCAGCCCAAGGACCATGTGGGTGGCCACTCTTGTTCTTTTTCCTCTGACTTCAGACCCCGGGCTAAAGGGACCCTGAGGTACAATTATTGAGGAAGCCGGATTGAACCGTGGGAGAAACATGAGGCTTTCACTCCTTTCTTTAGCCTAAATTAGTCCATACTCTCCCTTGCGTTCCCCTCACCCTCTCCCCTTTCACACAGGCCTATTCTTCTCTAAGATTACAGTTCTATGGGCTGTGAAGAAAGCCATCTTTACCTGCTGGTCAGGAAGGAATTTAATCTCTTTAAAATCTACCGGACTCTAAATGCTGGAGAGGCTGTGGGAAAACAGTTCCATTGAAGCCCTGCTGCTGGAGCTGTCATCTAGTCCAATCATTCTGGAAAGCAATTAGGAACTATGCTTCGGAAAAAAAAAAAAAACCCTAGGAAATTGTGCATAGTCTGTGGCCCAGTGACATGCTACTAGGTCAATACCCCCAAAAAGATCAAGGAAGAGGACCTGTATGTACAAAAATATTTACAGCAGCTCTTTTTGTGAGGAAGCTGAGGGGAAGCACACTAACCAGGGAATGGCTGAACAAGTTATGGCATACAAATGATGAGGGGCAGTGCAGAGAATTGGCAATTGACTGGATTCCCATCGATTGGGGAATGGCTAAATAAATTGTGGCATGGGATTATGAAAGAATCTTATTGCTCTGTAAGAAATGATGGGCAGGATGCTCTCAGAAAAACCTGGAAAGTCCTCCCTGAGCTCACTCAAAGTGAAATGTACTACGGACATAGTAATAGCCAAGTTGTGGGATGATCAGCAGTGAATGACTTTGCTGTTCTTGGCAATACAACGATCCAGGCCTACTCTGAAGGACGTACGATGGAAAATCCTGCCCATACCAAGAGAAAGAACTGATTGTATAAGAACACAGAGTGCAGCATACTTTTTTTTTTCTTGAGGGTTTTGTTTTAATGGTCTGGAGGGGGGGAGATCTAAGTTTTCTTTTGCAACATCGCTTTTATGGAAATGTTTTGTACAAGTTCACGTGGGCTTCTCAATGGGGAGGTGTGAGAAGGAAGGGGGAGAATCTAAAACTGAAATTTTTAAAAGCAAATGCAAAAAAAGTTCTTCTACCTGTAACTGGGGAATATAAAACTTTTTTTTAATGATGAGAGGGGATGGTTTTAGAAAAATGATGCATTTTGCCAATTTTAAGACCCTGTATGAACTAATTCAAAGTGATTTTAACAGAGCCAGGAGAAGTTTATGCAATAAGAACAATATCATAAAGACAAATTTGAAAGGATTTGGATCTCTCTCTCTCTCTCTCTCTCTCTCTGTATGTATGTATAGATTAAAATAGATAAATATAGGCCTGGTCAACTATGCATGCTTGTAACAAGAGTTTTTTGTTTTTCTTGCTTTCTTGGTGGGGTGAGAGGAGGGGGTATAGGAGGGAGAGAAGGCAAACATTTATTTAAAAATTCAATTATAAACAAAAAAAACCTGTCAGTTACTACTAGGGGGTAGGAAGTCTATTAACTGCTCCTTCTATTCCTTAAGAATTCCTCCTTTTTTAAAGTATGCATTTCCTTTTATATCCAAAGCCCACTTTAAAATACTATCTGCTAAACTCAAACTCTTCTGTCATTTACACCAAGATGTTAAGAATAGTAAGTAGAATAAGAGCAATTCCCTAAAAACAATGCCTTGTTTTACAAGAATGAACATTAATCTGTGTGGTTTTTTTGCTCCACTGACAGATAAATAAATGTGCATTAAATATAATCAGTAGTTTCTTAGATTCCTTATTAAATACTAAGGGACAGAGGAGATTAAACCAATCCCCAGACTATGAGAAATGAAGACATCTGGTTTCAATTCACCCTGCTAAATGCGTGCATAAAAAACAGTCATTTTTTGAGTTCTTTAGACAGGTAACATCCTGGGAAGCAAGCTAAAGGCTGAGGAATAACCCAGATTGAGTTGGATGAGCTTTCCATGAATATCAGTTTTGCCTGTTTTTATCTTATTTGCTAAATCAAAATAACAGTGATGCTGACAATTACAAATGTAATTATTTTATATTTACACTTTGAATTACAATTACTTCAACCTTAAAAGTAACCTTGCACTGAGTTTTGGAAATGACTTCCAATGATCTCCCTAAAGCTAAATCTCTCATCATATTCTGAGCTACAACCATATATCAAGTCAACTTCAGATACTGCCATACCAGACAAAGAGACTATCTCATTTTTTGATACATCATCCGCGGGGCAGCTAGGTGGTGCAGTGGATAGAGTATTAGCCCTGAAGTCAGGAGGACCTGAGTTCAAATCTGGCCTCAGACATTTAACATGCCCTAGCTGTGTGACCCTGGGCAAGTCATTTAACCCCAATTGCCTCAGCAAAATTAAAAAAAAAAAGATACATCATCCGCCACGAGTAATAAGTAAGATGGACAGAAGTCAAGTCAGTAAGCATTTATTGTGCACTCACTATGTTCTCGGTATTGTTCTACCCACTGGGGATTCAAAAGGCAGAAAAAAAGGTCTGTTCTCTAGCTTATGATAGTCTACTGGGGGAGAGAACATGCACTACCCAGATCCTTGGGATCATAGATACATTGATGTTCTTAACTAGGTTCTGTTTCTATGTGCATGGGATTTGAAGGGATTTAAAATTCACAAAATGTATCACACATTGACTCACGGTGAGTGCTACTACTAATCTCCAAGTGGTCTATCCACTACCAGTGAAGGCAAAACTAGCTTACAAGTGGCCTATCCAAGGGACAGTGGTCTTTGATACTTTCATGACCTTATCAATGTGAAGATTCTCTCTAAAGGGTCACAAGCCAGCATTGACAGAATGAATAAGGCTGTTCTGAAAGTTCAAGTGGGAGAAGGCCTGAAATGGTTTAAACACTTTATAAAAACAATCAATCTCCAGAGCAATGGAATAAGGTATGATGGGTGCTAACTTGACATCTCACTACACAACAACATGGATGATGACAATTGTTGATAGCTCTAAAAACCTCCCAGCAAGACTGGTGAACAAGGGTGAAGTTTTCTAAGTTGTGTAGTTAACCACTTATAGCACTTTGTTAGCAAAGGAACCATCTCAAATCTCTTTCAATACATGTGATAGAGTAACCAAAAGAGATTTTAGACCTTCTGTACTTTGCGGCTTCAAAAGCGTGACAGATAAAAGCCAAAATGACAGAAAGCGCTAGCACAATAGCATTGCCAAAGTCTATGTTGAAACTAACCCCAAATTACAGACAAATTTTGGCAGAATCTAGAACGAGGTCAGAATTTGTCAATAACCAGTCCCATTAGCCCTAAATCCTAGAGAGAACAGGACAGGTAAAGCTGTTCCCTGACTTTGCTTCTCAGCATTTCTCCTCTGGAACTTTATTACCGTTGATCCAGTAGTTCTGATAAGAGGCCCTTGGTGTTTAACATATCGAAACATCTGAGGCAGGGAATCTTCTCAGGGGAAAAAAAAATCAAGTAGAGCGAAGAAAGGAATTTTTAGTAAGCCATGCTCTAAGGGGTTTATGTGAAAAAGCAGAATGGTGCCCATGATGGATGTTTTCTTTCCTGTTACTGTTACAGTCAAAATTGCAGCTCCTTCTTTCTGAGAAAACAAAGTGGCCTGCCCAAAGCAAAGTCAGGATTTGAACCCAAGTCTTCGAACTTTCAATTCACTGCTTTTCCATTAAAGCACTTTATCTCTTCCTGGAAACATTGCATACTACAGGTCTCAATCAGAAGTGGACTTAGAGGTCATACAGACCAACCCCTTCACTTCTGTAGACTGAGGCCTACAGTGACTTAGCCAAGGTCACACAAATAGGGAATGGCAGTGTATGGATTTGATCCAAGGTATTCTGACCCCCAAACCTGTGCTTCTGCCTCTCCCTGTTAACAGTAGTATATAATTAAGAGAAGTCCAAGGGAATGAGGACTAAGACAAGGCCATTAGATTTATTAATTAATAAGTTATCGGTGTCCTTTAAGAAACCATTTCAAGCGAAAGGCAGAGAATCCAGATCGCAATGGGTTAAGGAGTGAATGGGTGGTACATAAATAGACACAGTGATAGGGAGCTGCTGCATTGTTTTTGACAGTAATACAGCACTGGGACAGCTAATATCTTATTGCCTTGTCCCTCTTCAAACTTTCCCCCATCTATCTTTTTCCAAGGAAGACCACTGGCTATGGTGGTGTTGACAAAGAAATCCATCACCTAGTAAAAGCATGTTGGGATTCAGTGCTGGCCCAAACTGTCTCAATATGTGTATGGTTCCATGAGTCTCAAAAGATTTTTCATGGAGGTATCAATAAATTCAATCACATGCCAAGAAATACAGGATTCTATTTGTTTTATATTCTTACTCTACAGGAAACACTAGGATGCACTAATCAGGTCACTAATGTGGCCTCTGCCACTTTGCTTACCATGAAAATTCCTTGCTTAAGAAGCTAGAAAGAAATCATAACTTACCTCATGGCAGGTCTAAACTTTGGAGCAACAGGGCTTTTCAAGTCTTTTCTATGACCTCCCCAAACCACTTAGCCCACACTAGCTTCCGCCATTCTTCTGCCCCTGCCAACCTGAGCTCTCACCCACCCTCTGGATATTATTGTCAATCCTACCTTTGGCCAATATGATTCTGAAATGCTCTTTTTTTCCCATTCCTTATCTTAATACTACTCCATCTCTCAAGGGCTCTAGGACAAAATGAGACAACGTAATGAAAGTACTTTGCAAAATGTAAAGCACCATTAAAATGTCAGCTAATATCACAATGTAATGGCAGCTCCCATTTCTGCAAGCCTATTGGACTTGCACTGCCCCAAGGAAGGAAGAAGCCTAACTATTCTTGAACCCTGTCATGGATGCTATGGATCCCCAGCTACAGTCTAAGTAGCCAGGGGAAAAAACACATCTTCTAGTTCCCAAGAGTACAGACCCTGACCCTTCTGTTTCTTCTCCCACTCTCAGTGACTTTTATTTTCTTTCCTCTCGGCCCCAAACTGTTTCTATTTGTCAGGTCTCGGGCCTCCAGTAGAGGCTTCTGTTCTTCCTTCTACACCTTGCCTCACTTAGAACTTAGGTACTCCTCTCTAGCTTTAACAATTATCTTTCTGCAGAAAAAAACCAGCCCCAATCATAGCTGCATCTCTCAGAACCTTTCTCCTAAGCTTTTAGTCTGTATCTTTGAGCCTTATCTCAAGTCATTAGTGCATTAAAGTACATGGTGGTAAAAGTCCTCTCCCACTCCTCTCTATTCCCCTTAGCCATCTCTGAATCCATACTTTCTCTGACTCTCCCATTCCATTATGGCCTCTCAAACCCTCACTCTACTGTTCATAGATTCCTCTTTATCCTACATCTCTTTCCCACCTCTTTGCACTTGGGGAAACCGTGTTCTTTCCAGAAGATACTTCATCCCTGGCCACTCTCTCTAGTACCAGCTGAGCCTTTTCTCAGGACCTCAAAGCACTGGGTCTGGAGGAGAAATAGTCCAACTCTTAGACCCTCTTCCAGACCATCCCTTTGTACCACCACTGAGTAACCTTTGTGGTTCCTTTCCATCCACCTTTATAACATGTCCAGCTTTGTACTACAGTCAGTACAGTCAGGCCTCCAGGGAAATCTCGCTTTCCTTGAGGAGTTTGGGGTCAGAGGAGTCCTATTCGTTCCAACTCAGAGCCCAACTCAGGTACACAGGAGATTTTAACATAGTAGATATCAGTGTCTCCTCAAATACCTGGTTTTCCAGTTCATCAAAGGCCTTAAGTCCCCACCCATGGGGATGATTATGCCCCACATCTGACTTTTTGGATCCACAACTTGAAATTCTCTTCTCTGAACACAATCTTCTATCTTCACTCTATCCTTCCACCTCCTCCAAAACCTATTCTTCCTCCTCACTATGGCCTCCAGTCCCTTTGACCCACCAGCTTCTCTCAGTTGATCACTCCCATTCTGGTTTTACTTGCCTTCCTTCACAGCCAGGGCTCTGGCTTTGCATTTGACTAGTCTGACGTGACTCTCTTACCCTGTTGCCAGTTTCTTATATTGGCTATATCCTAATCTCATCCACCTCTTCCATTCCTTTCCCTTTTGATGTGTTGCTGAATGCTCAGGAGAAAAGTCAAATGGTTTTAGTTGAATTTTCCATTGTCAGACCTCAAGCAGTCCTTTACTAGCGCTTGAACTCGATTCTTTTGTTAGTTCCTGACTCTCCATAGAAAGCATTAGAAACATTTTCTTCTCTCCCCCATTAAATCCTCCACCGTTGGTGCTTTCTCAGCAAAGGATGTTACCTGAGACTGTCTGATTTAATTGCCTCTTTCTCTGTCCCTCCATATCTCCCAGATCCATCTTCATCATCCCAATCCTTTCCTCCATTATGGCAACTCTTTGCCAAGACTGGGGCCTTTTCCATGCCATGGCTGATTCTGGCACTTTTGCTCTTAATTCCATCCTCTCCTTTCTCCTCTCAGAGACTGCTCCTTTGATCCTTCCCTCCTTTGTCTTGTCTTCAATCTTATAACGTTCTAGCTCTTCTCCAACCAGCTATAAATTTGCTTAGAACTTTCCCGTCCTTAAAATATCTTCACCTGATTTTATCATTGCTTCAAGTTAGCATCTTAAAATAGGAGATCTTCTGTCTTTCAGTCAAACTCCTAGAAAGGGCTGCCTATACTCATTGTCTGGATTTCCTTCTCTCCAATTTACTTGTTACTCCTTAGCTAACTGGCTTCTGCTTCTAGCACTGAATACTCCAAGGTTACCCAACAATCTCTTACCTGCTCAAAACACTGCCCTTCTGATTATGCTTTAACCTATATAGCCTGTGAAACTCGCAACATCTACTTCCTTTCTCTATACCCAGGAAGTAGAGTGTGGTACAGTGAAGCCCTGGCTCTGGAGTCAAGAAGGCTTTTCTTCAGAATCCACCTCTGCTACTTGAAAAAAAAATGTTTGGGCAAATCACTTAGGCTCTCTACCTCATTTTCTTCAACTAAAAAACAAAGGGTTAGACTTGAAGGCCTTTAAAATCCCTTCCAGCTCTAAATCTGTAACCATATAATACTATGACATTTATGATACTATTCCTTTGACTTCTGTAAAACTATTTTCTCTTTAAGCTCTCCTCAAGTTTCTTAGATGCTCCCTCCCCAGTGAACAACTCATGGCTAGTCCTCTTCCCTCTCTTGGTGATCTCATCAACCACCATGGATTCAGTGATCTCTATTTTCACACCTATCCATCCAGCCCTTCTCTTTATGTTGACCTTCATCCAGGTTCTTACTACTAACTATTGCTGGCACGGTTCTACTCATTGTCGCACAGGAATTGCAAATTTAGGTTCTAAACACAGAACTCATTATATTCTCCCCCATTCTTAAAAAAACCCCACCCCCACCCCCATTCCCAATGTCCCTATATTTTGGGTACTACTATTTTTTCCAGTCACCCAGTTTCACAACCAATTCACCATCTGCAGTGAATTTTTTGTACTCACATCTAACTGGTTGCTTTGCCACTGTGTCTGTCTAAATAAACTTTAAGAGATTTTTTTTCTATTGAATTAGTGCCCAGTGTGTGTGGTTTGATATTTTCGAAATAACGTCAACAGGTTTGGGGTCATACAGCTTGCACACATGAATGACTAGGAATAATAAATGATGTAAGCCATAGTGAAAGAAAATATTATATCAAGCAGCAGATCCTCTTCCTAATTAAAATAATAATTTTGATTTGAATAACAGGTGAAATTGTTGTCTCTTATTATTTTGATATTTTTCTCAATACACAATCTACTCTCTCGAGTTAATGGTTTTTCTGGTGGTATAACTAATTACCTAATGGAAGAAAAACATTCAATCAATTTGGGATTAAATTCTAGCTTGGAGGACTTCTGTAAGGGCCACCACTATGTTACTGAGACTATGGGCATTGCTAATTATGACACACCCATGCATCAAGAGCATGAAGGTATTCCCTTTTATGATAAATTGGTCTGAAAAACCATCCCCAACATTTGACTATAAATCACAAAGATTATTAGCAAAAAATCAGAAATAATAGCAATTCCTACTAAGAGTCCCTCTTCCATCTGGTGCTTGAGATGGTCAGTGTCATATTTAAATCTGACATGTTAAATCTTCTACATGTAGAAACCCTCTAAGTCCAAAAACTCAGTTATTTTCAACAATGTTTCTGATGTCTGTTATTTTGAATGACAGCAAAGGATGCTGGGTCTCTAATCCTGTAACCTTATCAGACTGAAAAATCTTGCCTCCCAGCTAATATTCTTCCTTCTCATCAACACTAAATTAAAGGGGGTCAAGTGTGAGTGAGAAGAGTTGAAAAGCCCCACTCTGCACATGCAATCAGGGAACTGGTTTAATCCTAAACCCAACTCACCTTTGACTTCGAAGTGAAAAGACTAATCATGTCTGCCAGTAAGAAGATAGCTCAAGGAGGGGGTGCCTTTTCCATGGAATCTGGCATGTTCTTTGAGAAGGGCGGGATCCCCTACATTTTCATCTACATCAGTGGGAAGGGGAAGGCCAATCTCCATGTTCAGAAAGAAGATGGAGTCACCTAAAATCTGACCCAGAAAGTAATGAAAACAAACCCACACATTTTTCTGAGAGCTGGAAAAGCCTTCAATATGTGGGCTTGGAATTTTGAGTACAGGGAAGTTTTTGTCCTTAAGCTAGGGAAAGAATTGGGCAAATCTAACACTTTCCTATGAAGTCTGACTCTAAAAATAGTAATAGTAAAACAAAAGCTTTCTTCAGCCAATGGGGCAAGCCCCAAACTATCTTTCATATATATGTGTTTACCTCTTTCCCTAAATTAGCAAGTTAATTTACTTCTTGGGGGAATTATTACATATTTTCTTCTGATAGGCTTTTTTCTTTCTGATAGGAGAAAATCATCATTATACATGTTCTCCATCTACCAGGTAGGCCAAACTAATGAATAATTGAATGGTTTTATGGTTTTCACCTCTGCAGAACTATATAAGACCCCTGAGACCTTTTGCCTAAAACACAAACAAGGAAAATACTTCAGCTCACAAACTTATTGCAGTTTTTCAACTTGATAATTGTACATTTATTGAGATGCAAATGCGCCTTTATCCAGACAGAGTCAATCTCTCCAAATCCTAGGGCTTTGCTACTTAACTGCCTGCCCCGTGAATCTTAGGCTATTGTTGCTTGTTAATAACAAGACCACAGTGCCACTTTGCTTTGGAGGAAAAAGTTTAAAAAAAATTTTTAAAAATTATTTCTACGTTAAAAAAAGTTTCCATGTTGCATATTTTTTCCTTTGAACTATATTTTGATTGGGGATGTATTTGATGCTTCTCTGAACATATACTGTGTTCAGCTTAGTCTTATCAATGCCTTTGAGTCAAATCTAAAACATATTTCATACTAACTACTCATTTAAGCTGACAATGGTTAGATAACGTTAATGTTAACCAAATTTAGATTTTAGCTGTACACTACTAGCTGTGTGACCATGAGCAAGTTATTCAACTTCTCAGAGCCTTAGTTTCCTCATCTGTAAAATGAGGACATAATATCTGCACGACTTTCACTGTGTTGTGAGGAAAGCACTTTGCAAACCTTAAAGCACTATACACACATAAAATGTCAGTTATTATTATTGTTATGTTGTTATTATATACACAGTTAAACTTATAGCTTTAGTTGAGCAGAATTGCCATGTCCAATTGTGCCCTTACCTTTCTGTTACATCCTGAAGGTTGTTGTTGGTGTTCATACCCTTACCAGTGGAAATAATGATCCCTGCTAGAAGCATGCCCTAAACCCAAATCATTGGCTGTCACTGATGGGCCACCACTAGGTCCCAGGCCACGCCCCACTGGGTCATTGTTTGGGCCCTGATTGGCCCAATGTAAATAGCCATTATTTCTGTTCTGGCCAGAAACCTTGAGGATCTTCTCCTCCCAGTAAAAGAGGCCATTTTCTGCCTCATTTCTTACTGAGTCTTCATAACTGATTGGGCGTTGCCTCAGTCAAACTGAGAGCTGTTAAAGACCTTAGCTTAAAAAGGCCAAGGTCTCCCATTGCACCCGAGGCCATCTCTGGTCATCCTGATTTATATCTTGTCACTGGACCCAGATGGCTCCGGAAGGGGTGACCTCTCCCAGCCTCCCTCACTTCAACACAACTCACTTGTATGTCATGGTATCCCCTTCCTGACATCACTGATACTCTTGGAGAACAAAGGGCAAACAAGTACTACTACTGAAGGGTTACTGAGTGAATGAAGAACATTTTTCTTAAGCACTTACTATGTAGGAGCTAAGCACCAAGAATGCCAAAAGAAAAGTTCGCCTGTCCCTGCTCTCTATGAGCTCACCTTCTAACAGGTGACAGGGAAGGTGACCTCCAGGGTGGGCGAATGGAGCAACAGGGCAATGGGGTAGCATTCTTTTTCCATCCAGAAGTAAGAAGACTAGGGATGTGATGTGAGTTCTGTTTCCGGAGCAGAAGGAAGAATGAGGAAAGGGGGATCACTTTACGAAGACAGTATGGGGTGGTAGCCAGAGCGCAGATAGATGGGGTTTGCTGTCGTTCGTCAGCTGGGAGCTAGAGATTGGGCTGAGCTGATAAAACAGCTGAGGACGCCACACAAGAGATTATAAAAGGGGCAAGGGACCAAGAAGGTGAAAAGCTGGTTCTTTTTATGTCTCCAGACCCTGATTCATCAAACATTTAGAAGCAACGCTATCTCTTCCCTTGGAGTCAGCAGGGGAGCTCTTCAAAGACAATGGCTGCCTCCAGTCTGTGGCACATGATGGTTTTTGGCAGAACAGCTGGGCTTCAATTCCAAGTGACCTCAGCCTAGCTTGCCCTGATGTCTTTGTGATTCTTTGTCCTTTCATTTTCACTGAAGAAAAGGATAATCTGAACAGCTCATCTTGATTTCACTTTTTGTTAGGTTTGCAAAGTATTTATATAAGTAGTCTTTTTCTGAGCCTCCTCCTAAAGGTCTTTTGGACACCTAATGAGAATACCCATTTGGGAACCAAGAAAACAAACACTGAATTTTTGGAGCTAGGCCATCAAGGGCCTTGTGACACATCAATTTTTAGTGATGATTCCATTTTTGAGAATTACTTTAATTGTTCTGATAGGAGGCAAAAAACAAACAAAAGCACTTTCTAAGAATGTTGGACCCCACTACTACCAGGAATACCAGAAAACAAAACCAAAACAAAAGTAAATCCAACATGTGGGAACTCTTAGAATACAGGGTGTCCCAAAAATCTTAGCTTAGACTTCCACTAAGATTTTTGGGACTCCCTGTATATGTATGTTAAAAAAACATTCCAAGCGAATCGTTTTCCACATGGCAAAATAGCAAGAGATACCATGAACATGTCTTAGATATAACTTGTAGGGCGTGTATTATGTTGCCAAAGGGCAATCACGCCATCAATGTTCTGCGAGGAAGAGATTCTTTTTTTTTACTAGATTCTTTTCCATTTTTGTTGTTCATGGCACATCATCATGGAGCTGGGAGGGAAGACAAAATCAACTTGGATTCGATGGCTTGACTTTGCCTTAATACTATGGTTTCCCTATGGTGGTTTATTCATTTATTGGTCTGATGGTTTTTATGAGTTGTGATTCAACATAGGTCCTCTCCTAGTATTGCATTTTATAAAGATATGGAGAATGTAATATAAGTCAGATACAATTATTTTTATGTGCCATGCCGGCACTACTGTAAATATGGGGACAGGAGGCAAAGCTGCTTAGCAAAATGATCTTAATATCCAAGGCAGTGTGAAAATAGAAAAGGAATCCATAATGACAACCAAGATTAGCCATTTGCTCTCTAACCTTATTTACAGAAGCAATCAAAGGTATTCAGGTCGAGTTAATGACCCTGTCTCCAATTAATTCAATTGTTTACAAACAACACTGATACAGTGGCGGTCTCCCAGTCTGCCACCCAGGCTCCCAGGGAATACATAAGACTCCATTAAAAGTGACAATAACAATGCATTTCTTACTGAACCACTACTGTATTATAAATTCCTGATGTTAAATTATGCTCCACGCTTTAACAGAAATTCAATTACGGAAATAATAAAAAGACCGTGTATTTGCCAAGCGCTTGGACGGTAATTTGGCTGCTTGGTTACCAGCAGTTGGCTGTTTTGCAATTTCTTCTTTGCAGAGTATTTCTTTTGAATAAATGCCAGCCTTTTTCATACACATTTTATGAACAAGTTGCAAAATGAAATTTTGAGCTTTTGAATCCAATTATGAAAGACATAACTAAATCTATTATTGAAAAAAAAAGCATCATAGAAGGCCTTGCCACCGTTGTTCCGAACCGTAGGGTAATTGAGGTAAGCACAGGTGCTGCTCATTATGGGCCATTGTGCGCCATCTGAATTCTGGGAACTGTGGAATTCAGATGGTTTCCACTCTGTTTGTGTGAATAACAAACAGGCATGATTCGGAGGTTGTTTGTACAAGCTTGTACACAGCTCATTTGGGACTCCTAAGACACCTGCTTACCCTTTGGAAGCCAAAACAGTATCATTTATGTGCTGGCTATCCTTGCTATGACAATTCTGGAGAAGCAACATATTTTATATGCTCCCTCCATCCTGTCCACCCCCTGCCCAACCCTCTATCACATCCCCTGCTTTCAGGCTGCTATAAATGAAAGAAATGGGAGAAAAACAAATCAAAGATGGAAAAATTAGCTACTGCAAAGGGGCCCGGGAGCTCTGAAGCCACTTTTGACTTGATAAGACTGACTAGTGGGGAAAAAGCAAGGGCTGTTTCTCCCTTATTGTCTTTAGATGTTTCATAGGGAGGAGGAAAGAAAGCAAGGTGCCTTCCACAAAGACACTTGGGTCCTGCAGGCAGGACACAAATGCAAAAAAAGGGGGCTTCCTTTTATATTCGGATGGGCCACTAGTACAGACTTCACGTGGAGACCTCTGGGGTACAGAAGTCCTAGGCCTTTCAGCACCATATACATTTCATCTTCATGTTTTGACCCTTTATCTTCTCACCTTTATTTCTGATTCCATTTTTCAATGACTTTATCTGTAACACATTTTGTAGCACAGGAAGGTTTGGTCCCCTCTGTTTCCATCTATGATGATGCTACCTTGGGAATGATGGGAACTGGCACCAGGAATTCTCCTGGAACACCTAAACTAAAACTAAACATGGTAAACCTGATTGTCTTTTTGCTTTTTTCTCAAATGGATTTCCCAAACGTTATGCTTCAAAACTCAGGGGCAGCATGCGTATTCCAACTCTGTTTTCCTGAGAATGTGAAAACAAGTCAAAGAGAATGGGAATGATAACTTAAATCAACACAGGAAATTATGCAGAAAGGGGTTGGGCCTAAAAAAAAAGTCTATAAGGAAACACTGCAATTCACTGGCAGTATTTACATATCTTGGAAAGTCATTCTTCCAATTTACCAAACTCTTGTACTGCAAGGCCCAGAGGTCCCGGGTTTGCCTCGCATTAGCAAAAAAACAGTCAAATACATATCCATTTGAAAAAAATGTAATAGAATATCATCTGGAATGATCCAGACTTAATTTATACCACTGCTATTTATCTTTGAGATCCCACAGAGTTACAGATGTGGCAACGACTAAAATTGATCCAATGAAAACAAAGCCCAGCCAAAAGGAAGTCCTGATATGTTAGGTGTTAAATATGACTATTGTAGCTTGCCAGTGCTTGAAAGGAAGGATATGGAATTATACCTCTTCCCCTTATTACCATCATCCGAGAAAGAGTAAGGTAAAGTTATACAGGCATATAAATAATTTGGAAACCCGCAAACAATATTCTAGTGTGTGTCTCATTTGCACTTAAAAAAGCTGCCTTTCAGACCTTATGTACTTTTAAGATTTATCTGAAAGATACATGAAGAAGACTTCCAGCCAAAAATGTACATATTTAATGGAATTAGATCTCTAGGCAAGAGAATGTCAGAAGAAAGGAGAAATAATAGAGAAAATGCAAGGTGCTTCTTTCTTGTGCTTTCATGCTTTGATAAATATCTTCTGGGATGTCATTTACTAGAAAGTCATGATTCTACAAAAAGAAAAACTAGAGAATAAAATATAACCTATTGCTGAAATAAGTAGCTATTTTCATATTTCCCTTGGAATACTTTATTTTTGTCAGCCAGGGACCTTGATGCTTGTTGAAAGGCTGGGAATTACTGTGAAAAACTTAAATTCTAGACAAGATTCTGGGGCACTGTAGGGGGTGAAGGCCAGGGATCCTAGACTTCAGGAGGTAATCTCCCATTAAAGCCTGGGTCATGGTGATGCATGAGGACTTAGCTTAATTAAAAGACCAGAACTGAGAGTACCTCTCTTGTCAGCCTTCCTTGCCTGTCTTTATGTATCAAGCAGGATACATATGATGGAACAGCATCCCTTTCTACCATTAGTGTCCAAATTCTAGGTGATTAGATGCCTCCTACAAGGAGAAGCAACTACAAATATCCGTGTGTGTATTCAAGGCCCCCTGCTAGAGCTTTGGCTGCATGTCTTTCACTCTTGGAGGGAGAAACAAAGGTTAGTTTTAACAGCATGGGCCCTTCACACAGTGGGAGCTTAATCAACATTGGCCAAATTGATGTGAATTCCCAACTAGTTAATTTGTATGTTAACACGACAGCATGGTGCAGAGGAAATAAGGCTGAATTCGGAGTCAGAAAAAGGGGGCTTAAATTCCAGATTTTCTGGTTTGCTACCTGGGTGACCCTAAATAAATCGTTTACTTTCCCTGAATCTTGGTTGGACTAAGTGATATCGGCGGTCCTTTCTGGCTCTGAAATCCATAATCCTTTGGCCAGCAAAAGAATTTCCAATTAGGTGACAAGAGATTTGCTCATTTGCAACAAACAGAGATGTCACTGAAGCTTTGCATCTAGACTCGGTGGCCTTAAAGGGCTCTTTCACTTCTAAACTTTCCAACTCTTCAATTGTTGATTGTGACCAATTGACAGCTGCCTGATTCCTATTCCTCTTTTTCTCCCTCTGGTCCCTACCCATTTTCATTAATCCAAATGTGCTGCAGGTGAAAAAATCAGCTCATCCCTTGGTCATGGACAGATGCATCTTCACGTTAATAAAGAGTGAGAGAGACAGGTCTCCACCTGAACACAACATCTAGCTGGGAAGTGAAAAGTTAAGCCAGGTGTTGGAAAATTCTATAGCCATATGATATGTTCTATAAACACATGACAGGAAGCATCTTGATCTCAGGGATGATATTTCATGCAGACGTTTGGACACTGTAGTGCTGCTACCCCCTCTGTCTGGGTAAAAGACAGGAACATCTTGCTCAGCATGCTCAATTTCCTTTAACTTCTTAGGATGGGACTCTAATGGCAGTCTTTATGAAATTTTATAGCTTCATTGTAGAATAGTACTTGATACACAGGAGATGGCTTCAGTGCCAGAACTCGATCCCCTCACTCCCCTTTTTGGAGCTACGATATCATTGGTATAGAGAGCTCCTGGGAGAAGAACAAGCTCCCTCTGCCCATGCTGACTGACACCTCTTGAGCAGTCTGGGGTCTGACACTGTTGCTTGGGGCACAGATTCCCATCCATTTCCTATGACTGATTCTCTCAACGGCCTTTCCATCATGCTGTCATTTCTCAGATGTCACTGTCCCCAGTGACCATTTGGGAATTCACTTGAGGACTAAGCCTTAACTTCATCCCCATTCGTCCACAGGCGTGATTTCTCAAACGTAACGCTTACAAAGTGAGAAGCACTGCTATGCAGTCCTTCCCTCACTGAACCTCTTTGGGGCCCTTAGTTTCCTTATGCGTCAAATGAAGGGGTTCAACTGTGCTACGGCAAGTTTCCTTCCAGCTCTAGATCTATTGCTCTTTAATTGCAAGAAGCCAGTCACTAAAAAAAAAGTTTCAAATAATGAGCCACATGAATTTACAAACTGATTTGATTCTACTTTTCCAAATGGATTGGTCTTTGCTTACAAAGACTCAATGGGTGGGGGACCTTGGGCAAGTGACTCAACCTCTCAATGCTCTGTGGGATTGTAAAATGCAGAAAAGCTGCTGCCCTGCAGTGGAAGAAGCATTTCCCTGTACCAGTGAAATGACAGTCTGCTCCCTATCCCTTCTTCCTAATAAGAGTAATTCCTGTCCTTAATGGTGTTCCACAATATTCCTTTGACTCACAACCATTCAAAGTACAGCACTTCTAATGTTTTCTTAGAATTAAATACCTAATTTCCCCCAACACTGAGGATGATATATTACCTAGAGCAGGGAAAATGCATTTCAGTCTCCACCTCATTAACACTCACAAGGGGGAAAGAGATAATTTGCCTTTGTCTTTCTGAGTCATGTTAAGAAATTTATTCCAACAACATCAGTCATTATAGATGATAAAAATGGTCCAAAATGCAAATGAGAAGATGCTAGCTTGGCGTGCTTTGTTTTTATGTAATGACTAAGGTTACTAATTAATTGAGGAAGTGCTATTTATAATTGTCCTTCTCTGATAAATGGTTTAAACTTATTAGATCTTCCCTCTTTTTCTCTTTATTATAAGAATACAGCTTTGACTTAAATATCAACACATAGCAATAGGCATATAGTGTGAAATAACTTAGGATTGAGAAAAATCAACCAAGATCCTGTCTTGCATACCAAAACAGAAATCCCCATAGTCATATTTAATGTGTGTGACGTCTCCAACTAAAAGGCTGGACACCATCACTCGGAACTACTTGCAATTAGCAAAAATATCATTCATCTGCAAACACCCCATACACCCAGGATACACCCAAGTACACTTCTTTGATGTGCCATCCATTGTTTGGAACCTATGAAACTGGGCTGAGATGTGAAGATCAAAAAATCGGTGGTGAATGGAATCTGAAGACTTGGACTCAGTCTAACTGACCTCATTTCTTCATCTATAAAGTGGAGAGAATGCGAGTACCATCAGCTCACGGGGTTATGAATCTTAAGTAAAATAATATACATATACATACATATAAAACACTTTCTATATCATACAACTTAGGTCACTTTAAGTCTCTTACTCTTTAAACCTGTCAATTTCTTGGTAAATGGCTTCTATTCATTATCATTGTGAGCTGTGAGGTCCCTGGTTGCTAAGGTTTCTGTGTGACATTCTTAATTTCTGGCATAACTAGGCTGTTATGACACATACATGTGCTTATGCATAGAGTCCCAGACTGATACTGAAACACAGAGATCCCCTACTTTTGGCTCCATGGTTGAAACTGGGGTCATGGGAGTGCCAAGTGCCTGGGGGAATTGACCCCCCCCCTCAATGGGACAGCATTAGGCAGCCAGTACTATCACAATAGCACCAGAAGTCTTGCACGAAGTGTGAGATTTGTAGGAGCTTGGGTCTGCCCAAACAAGGTACAATAGGCTTAGAGATCAAATCTCCACAGAGTTCATTCCTTCCTTCCTTCCTCTTTCTTTTTTTCTTGCTTTCTTTTTTACTGGGGTATTAGAGATCAACTAATGCAAGTTCTTCACTTTAAAGCTCAGGAAACTGAGGCCCAGGGAGAATTAGTGACAGAGCTAGAGGCTGAAGCTTAAGGATTATGAAAACTAAATGAATGAATGATGACAATCCTTCTAATCTATCTTTTTCATTCTCCAGAGTGACCTATACCAAACCTTTTCTCCTTTCAACCAACCCCATTTATATCCTAGTCCCCAACTTCTCCAACATTCACAGCAGATGACTTAGCCTCCTTCACCAAGACCGATGTGAAATTGATGGACCCCTTGTCAAGAATCATGTTTTCAGATGCACAAAATAAAATTACAAAAGAGACTTGATTATATCGAAACAATCTACCTAAATAGCAAAAAAAAAAACCCAAACTAGGTTCACAAACCCCAGCTTAAGAGCACCTTGTCCAAACAGATACCCGATTGCCACCTTTGGACCAAATAAATACATACATACATATCTATATCTGTCTGTAATGGGTATCAGGCTCAAGGCAAAGCAATCACCCCTCACTTGCAGTCCTGACTTATTATTGGTCTCTCCTAGACAAATTTCAGGTTATGACTGATCTCAAAAAACTAAGGAATACCAGAGGAAGGAAGGCTCTTGTATTAGCAAGAGCTAGTCACTCATCCAGTCCAGAGTATGGGACCCAAACACCAGTCCTGTTGACCTCTCTAAAGTGGGAACACTAATAATAATCACCAGCCTTTGCTTTCAGCCTTTTGTTTTCACTTGGTGTGTCCTTTTCTTTCTCTTCAAAGACCACTGGAACTGAAAACTACTGAAGCTGTGTTAGGAGCAGCTACTGCAGTCAGGGCCTCGTAAAACATTTTCCACTCACAACCGTTTCACCTGAGAAGTTTTTATGTGACCACGGTTGTATAAAATAGGAATAGAAATCAAGCATTTACTAATAATAAATCATAAAGAATTTTATTTTAAAACAATTCTTGGGTATGTATATGAGTTGACTGGGGCTGGGTGGAACCTCCTTGACAGCCATCCCTACTTCTCAAGACTCCTTTTTGAGAAAGCAGAGAGCAAGGTCTGGGGATTGCTCCTTGTCCCCCTGACTTGCTGGAAGACGAGGCTTGCCCCTGCACCTTGTGCTCTGCCAGCTAATGTCACCTATAACATAAGCAGCAAGGAGAAGGACGCTTACTGCACCTCACTCTGTTTTCTCAAATGAATTCTTGACATACAACCTCTCCTTGCTCATATACCTCATATAATGATTACTCCCCTCGGGGGGCGGGGGTAGAAATAGGATTATTTTTCCATTGGAAGAAAGCTCCTCAGTGTATCCTAAAAAAACCTTAGAAATATTGGGATTCCAACCCCAGGTAGAGCAACCGGAAAGCTAATTCTGGGATGTCCGTTTTTCTAATGATATTTTTCAAAGTGACAGTATTACTTCTCATTGTTTGAGGTAATTTGATTGAGGACTGCAGAGACAGAATTTCATTTCACATTAAACTGATATTGCTCTTTATGGAAAAATGTTTGCTAAAGAGAAACCAGAAACTATTTTTATTGCTCAGCTAGGAATAAAAATCTAGGTAGACAAGCTCAACATTACCTTGTAATCAAAAGTGAATCATAAAAAGCCTTTTTAACAGGCTTGCAATTGTAATCTAATTAGGTTTCTTATTGTTTGAGCAATTAATTGAGAGCCAGTCCATGGAATTTTCCAGGCTGTGAAATGTCAGCTCCTGCCTCCTCTTGTGGAAAAAGTAAATGCTAGCTATTGATCTGTCAAATGGTATGTAAGTCTGAGATGACCTGTGCAGCTCCTTGACATCCTCTGACATGTGCCAAGGAGGCAACTGCTGGACAGCAACCTAGAGGGACTCTTGACATCCTCAAGTAGGCCCCAGCCAAGCCAAAAAGTTTGGCAGGCTGACTCCTGCTCTGTCTCTCACCAGAAGCATTTCCAGAATATGAACCATGGCATCCCAAATATGTCATGAAAAGTGGCAAAGAACGGTTCTAAGACAGATCCCAAATGGTCACCAGCTATCATCCTTGGCAACTAGGTGGCTCAGTGCATAGAATACAAGGCCTGAAGTCAGGAACAGTCCTCTTTGTGAGAAAATCTGGCCTCATTTCCTAGCTGTGTGACCCTGGCCAAGTCACTTCACCCCATTTGCCTCGATTTCCTCATCTGTAAAATGAACCAGAAAAAGAAATGGCAAACAACTCCAGTATCTCTACCGAGACATCAAAGGAGTCACAGAGAGTCGAGCACAACTGAAAAACCACTGAAAAACCAAATCATCTTCGGTGACACCTTCCCTTCCTCTTTTGGTAGAAATTGAAGCCACAGAGCCACTAATTGCTTTGTAGTTAATAAAGACTTTATCGCCTTCAAATCATTGGTGTTTGGTTAGCTGCCAGGATGATTGTTATCACAGGCCCACTCAACAACCTAAGCTGGCAGAAGTTTCTACCTTTTACAAGTTTTAAATCCCCAAAGAATTGACAGAAAAAGCTATAACCACAAATTGGTTTGCAATTTTCCTCTTTCTTCTCAGCAAGTCTGGGATGGTTATATTATGAACCTTGCTTCAAACAAACTGCTTCTGACTTTTATGGTCCTTTTGTGATCTAAATGGTGAGCTCATAAGATATTCCACGGCCGCTTCTGTTTTCAATTGCTTTTGCTGTGAAATGGCCTTCTGGAGATTTCTGGGGACCGTTTCACACTCTAGCAGTATTGATTTGCTAAACCTGATGATAGGTTTCTATTTAAGATACAGGGGAGTATATGAACCAAGTGGGAAGCTTATGAAAAACACAGCTAGTGCTTTCAATACAGAAAGGCGGGACGACATCACTGGGTTCAAAACGACCCGGGAAGCCCCTAGATCATCCTCGTGTTAAATTTCATAGAGGAAGTGGTGGCAAGATGTTCAAGAAATGCCCCCTGTGAGAGGCCAGTGGGGTTGCTCTCATTCTTCCTCCACCAATATTTTAGCAATTTTTCATAAATAGTGAATATGTACAAATACTCTAACCTGATTTGTCAGGGTGGCTACATGCGTGGGGTTTTCATTCTGCCCATTTTTCATAGCCTTCAGCACTAGAAGTCCATATTGGGCTGAATGGGAATGGGAATGAGAAAGGCAAGATTTTTCAGCCTAGAAGAGGATCCTTGCTCAGTGCTCAAAATATTAACCTAGATATTTTAAAGCACATCAATGAG
The DNA here is from genome assembly GCA_023553655.1 of Myrmecobius fasciatus. Taxonomy (NCBI): domain Eukaryota; kingdom Metazoa; phylum Chordata; class Mammalia; order Dasyuromorphia; family Myrmecobiidae; genus Myrmecobius; species Myrmecobius fasciatus. The sequence continues at coordinate 1,023,417 of JAJPUD010000058.1, forward strand.
ACAAAGCTAAAAAGAAATAGACTAGTTAGAGGTGCCTTAATTTCATTCCTGATTCCAAGTAGCTTTTTTTTAAATAAAGGGGTGGGGGGCGAGAGAAACAAACACACACACACATGCACACACGCACACAGACAGAGAAAGAGCCAACAAGCAGGAATAGAGAGCAAGAAGGGAAAGGAAGAGAAAAGAGAAAGAACAGTGATATTTGTTCTATTTATTTAAATAAGAACATGGTTGAATTTTAAAAACCACTACTGTTTAGTTGTTGCCAATACATTTCCCACCCCCAGCACTTCTAGTTTCTGCCTCGCTCACACTCCTTCCAAAGCAACCTTTATCAGAAGCATTAGTAGTATTATTAATAAATGACTATGTCCAAGGTCCCAATTCCTTTTTCTTCCAAAAACCTATTAGTTCTCTGGACAAATTGAAAAGCACAGGTCCCAGGTAGACTATAAAGAAAATGGCAGCATTACTCAGAGGTAGAGAAAAATAAAATGGTGATTAGCATTCATGAGGAAGCTTTTATCCAATCCAGAGGGAAATGTGATGCTACAAGGTATGAGGATCTGGAATGGAAACATAACAGGGAAGACCTGGAGCTTCTGGGAGGTGAGCAGCCCAATGGATCCAGCTGCTTTTCAGAATCTAGGAAGACCCTCTAAGCCGTGATTTCTCAAGGACACTTGGGTTTGGAGTCTAAGAGATCATCCAAATGGATGTCCCAAGAAGTTTCTATTTGAGGAACTAAAATCAATGACTACATATTGAAATGGAGTACCTGATTCAAACTCTGTGAAAAAGGGGAAGAGGTCAATGAGAGCTGGCAGGGCCCTGAGCTCTTCTGTGGGAACTTTAACCTAGTCCTATTGCCTATAACTGCATGCTCTGAGAACTCTGTTCTTGGTGCTCTGTACAGGATGCCATCATCTAGAAGGCACAGTTTCAATGAATATACCCATTTCTAATCACAAATTAGTCTGTATGTGAATTCACGTCACCAAACATTTATTAGACACAATTGTGTACAAAGTGCTGTGTGATCACTGTAGACACTGTAGACAGACTGCCTAGTGCTGCCTTCCAAGGATACTGGGGATGGGGAAGAGGATGCGCCTCATACTAGATGAGTCTGATACGAGGTACAATGGAATAGGGGTGGAGAAGGAAACCGTGTTCTTCTGAACCAAACTAGCAAACAGGTGGCCTATGATACAGTGTGTCTGACCATGGCTGATCAGACCAATAAGAGCTTGGAATGCTCTGCCACAGGCCAGACACAAATAGTTCCTATGAACATTTGGGGTGGACCCTCTAACTCAGCACATCTCATGTTTCTTCTGAGATTTCCTATTTATAGCTAGAAGTAGAGATAATACATGTGATTGGAACAACTGTATATAATCTACATATACTTGAAAGCCCCATTTTTCATCTTCTTTTAAGAAAATATGAAATAATACCAAGACAGAAAACTTTTTCCACATAGTTGACAAAGAAATTAGAAATGCCTGAGTCACTCCCATCTTAGAAGTGATCTCGGAAGCCATTTCATTCAATCCCTACATTTACACATGAAGAAATAACTTGCCCAGTGTGATCCTGGTTTAAGGGCAGGCAAACCCTTCAACTTCCTCCTTGGAATAGGTGAGAAGCAGATTTGTCCCATCTACCTCCCAGGCCTATGAGGTAAAGGGCTTTGTACACTCCAAAATGCTACAAAGACATGACATCATTACCCAGAATGACAGGAACAATTCAAAATATCACTGCCATCTTTAAAACATAAGTATTCATTTGAAAAGACTTGAAAATCTTAAATATTGCCAGACAATGTGTTTCCTGTCTAAACATAAGCTGTACTTCCTTCTTTGGCAACAGCATATTGTTCTAAGAGATCAGTCAGCTTTCTAGGCAACGAGGTCGAGTGAAGAGTGTGTTGGCCCTTGGAGTCTGCAGGGATTCCAGTACTGCCTCTTGTGGAACTCTGTAAGCATTGTCAGGTTACTCACCTGCTCAGTGACTCTCAATTACAAACAAGCTGCTGCTCCCTATCAGTGGAGGGAATTTCCACACTAAGAAGTTCCACAGCTACCTGCTACCTTCTCTTCAACTAAGGCGACTAGTGACATTGAATTGTAGAGTGGCTGAGGTACTAAGAGCTTGTGACCTGCCTCAGGCCATCCAGCCAGGACAAGACAAAGGCCAGGCTTGAGACAGCTTTTTCTCCATCAAGTCATGCTCTCTCAAATACAAAACATATAAAGAGTCAACATAAAGTAATTTTGTGGGAGAACGGTCAGGAAAGGCCACATGGAGGAGGTTGGTCAGTAAACAAATGTTGACTAGAATATTGGACTTGGGAACTGGAAGATCTGGCTTCAAAACTTGCCTCCCACGCTCAACTAGTTGTATAAGCCCAGCCAAGTCACTTCTCTGTGCCTCAAGTAACTCCCTACGATTCCTGGACTAAGTCACGGTCAGTTGTTATGTGGGTCGGTGGCATGAGTTTCGATACCAGGCATTGCCTCATCAAACAAAATTACAGATGTGTCATTTCTGCAAAGAACATTCTAATGATAAAGAAAGAAGGAGGAACGTGGACAAGAGATTCATTCATTCAATAGCACCTCCACAAGTAATTCAGAAGTCATAAAAATTTACAAGAAAAAGCATGGCATATGTCTATGGAAATAAGACTCCTTTGAACTGTCTTTCCTTTTCTTTCTTTTTTTCTAGTAGGGCTAATACAGCAAGAGCCTGAGAGAAACATGAAATAAATGCACAAAATAATCAGAAGAAAAAACAAACTCTAGATAGTCCAAATGCTAAAGGGGCAATCACATAATTCCATTTGCCATAAACTAATACTCGAAGAGCTTTATTTTCTCAGAGCATTGTTTTTAATAAATTGTATCTGGCAACTATGGAAAAGGTTTCAGTGGTACCAGATCTAATTGCCAGACTCTGGGCCAACCAACACTGAAAAAGTTAAGGAAATAACATCTTTACTCTATTCAGTCTCTTGGGAATGTACAGGCCATGCCTGCTAGTTCATACCCAACAAGGTAATGCCATCAGTTTTCAAGAGAAAAATTTATTCAACCTCCAAGCCAAAAGAAACATACCAAGGGATAGAAAAAGCAGAAGGTAGTTGCAAAAAAAATTAAAATATGCTGAAAACCAGTGAAAGCATCAATGATGGGTTATCCAAGATTTTATGAGAAAGTGCTGGGACCCTTTGAGCCAACAGTGTTTACAGTTGCTGCAATGAAAATTCTAATTTTGTGCTCTAATGAACACAAAACGACCCATACTCAACCTTGGCAAAACTTCTAATGACTGTGTAATTGAAGTGACTTTGTCATATTAAAGAGAACTCAGAAAATGGGAGGTAGGTGCTAAGAAGTAAGAATGCAGGTCGGGATTCCTGGAATATACGAAAGCCAAGCTTCCCCTTGTTTTCAAAGTAGGGGGCCACATTCACAAAGAGCAAGAAAGCTCATTAAGATCCAAAGCTCACTCCTATACAAGATGTCCCATGCTTTGGAAAAGGTGGTTATAGTGCTTTGATTTTAAAAATCAGAATAGATCATGTTACAAATTGCTTTTGTTCCCAGTTTCTCCCAACACAATATTGTTACTATATCTGATTTCTCCTCACAATACTCTTGGGATGTAGGGAAGGGAAAATATAATTTTTGGTTTAGATATTGGGTTACTTAGGCATAGAAAGTGTGTTACCTTCAGTTTGTTAGAAAGTGATCTAGTGGCACAAGCAAGATGAAATTTCAAGTCCCCTGACGCCTCTGCTTACCAAAACTATGTTGTGTGCTCTTTCCTTCAATCTCCTTCTCCTCCCATAAATATAAATAAATATATTAAATATATTTATATATATATATATGTTTCTATGTGTAGTTCCCTTTCTCTTTTTCAGTCACTTTCATTCTCATAATCTCCCTCTCTAGGTTTCTCTGAAGGTTCTAGAGAAAGTAACATAATGAGTAGTTAGTTGCCTCTCATTCTACAGCTTTTTGTTGTTGTTGTTGTTGCAATTTCAATGGCTGCTCTCATTAGAAGGGCCTCCCTCTCCCCACCTGTCTTCAGATCTCCAGCTCTGTCATCTTCATCATCTCCTCTCCCTTCCTTTTTCCTAATGGGTCTTCAATGAACATTTTCTGTTGTCCAGTCAACTCCTCTGAGCTCTCTCCCAGAGGGACACAGGAAATCCATGCCCTTGAAAAGTTTCTCCATCAGAAAAGTTCATGAATGTGAATGCAGGGATGACTTCTGCCAAAGCAGTAGTTGTCCTCTGTCTCAGAGACTCCTTGAACACCTTTTTTAATGTCTGTCCAACTTGTCTTGAGTGGCCCATTCTTTTTCATCTAGGTAAGGGGCAAAGAGTAGTTTCCTGCAGCTTGCTTTCTGAGGCTGCTTAAACATGTCCACAGCATTCTATGCTACCACTAGTAACATCACCTGTACAGCAGCAGCAAATTTAATCAATAAATTGATTAACCAACATTTATCAAGCATCTATTATATACCATCTGCTGTGCTAATAAGCAGTGAGGATAGAGTGACTCAGAGGATAGGGTATCAAAATCGCCCAATAGAAAAGATGGAGAGCAACAAATTGCAAAATTCCTTACTTTTGGATACTTTTGGATCACAGCAATGAGCATCTCTTAAGCACTTGCTGTGTGCCAGGCACTATGCTAAGCAATGGGAATACAAATACAAGCAGAAAAAAATAGAGGTCCTGTCCTATAGAAACTTACCTTCTAATGGAAAAAGGTAATATAAAAAAGGAAACTGAAAAGGGAGGACACACTTGTTGAATGGGGGGAGGAGCTGGTAGAAAAAATCAGGAGCAAAGCCAGGAGAGGAGTGAAGTCATGATTGGCCAGGATGCTGTTTCAAAATGGAGCTTTTGAGAGGGACCAATGGAAGCAGGAGGGCACTAGGTGACAGGATTTTCTTCTTGAGCTTGGTACTAGCCTGCTCTAACATTAGGCACCATTTTCTCCCTCTTACCCTTCATCTCAACCATACATATTCTTCTTCCTGACTTTGCTTTATTATTCCACAATGAAGGGACAGTTTTATACCCCAGTTCTTCTACTCAGGACCTGAATTCTGCTTAGCCTTAGCTCATGGAGTCCTATCCACAATGGCGCCACTCAGGGGCTGGTCATTTGCTTCTCTCTGATAATTTCTCTTTCAAAGAGAGAAGGAAATGGTGCTGACTGACATAAAATATGTTCACAAGAAAAGAAAACCCAAAAGTTGAGATATAAAGCTGAGTAACTTGGGTTAAAATATATATAATGGAAGAAAAAAGGAAGGTTTTTTTTTATCTATGTCCAATTATTGGGAAAGTGACAGATCAACTTTCTGTTGAACATTGTCCATTTGCCATGGAAATGGTGATCTGTGGTCCTTGGAGACTCTGCTGATGACTCCTAATTTATGATAGACAGACAGCTAGCTAGACTATTTGTACACTGCTGTCTATACACTGTCTCTGCCAAGGGCCTGGGAGCTCCTTGAAAACGGGACTGTATTTTGCCTTTCTTTGTATCCCTATTGTTCATCACACACAGCGCCTGACACATAATAGGCACAATGTTTATCAACTGACTAGTAAAAGTTTCAGTTTGGGTCTATGGGGCTTCATGTGCATGAGGAAAGCTCACCACAAGCAACAAGAACTTTGGGTTCCAATTTTTTTAGAGTACTATCATCTAGGCCATGGATTTTAATCAATTTACGGTGTTATCCAAGCATTCTTTCCTGTATACCTTTCTATTAAGTAGCACTTCTGTACAATAACAATTGAACAGGGATCATGCAGTGCCTTCTGTATCATCAAAGACAGTAAAAATAATGCTTAGTGGATGTTGTGGTGGTGTTTTGGTTTGTTTGGTTTTGTTTTGTTTTTTTGGCGAGGCAGTTGAGTTTGTTACTTGCTTAGGTTCACTCTTGCTAGTAAGTATCAAGTGTTGGAGGCTGGGTTTGAACTCAAGTTTTCCCAACTCCAGAGCTGATGCTTTATCCACTGCATCATCTAGCTGCCTTGGGGTTGGTATATTTCACATAAAGCCCTTCAATCCCCAACTGGGTCAAATAGCAAAGAACAGACTATTACATTTCACCAAATGCAGCACTTTGTTTTGGAGATTTATTTCATTTTATATTATATTCTAAATTTAGGGAATCTAGAAGCATGACTTTTTTTTAACTCTGGTAAAAATTGTTTCAAGGAACCAATTACAGATGACTTTTTACAATGCTATTTCACCTGAAAGACAAATCCAATTCAGCACAAAGTTTCATTATGAAGAAACTATTACATGCAATGATACTAGTTATTGAAAACTGAAATGAAGTAACAGGAAGCTAACACCATCTTGTATGAGATTTCACTTTGTTTGAGTGACAAAAAACTCAATATATCTCCCCATCTTACTTATGCCCACTGGGAACTGGGCTAAATCTCTATTGCAAGATGGTTGCCTGATTACTAAATACCAAGGGCTCAGCCATATATATGGCATATAGAGATATGTAGCTCTATATCTATGTATGTTATATCTATATCTATATCTAAACCACATATTTCTGTGGTTAAAAAGCTTTGTATAACTGATGCATACTGCAAATTGTTTCTCTTTATTTCTTTCAGTTAAATTAAAAGAACAGTGATGTATGGGACAAATTTTTTTTAAAAAAATAATTAGTAATCAGAACAAATTAAGCAGTCAGTACAGGCTTACATTTTCTCTCTGCCTTCTATAGCTAATTTGTTTGAAGTGCCTAAGTAGGTATTTACACGTCCTCCTGCGGGGCAAAGGACTTCCAGGGTACTACTTGGGAGAGAATGGCTTCAGCAAGGAGGCTGGACTGGAACCTTGTCCTCAGTTGCCTGAGAAGCTTGAGGGCTGGATGGCATTGGTCACTTGATTAGAGGTTAGGCTGCTATTTTTCTCCTTTCATGCATAAACAAACCTCTTGATTTTACTCACCAACTCACCTGTCTTCTTGAATCAAATCAGTTTTTAGTGCCTCTGCTGTCAATGTCACCCCAAAGTCATCAGTGCCCACTGAGGTATGACTTTTCTAATGGGCTGCTCTTCTTCCTCCCTCCCAGAAGCTAAATATATTCTGTTTACAATATGCTCACAGTTTCCACTTGACAGGGCCAGGAAGCCAGTGTACATTTCTGAATTTGGGTTTTCTAGTTAGCTGGACTGCCCTGTGCTGTCAAGATATCTCCATATTCCTTTTCTAATTAAAAAGGCCAACGAGCAGGAAATGTCTGATGGATGAGCCAGGGCTTACATCTGTAACATGAGAGTTTCATGACTCAAGTCTGAATGTACAAAAGGAAAAAGAATTCTGCTGAAGCCTTCCTATAGTCACCATGAACTGCCCTTCTCCTATAATTCTGGATATTCCAGACAACAGCATACAAATATGTCATCTGTTAGGCACTAGAAGGAAAAGTAAGGCAGAGTGTCCCCTGTCATGATTATTAAAATATTTAATATTCATGTTCCAAAATGCCATTTGATTACTGACTTGTTATCCAAAAAGTCCTCGAAAATATTCCATTTAAAAATCCCCTAATATGACTATGTTTTCTATCCTATCAGAAGGGTTGCTAGTAAATTTACTGCTTGAATGAACAGACAAATTGGGAGCTGTACAGTCCTGGGCACTAGGGCACTTCCATCCCAAACTGCTTTGTCCCTATCTGAAGTTTCCTCTAGAGTAGGTTTCTCTTCCAGAGGTGATTTGCCAATAAAATCAGTCTCGATTATCACAAGCACAGGAGCAATCCCCGAGGGAGTATGTCAGGCAATCCAATACAGGGAAATGTTGTACTAGGCAAAATTAAAGTTACAGCAATGTTATTATTTCTGGAACCATTATCTCTCTCTCTTTTTTGCTTTCCTTTTATATAGATCAATCTTAAATGACCAAATTTTCATTGATAATATGCTATTCCAGAAAAGTATATGAAACAATATAGGGCTTTATTACTCTCCTGTGTTGAGGAAAGATTGACAAGCAATGCAAAAGCCAAAATGAGGCACACATATATCACAATGCAAACAGAAAAACAGCAACAATCCCAGAAGATGTGGGTAAGAAAAAAATCTCCATGTCAACCCCTCCCAAAAATTTGAGCCAAAAATAACCCCAACTTTTGCAATTTCTTGGCACTGGATTTTGTGTTAACCCCCTCAATGCTGCTGGAACAAAAGGAGCCTACAATGATCCTATATCATAGTTTTATAGAATGGACCTTAGAAGTCCACAGAGTTCAATCCCATCATTTCAGAGAGGAAAACTGTGGTCAAAAGAGGTGGAATTTCTTGCCAGGTCTTAGGTTCCCAAACCTAGTGATCTCTCCATTGTGTAACCATCTTCTTTCAATCAAACAACAAATACTTCCACAGTTTTTTTGTTCTTTAATGGGAACAGCCCCTCTTCATGCAAGGCAAAAGCGAAGGAACAGATGTAGGGGAAGACATCTGAGTAGTGTGAGCTGAGGAGGAGGAAGTGATAAGTGTGAGCTCCCAGGTAATAACCTTATTTTTGCTTTTGGTAGAATTATGAGGTAGGATCTTTTTCTGAAAGTTGGAAAGGAGGTTGTGTTGTGGGAGACTTGAGAGGGGGTGAAGAGTTTTGTAAAGCTACTGCAGCAAAGGGGAGGATTGAGTAGTGAGATGTAAGTTTGAAGGGCTAGTGGAGATTACCTTACAATTTTACAGAGCATATAATCATCTCCATGATTTTCTTCAGTTATGTTCAGCAGCCCACGAAGATGAATGAAGATAGCTGATGGTGAGAGCAACCTACGTCTGAGCTTTGGCAAGACACAATCAAGTCACAGGAAACAAAAGGCTATAATATAGAGTAGAGGTGTCAAACATGCAGCCTACAATGCACCCAAATGTGACCAAACCGGATAAAAACATAGTCAGGAAATATTGAACAAGTACAAACATAATAAAACAGATAATATTAACATGTGGTTTTCTAAATCAATGTGCGGCCTGCAGGGATCCTTCAGTATTGTTTAGTGGCTCCCATTTTTATTTGAATTTGACACTACTCGTGTAGAAGATGAACTAATTCACCAAGGAACTAACATAGGGAAGGGGGAAGATTGTAGCTAGTGCATAATGATGGCTTTAACAGAAAGGTGAGAATAGGAAAGGTCACAGTGAGGAGAAACAATAGGTTAGGGCAAACAATGGGTTATAAGGCAGACGTAAAGATGGAATGGTAAAAAGGTTCAAATCACATAATGGTGGTTTGGCTGATGTCTAGATGCCCTAAGATGGTGTCACCCATATGGAAGATCTTGGAGGACTGGAGCACATTCTATGCTGACCTAACACTTGGTTGATAGTAGACTTTTCCCATTAGCTTTGTAGCTGGAACTGTCAGAATCTTTTAAATAGACTGACTAGGCACCTGCTTGCATCTCAGGGTGAAAGACTTGGCTATGTATGTTTTTGTCAAGCGTTTATAAATATTGCTTTGTATTCCATCTTTAACTCTAACTTGCAAAAATAAACATCTTCAACATTGTTTTTGTTCATATTAGCTCCTCTCTTAACTAAAACTTCCATAAGTTTTCGACAGAGCAACAGATTCCATATTTTTCTAAGAGTATTGCATCAGTTTATTATTTTGAATTAAAGCAACTTTTTTCCCCTAAGGATTAATTTTCTGGATTTCTTGAAATGGTTTTGAAACATTACAGTGAACAGTTAAAAGATTTTTTTAGTTCACATCTAAGATTCCCTCCATTGATTCAAATCAGGAACTCATCTTTTAACTTTTAGCCTTAGCTGCCTGAAATCACTGAATGGTTAATTGACTTGCCCATGATAACATAGCTAGTTTTTGTGAAATGCAAGACTTAAGTTCATGTCTTCCTCATTTCAAGGCCAGTCCTTTCCGATTGGAAATATTTAAAGAAAATTATGAGTATGCATGTTGCATGCCAAATTGCATGACGGGTGATAGCCAATTTGAGAGCTGAGTTCTCAGAAATAGCTTGTGGGATTTACCCATAAGCCCTTTACCTTACTGTGGTGGGGGGAAAAGCACTACAAAAAGGGAAAAGGCTATGGTTGTCCCCTGTACCCAAATCAATTTCCTTTCTTTAGAATTATTGGATCTCATATTTCCTGAGAATCTTTCTGAAAACACATCTTGCAATTAATGACATCATAGGCTTGGCTGCTTTCCCACAGTGCCATCAGTGAAGAGATCTCTGTTTTCACCCTGCTCATTAGCAGGGCATTTCTTCGAAAGCCAAAATGTTAATGCCCCTCACAAGGTGTCTATTTAACTGAGTCTTGGGCAAATTAAAATAGAGGATCCTTGTGAGCAGAAATTGTTTCATTCATTTCTATTTGTGTCTTCATTGTCTAGTACTAAGTACCTGACACATAGTGAGTGGGTGACGCATAAATATTTGTTTATTAATTAACTGATACAAAGGGGCTTCCTTTAAGTATAAAAAGATCTCATTCAATCATGTGGCCTGAACTGGAGTGAGCTTAGCATAATTTGGTAGTGTGGTAGGGAGTGACCTAACTGAAAACTACTTCTCAGTGAAGACTAATCCTGTTCTCTATGATTCCTTAAGTGCTTGGATCCTTGATGCTAGAGTTGGGATTGGAGGGGTAAATGAGATAGATAAATAGGTAGGTAGGTAGTTAAGCCTATCCATCTATATATCTCCTATATAAGTAAAACCACATGACTTTAAAGTGGTGAACCTAGAAACATTATTGAAAGTAATGAGATGAATCAAATGAAGAAAGACAAAAAGCTTTGGGTCAGGAAAAGAGCTCTAGGCTTAACATTTTGCTGCGTAAATGACCAAGTCACTTCATCTCTCTAGGTGTCAGTTTCCTAATCTACCAAATTAGGGAGTGGATCTAAATGGCTTCTAAAAGCCCTTCCTTGCCTGCCATTCTCTTGCTCTACTTCTACCTTCAATCTCTACCATTCTATTAAGAAGGGGCAGTTTTCTCACAAAATTAGACCAGGCCAACATTCTAGTTTCCATCAGTTATGGAGGTCAGACTGTGTTTCATTCTGGATGACTTTTAATTTGGAAGAAAAGCTTGTCTTAGCCAAGAAAATATCACTACCACCATTTTTGGTGAAATGGATGATAAAATTCTCGTTAGGGATAGAAAAGATGTTTATAGGCAATTTGTTAGAGTTTTGTGAATAGTGGCAAAGGTGGCTGGAACTACTTGCATCCAAGTATTAATTATCTTGACAAACATTCTAATAAATACAATTTATTTTTTATGAAACCATTTGGAGAAAGTTCGCATTGCTTTACAAAGCCAGACAAGATGAGGCTCTCAGAAAAAAAAAATGAGAGACTCAGAATTGTAGAGGGGGAAAGCCAACCTAACATCTAGAGTCAAGAAAAAACAATTCTCTGTCCCAAGTTAGGGATTTCCTTTAATTATGCCCCCCCTTCTTTCTCTAAGAATTGGGTTTGAATGGGGACTCCAAGCTAAAAATTTATAATGTTATACATAAATTTATATATAACATGGCAGATGTGTCTCATCAAAAACAATCACAAAAAAATCTCTTCTTAGCAACTGAAATTATTTTAGAATATAAGATGTAAAAAACAAAACACAAACTTTTTTTCCAGAGATGCAAGCTTTTACAAAGACAATTTTCTAGTGTTTTAACAACACCTTTCTATGCATAAAGGAGAGTGAGCTGTTGGGCCCCCTCTATCTATAATATCTATGCGCTTCATATAGTCCCCTTTCTTGCCTGGTGCCTTTTTGTACACTACTCCATTTTCTTATTTGTATCACTGGAGTTAGAACTAGAAAGGACCTCAGCAGTTTAATATCTTTAAAAGAAACTGAGGGCCAGAGAGATGAGCTGATCTGCCCAATTTGCTCCCAAGTAGCTGAGGTAGGTAGGATTTTGACTCAGTTCCTCTGACTACAACTATACTGCCCTTTTTATCCTATATTATTGGCATGAGCATATTAGCATATTAGCATAGTAGCCTCTGCTAATGAGCTTCCTGTACCCTAGTCATTTTATTACTACCACATGCTTTTCATTGAGGTTACAACAGAATAATTTGGAAGGTGAGGAATAAAATTCAAAAATGCAAAATTCTACTTATCCATTTAAAATAATTTGTGTTAACACAACCTTTTTATATTGGTTTAAACACAACTCCAGACAATTTCCCCCAAAAGGCTAGTCTCCCATATAACTTGAGTAAATCAGTTACCTCCTAGATTGTGGAAACTCAGGGTTGAAAGGGACCTTAGGGAACATGTAAGACAAAGAACTCCCTATGGAGGGATATTGACTACAAACCCTTTTTTCCTCTTTGTGAGAATTCATATGAAGGTTCTCTCTATGTGATATGGGAATCAAATTATTTTCATGGAGAGAAAAGAAATAGACTTTGAAAACTTTCTAGCACTCCTAAGTTCTTCTACGCCATCACTGAACCAGAGCATTGTACATGAGCTAAAGTCATTGTTGATAGAAGCAAATGAGAGCTTCTGAAATTGAATGAGTCCAGATGTGAGGTTGGGAAAGATGAAGACTATGTCAGTAAAATACAAAAACAACGGACAATATGACACTCATGACAACTGAAGATATTTCTTTTTTTGGTAAAAGATGTCAAACTCACTTCAAGTCAACTTAACCTTATTGGTGCAGGGCTTTTAGAGAAAAACAAATCACCTTTGCAGAAGTGCACTAGCAGATAAGGCTTAATAACAGAAATGAATCTTGTACCATCTAGGCTAGATCACCTATGGCAGAAGAAATCACTAATCTTTCAGGACTTGTTTTCTCAGTGAAAGCTACTAATAATATGAGAAGTAAAGAATATTAAAATTCAAGTAAAATTCTCTCTGATATTTTAAGAGTCAGGGATACTGTGATATAAAAGTTGGGGATAAATTCTGAGAAAAATCTTAGGAAGCAATTATGCTTAAGGTTATACATATACACTGTTTTGATGAACATTAAATGTTTCAGGGTCAAATCCTTAGCACAGATACATTCTGTGTTTACCTTTGCTACATCTATATGTACCTATAGGTATATGCATGCCTATATATTATTTTAAATAGACAATCACATCTTCAGTGATCACCTTAGGTTAAGGAGAGAAGCTGAAACTAAAGCTACTGCAAATAGAGTAGAACAAGGAGGTGGGAAAAGGCAGCCTTTCCTACCACACCCAACACACACCAAAAGCTCCAGAGCAGAATCTTTGAGCGGCCATAGGGCTACTTGGAAATTAACCCTTGGTTAAACTTCAAGAGGTTAATAGCAACTTAAATGAATAAGAGCCTTTGTAATGACTACATCAGTGTATAACAAGGATGACTAACAACACCCCATATATTTTCCTTGCCATAGATAATCCCACAGATGCTACAATGTACCTTGGCTTTAGACCCACAGAGAGTCCTCAGTTGCTTGTTAATAAGATACTTCCTTCCTCAAACTATGTTAATAACAATGTCTTTTATCAAGTAGATTTTCATGAGCACAATGCTGAGTGGTCAATAAATCCTCTTTAGTCAGCTTGCAGATTTTTAATGGACACAAAGAGAATGGGCTTAAAAGTAAACCCAGATTGTAGTGGAGTAATTTGCCTCTATTGCCCTTTCCTAATCTAATGACAGTACTTAATACAAATACATACTTGAGATATGATAGTCACTGATCTGCCTTCCAATTTCCAGTGAAGCCAGACAATTTCTGCTTCTCCAGTGCCAGATACAAACATTCAACATTGCATTTTCAAAGAAAGGGACCCCTGGAGACCTAGGAGGGATCCTTTGCTCTGGGAATGAGCATCGAAAAGCCATTGGCTAGAACACTCATGAAAGTGACAAGTGTGAAGGGAGAAGACATTTGAGGCTGTTCTCTTCTTGGGTGGGAGACAGGCCCTCACTAGGATACGCCTCCCACCACTTGTGGGTTGGACTCAAATTAAGTTGAGTAAGAAGGCTTGATCATCCTTCTAAAACTAATAATGACTTCTTCTGGGGGAGGTCCACATTCTTTAGAAGTGGCCAAAGCTAGGTATAGTTGTAGTCTGAGAGATGTACTTGGAGAGGGCCAAGGGACTTCTAATTGCCGAGTTTTGTTTCAGGGTGAACTATAATAGCACAGAAAGTAGAAGTAGTGTTTAATCTGGCCTCCAGAACTTTTCTTGCCATGAGCATCAGTGGTGATAGGGGACAGACTACCTGGAGACTGAGAGCCTCTGTTAATTCACCAATAACATATCAAGGATTTTCCCTTGCTGTCAAGTTGGACCCATGTAGTTGTGACTTTCAGGGGTCAGGTCTCTTATGATTCTCTGATGGAAAGGCCCAAGTGGTGAGTTGCTAACACGAGCCCAAGCACAAGGGAATGCAAAGCCCCACTAAGCTCAATAGCTTTTTAAACTGGAGGACAATTCTAAACTCCCAGAAACTGGTTGTGACCTAGGTCTGTTACCAAGCAGATTTAAAAACCAAGAAAGGCATCCAAAAAAAATCGCTAAAACTCTACATTATATTATCGATCCTTTGGGCAATTTCCATCTCACTGTGTGGCTTCCCCCACACGACCCCCAATCTACTGTTTTCCTCCTTGTTATAGTCCTGAACTTGCTAGATACTATATGGAATGTTCATCATGAATAAACATGGCCATTAAAGCATAAGCTTATTGTAGAAACCATTTCTAGCAATAAGTGAAAAGAAAACTGCTGCCACCTTCAGTGTAGGTAAGTAGAGTTCTACACAAAGAAAATGGTCGGGCATGGAGACATGGAGCTCAAGCTCCTCTAGGACCTACATTGGCTCTGGGCTCTGAAGGGGTTTCTATTGCAGTGGGAATAGATTGTCTCTGGCTCACACTCTCACGATGGAGGGTTCAGTTGGGAGACGACCAGTGGGGGTTAGTGGTACATGGTGACCGTGGGAAAGTGGAACATTAATGAGCCCACACAGAGATTGACCTCATTAATGCCATGCTCCGTTTGGGGCTAACTGACCACAGGAATACAGTACTGACCCTCTACTCTCCATGAATGTGCAACTCCTGGGAACGTGATATTGCTAGAGATGTAATAACACAGTAACTAGACTGATTCCTTCCTTTGGAAATGAAACAGCTTTCTGAATTCATCCATGCGGGAACACTGAAATCAGATGCCACATCAACCAAAATGACTAATGATCAACCATCTCTTTGACTGAAAAAAACTTTCTTTGGGAGATCTAGACCAGATGTCTAGAATGTACTGTAATGAAATGAGTGGTATGCTGCTGGCTTCCAACTGAACAATATTCCAGAAAATGCCCTGCAAATTGGCCCCAGCTAGCTCACCTTTCAGAAATCAGCAGCAGGAAAAGAAAAAGAGAATTGTCTGAGCTTTTCATCACTAGAGCAGAGAGGCCTAGGCACATAAGGTAGGTGCAAAACACTCCCACGTGGCCAGAAAGCATTTGGCACACTTTTAGTGATTTCCCTCTCTGTCAGATCTTTCTAAGGCTTGCAATTAAAAATGTAATCTTTTTAGCATGTGCAAAGCCCGCAAGGCCAGAAGTACTATTTGTCTAAAATGATTATAATATTATTTGGCAGCTATTCATAGAATGCACATATTAATTTATGTAAACTGGGCACAACTTAGGGCATTTGCTCATCAGGGATATGGGGAAAACCAAAGCAGGCCCCTGCTGATTAAGAGAATTTTTTATGGCCACAATTCAGGATTAAATCAAACTCCAATGCCTGCCTGCCTGCCTGCCTTCCCTTCCCCTCTCTCTCTCTCCCTCCCTCCCTCTCTTTCTTCCTTCCTCCCTCCCCTCCCTCACACACACAATTATTTTTCTTTTCATGGAGAGCATTAAAGTTGAAATATCCAGCTGATATCAAAAGGAACTTACTTTGAAGGAACGTCCGTGGCTTTTGCCTTTTCAATGTCCTGTGAATGAAAGAAAAAAAAATGCAATTAAGCAACATTAATAGGTATAATCTTCTAAATGATTGCCAAGATAATCTATGATATCAGAACGCTTCCCAGCACCATACTAAGTGAACTGAAGCAGGCTGCCTAGGGAAACTAGAGCTGGAGACAAAAAACAAATTCATCTCTTTAAGGGAATATTGTTACCTGTGCCAGGTCTGCTTTCAGACACTGACGTGACAGCACACGGCTGCATCTTGAATTCGGCAGGAACCCCACGAGTACAAAATGAAAAATACTACTTAGGTTGTAATCTTTCTCATGTACATTTCTTCATTCTGGCATCTATGAATGTGATTTTGTTTTAAAAAAAATAGAGGCAGGAGGCTGTTCACACAGAATCCTTCTTGCATTTTGAGGTGGATGGCATGAAACCACTAAGCTGAACATCACCACAGATCCCTCCTGTGACCACCAGCCACCGTACCACCCCCATGCCTTGGTCTAAGGGAAATTTGTTTCCAAATTGTTTTTTTATTGGCCAACACCACAAAAGGGCAAAGGATGGTCAAAAGCTCAGATCAATTTATACTTGGGAAGCCTTTGAGAAAACAGAGATTGAATCATCTAAATGAGTCAATCTCTGGGCCTCTTGGCTTGCACCAGCTTGGACATGGAGCCTGGGTTCCAGTTTATTGCTGAATCCATTGATTTGTGTATAGTCCATTTATCATTCATGAAAAGAGCTAGTGATCTTCACAGTATATTAGAAGAAACAACTCAGATCATCTGTCAACGGCCCTCTTATTTCTGTTTCCCTCTCCACAGGGATTTCATCTCCTTCGATTCTTCTTGAATTAAAATGTTGCTAAGCAACACAGCTGGGGGCACTGATGGTAGAATGGTTACAGTCTACCAAAGTGTTTAAACACCTGGAGGTTTTTAGGGATGATTTCCCTCCCCCCCATCTCCATAGCATAATTATGGCATCAGAAACAAACTCAGATTTCTAGAATGCATTTAAGCTAAATAAATCATAGTAATAGAAAAGAGAGTTGGAAAAAGACGGAGAATATGAAGCTGTGCCATTTTATGGTGTCCAAGTAGCAGTATTAGTTTCATAAAGACTTTGCAGGAGGGGGAGGGTGATGGAGAAGGGAGGTGAGGAATGTAGGAAGGATGAGAGACATGGAGAAGAAAAAAGTAAATTTGTAACAGGGATTGTATTGTATGCAATGGAACATTAGAATATGGAATAGTATTTAAGCATTCTTGTTCAATAACTTCATCCTTTTGAACCTAATTTCAATCTGTCATATTTTGATTTTGAAATTCCATTTCTAGTCTGATGAAATTTAGATTTGGTTGCTAAAGAAATAAATACTTGTTATTCTTGGAATAGGCTAGGTATCAAGAATTATATGTCAATCATTTGCCTGTGTCTGAAATTTGGCAATTGCTAAAATGGCAAGAAGGCAAGTGGAAGATCTAACAGGCTAAAATAAAGAAACAGACAATCTCTTGTTGCCTCTTGTAACACCTGAAATTGAGTGACAATCATGGTGGAGAGGGAATCGCTAATTCACATTGCTTCTCAAAGTATGTATTTCTGCTATTGCACTTGATCTTCCAAATCTGCCAAATGATGATAGCAAAGGAAGAGCAGGATACTGGGCAACAAATCTATCAGTCTGTTCTTGCTCTAAAGCTTTTCCACCCATCCGCAGGCCTCCTTCTCTCACGTGCTGATCCTGCCTAGAGGGAAAAGGTTTGGGATAGTAGGCCAAAGAAAGATAACTGGGGAAGCACCGAGACCAAACCTTTCCTAGCTCCTCAAAATTGTGAAAGCAGCTGGCTTTTCCTTATTTTTTTCTTAGAACAATTCAGGTTACTAAATTGGCACTAGGTTCGGGAGTGTGTTCAATTTCTTTTAGAACAGAGCGACTGCATCATTGTGAGTATGCCCAGTGACAGAAGAGGGGGTAGAGCAAAAAATCAAAGAGGGGACAGTGAAGAACTGGAGCTTTGATTAAGAAACATATCATTTGAAAACGTTATCTGTGCATCAAGCCAGCCAATTTGAGCTAATTATTTCCCTATGATCAGGAGGAATGCAATTGTGTTTTGGGCAGGTCCCTTTGAAATATAGTCTTTTATAAAATCATTACGGAAAAATATTTCCTTCAAATAACTTTTTTTCCTGGGTTGCTATTGACTCAGATTGTCTCAGTCGAGTCACTCCCTTTGCTTTAGTAATTAACTTTTCATTGGTTTGAAATTCACAGCTCTAGGCAGAGGTGTTTGGAACTATTCTTCTCAAATCTCTGTCCACACCTTTTATCCTCATGAAAAAGAAGGATTGTACTGAGTTCATCCAGCATGCAGTTAGCTTCTGCCCCCATTTAAAAATACTTTATTTGATATCTTTTGTTTTTATAATGCTTAGATGACTCCCTGTATTCCTTCCTCTCTGAGAGAGATATAACAAAGGATTTTTGTAAAGCAAAAAAATTCAGTAAAATCCTTTAAAACACACACACACACACACACACACACACACACACACACCCCTACACACTTTTTGCTATTATGTTCCATACCCAAGGACTTCCACTTCTGCAAAAACAATGGGGGGTGGGGGAAGAGAAGAGGATAGTTTCTTCTCATTTTCTGTGCTTTGAGATCAAGCTCTTAACTGATATCTCACAACATTCAGTTTTGACTGTTTTCTGCTATTCCTTCCATCTCCATTATTGTAGTCATTGTCTATATTATTTCCTTGTTTCTGTTTACTTCTGTTTTCATCAGTTCATGTTTAAGTCTTTCCATGCTTCTCTAGATTCAGCATGTTTCTTGTTTCTTCTAGCATCATCATATTACATTACATTCCCCTATCAGTTTGTTTGGCTAGATGAATAACTATTTAAGATTCAAATTGCTTATTACAAACAATGCTATATTTGCCGCTATAAAAATTTTGGTGAGTGTGGAGTCTTTTCTTTTTGACAGCGATTTGCTTGGGGTATAAAACTAGCAGTGAAATCCCTAAGCCAAAGAGTAGGGACATTTATATTACTTTCTTAGATAATTCCAAGTTGCTTTGAGAGTGGTTCTCCTAACTCACAGCTCCACCAACAATGCATTAGTGTGCCTGTATTTATACCAACCACTCAATACTATTCTCATCTTTTATTATTTTTGCCAATTTTATATTCATGAGGAGATACCTTAGTATTGTTTGGATCTGGATTTCTCTTACTATTAGTGACCTGGGGCATTCTTTCTTATAGTTGTTAATAACTTGTCCTTCTTTTGAGATGTCTCATATTTTTAAAGAGTTAAATGATTGCACAAATGTGAATGAAAATCTTTTTTTTTCAAATAGATTATTTTTGCAGGATTTTTATGTGGCCAAAATTTTTCTGTTGAAATGTAAAGATGAGGCGATTCACTTCCCAAAAGGATGGGTATTGAGCAGACAATTCCACATGGCAGATACATGACCCAGGATGGGAGAGAGATCACAAATAAATGAAATGATGTGCAATAGCATCGTGTGGTTCAGTATAAAGGGGACATATTGGGAATGCAGCTAATTGTGAGTTTAAAACCATGCATTACAGTAATTTAAACAGATTGGAAAATGTAGGTGAGGTAATTATGCTACTTTAATTTGTAATTTCTGGGTTTTGGTAATTTCTATCTTCCTTACAGAGGATGTTGAATGGCTCTTCTATGAGGGCGGTGTTCTCTACTGCTGAAAAGAGTCCCAAACACACAAATGTACTAAATAATTCTCCTGAATTTTATGCTGTTCTCCTAAAATTATAGTTAAACTGGATAAACTGAAAGCTCAAGGATAAGAATGTATTAGAGAAGAAAGTGAAATGGAGAAGAAGCTACAAATCACTTGCTTTCTTTATGGGTTTGAGCATGTATATATGTATGACCAAATAATATGCCAGATTATGAAACATACCAACATATCACAGATTCATGAAATGATGATGAATCTAAAGTGACTGTTACATCAAAGGGAGATATGTGTCTCCTCTTATGCTACATACCAATATTCACTTTATAATGACCATGTCTCTGACAGTTCCTCCTTTTGGTAATTATTCCTCTTATTTTACAGCTAAGTGGTATAGTGAATAAAGAGTTCTGGGTCTGGAGTTAGGAAGACCTGCATTCAAATTTTGGCACACAGTAGGTACTTAATAAATGCTTGTTTCTTTCTGTCTCACTACTTAGCTCAGAAGGGAGTAAATTCCCAAACTCAAATGCACTTCCCTCCACATGTCTAACTGGGAAATTCTTCTCTTTCCTTAAAACCCAGTTCAGGAACTACCTCTTCCATGAGGCCTTCACTAGTATCTAGTGATTAGTTGTCTAGTTATTCTTAAGTCAGTGATCTCTGGTTCCTCATGTTTTTAAGAGATTTTTGTCAGGACCTCCTATGTTGGTTCTCATCAAATACTTATCTGTACATGTGGCTTTATCCCTCTTATTTGTAGATTTGTAGTCTTCCTTCCGAGTCTATGCCATGCTTCATCTTGCATACACAGCACTGTTGATAGTGCTTCACACATCTTAATGCTGAAGAAATGTGTACTGAATTCTGTAGAATTAACCCTTCCTTAGTTCTCAGGCCTCTCTTATTACCAAGGGCAGTGATAAGGGAACATTGGGAGCATGCCTTCTCATGAGCTCATCACAAATGCCTCGATCATGTAATTCACAGCCACTGAGAAGATCCTTACCAGCACAATGCATTTGATGGACAATCTATCCACAGATATAGGCAATCGACAAACCAATCAACAAATCTATAGTGCCGGGCCCTATGCTAAGCATGAAGATACAGAGACAAAATTAAATAACCCTCACTTCCAAGGAGCTGACATTTTACTGTGAGATATTCTGATGATCCATATAAAGTAGTTACAAGGTAGCCTTAGAAGAGAAGGCATGAGCAGGTTGGAAAGGAAACCGGGGAATGCCTCCTTTAGGAGGCAGGGAAGAAAAGAAAGAACGTTACAGGAATTGGGGATGACCAGTGCAAAGACAGGATGATGAAGATGGAAGATAGATGTATAGGGAAGAGCAAGAACAGTTCTGAGCTACACTATAAAATGCATGAAAGGCGAGTAATGGAAAGCTTGTGAAGGGCTTTAAGAATTCCAAATGGAGGACTTTCTATTATATTACAATATAATACAACCCTGAAGGTTACTGAAAAAGGGAGTGACAAGGTTAGATGGGTACTTATAGGGATATTACTTTAGCAGTTGTGTGGAGGATAGATAGGAGAAGGGAGAAGAGATAGTGTCAATATAGAAGCAACAAAATTTGACGACCAATCGTATACTGGGGGTAAGGATGGTGAGGGAGAGTAAAAAGTCAAGAATGGCTCCCACATTGCAAACTAGAGTGACTGGAAGGGTGGTAGTATCCTTGACAGAAAGAGGGAAGTATGAAAAAAGAGAGGATTGAGGTGTGGATCTGCTTTGAAATGTTGAGTCTGAGATGTCTACTGGATATCCAGTTAGAAACATCCAATAAACATTTGTGGATATTGGGCTAAAAGCTCAGTGGAAAGCTCCAGTAGAGCTGGATATGTAGATCTGAGAAACATTTCTGTAGAAATGATAATTGAAGCCATCCAAAAAGATGAGATCATTAATTATAAGAATAGAGGGAAAAAAAGAAGGCAGCCCAGGACAGAGTCTAATAAATGTCATGGACCACAAGGCCACAAGCAGATCACTCCAGTATTAGACGAGACTCTTCCCTCCAAAGGAACCCATTCATGACTACTCTTTGGGTTTAATCACCCAATTCTGAACTCCAAAGTACTAACCTATAGCACACTACATCCTCTCCATTAGGATAGCTTTCTGTCTGAAATCCAGTTGTGAAAAAAGTTAATAGAAAATCCAGCCATGATAATTTCCTGATTGATCGGTCTCTTTCCTGAGTGAAAGAAGGAAATGAAAATAGACTGGCAGGGCCCACTACTGACAGAATCTAGATTATCTACCTGTGTGTTTACTTCTCTTTCTGGTCTTCAGGTTGTTCATCTATAGACTGAGAAGGCTAGAATAGATGATCTTTATCATCCTTGTCTGATTGAAATTCTATGATTCTGATGGGAACAGTTGCAAACACAGAATAGAGCTTGAATCACACTTCATTACACTAACCATAAAACTGCCCAGTCTTCACAGACAAAACCAAGGACAGCAGCAGCAACATCTCCTGTGCAATGAATCTCATTGATAGCATGCCCACCAGATTCTTCTAATCATCAAGGCAACTGAAAACAATCTATAACTATGGGAATTTTATCAGGTCAATTTTAAAGGTAGTTGAAGCTTACCTAATAATCCTCTGATTTCTTAAGTGGGATCCTAATACATCAGATAGATGACCTCTATAAAATTTCAATAATGGTTTAGGATCTTAAGAATTAATCCCTGTTTATATCCAGTTTTAACGAATTACCCATCTCTCCCCTTCTGGGAGATTTCACACAAAATAAATACGATTCAATTTCATTCTTTTGTGAAATTACAAAAAGACTCAAAGGAGATAACTATGTTTTCTTTGTGGTAAGATTATCAAGGTGAGTGCTGAGATGGCCTGGAGATATTCTAAATCCTGAACTTATTTCACAAGTCAGTTTGTTTGGGTATTGCTTTTTTTCCCCTAGCCATAATATTACTCCTGTCAGTCACACATAAAATGTGATTTTTATTATCATTCTTTTATATACATCCCTTACACTTTCTCTCTACAAATATTTGACATCATGCTACTTACGTTACTTTATTAGACAAATGCACCATGCTCTGCAGTGGCCAAAGCCCTTTAATAGATTTCTCATCAGAATGTATGCATAGGATATGTCTACACGGCACTGCCTAACTGGGTAAAATGGGAAAGGGTTAGGCGCCTAGACGTTTCCAAGGAGCTCAATTGTTCTCGCTCTACTTGACTGCTCTGGTGGCACAGGGATGCAACTGTGCTATAACCTAGCGGGCTCTATTGGCAAATTGCATTGATCTACTATTGCAGGAGAAAAACCTGAAACAAACTAATTCATTACTAAATGACCTCATCATCGATGTATTTTGATGTACTGTAATCAATAAATATAGAATGGGTTAACTCACTTAAGGCAGATACATACCTAGAATAATTGTTTTACTGTTTTACTGAGCATGAAGGAGGGAACCAGCACAAAATGGCTCTTCTGATCTGTGATTTGACTGGTTCTACTTTGCTACACACAGGCTGTCTACATGAAGCCAGAAGAAGAGGATGAAACAGGACAAATTCAATCCATGTATTCATGCAAGTATTTAGATGATTGAGGGTTTTGTTTCTTTTTATTCACAGGTATGGTCTAACTTAGTAGGACATCCACAATCTACAGAAAGATTCCTATTAATGTATTCATTTCCTTTCCTGCCTAAAAAAGACTCAGCGTCTACCTTGTTCTAACCTTGAGTCTGGATGTAGTAAAGAAGTGGGCTATTTCTATCTGTGAAGTCGCTGGCAATGGAATGCTGCTTTCCAACCTGGGAGGAGGTAGGGATCCCACTTAGCCCTCTGGCCAGGACTCAATTGCCACTTGGAATCATGGAGGTAGGGCAATTCTCTGGGGTAGTAGCAACTCAGAGGTTAAGGAGGGTGGGGATATACATAGATGCAGCCTCTCACTGCTTCTGCCATCTTTCCCAATGGGGGAGGGGAGACAGGGCTTACTGCCATTTTTGGCGATCAGAAATAAAGTATCTAGGTGTGAACACAGATAATTTGGGTTTTAGAATTTGTTCTTTTTGTCTTCACATGCACTTAAATAGGAGAAAATTGAGTAGGAATTTTTTAAGCAGCAAGTCCAAAGCCAACATGATAACTACTCTCAAGTGCTTACATTTCATTAAGCACTGTTCTCTCCAAATCTACTGTTCTGCTGGAAATAAATACATTTAGAGCCATCTATTTGTCAATTGATCATATTCTTTGAGCCTAGAATTTCTGCTTATAACTCACTGGCAAATGTATTAATGGCTTTTGTTAAGAAGCCTCTTTCAGTCACAAGAAGTTTTGTTCCCACTAATAATCGAGAGTGGAGTAATTATAAATAGGGCAGGCAAAGCTTATTAGTATTTACTTGGGGCATTTCTGCCCTCCATCAGAACTCTGCCATTTGGTCATTGTGTATACCAGTCACTGAAGAACAGGAAACTCTCCAGATTTGTGGGTTCAAAACATAGAATTTCTATTATTGCTGTAACCACCTCTTCCCTAGTCCCATCTCTTCTTCACAGCTACTGAGAAGGGTCTCTCCTTCCTCACTTTGAGAATGTGAATGGTGTTCAAGTCAGCACAGTCGTGAGGAAAAAGAAGCTTCAGTCCAGTCATATTCGAAGAATTGAAAGCCTCAAGCAGCCCACAGCCTCAAATTTCCCTCGGGTTCCATGAGTGGGACTCACTAAGTCAGTTTTTTGCTTCAGACCAAAGTTCATGTAAACAAGAGTCAGGGTCTGCATAATTTACTTAGCTCCAATTCTAGCACTTTTCCTAGACTTAAAATCCTTTCTTTTGCTCACAGTAAATAGACTTGGCAGTTTAACAATGAATTATATTCTGTTTTATTTTCAGAAACTACTTAAAATGAGAGGGCACAAGTCCTTGCTTTTTGCAGGTTGCCTCCTGCCCTTACTAGTAGGGTGGGTACATTTAAGGGCTATCCCTTAAACAACATTAGGCTTTGAATGTAAACCCAAATCCTAATCCCCCAGCTCTTAAACTCAAAATGTAAACAAAATACCCAGTCAAATCGCTAAAAGACTTATGCCAAGATAGAAACTGCAATCTCTTGAGTTCCGTGGTAAACAATGGCACAGATTGTACAGATTTATTTTGCACACATTTATATTTGTTTTTGTCAAGGCATAACGGTTTACTTAAACAGATATAACACTTGACAGTGTCAGCTGAACTTGGCTCCGTTACGAAATATAGACTTAAAATTTAAACAAGTTGGAGCAACGTGGTCTACTTTATTGAGAGCCACTAATGATCTATATTTATTTTGTATTTGTTTATTAGTATTCATTTTTTTTACAAAATTGTGAGTTCCTAATTGTTTCTACCTCCTAACTCTCCTCCTCAAGATAGCGAGCAATCTGATATGGTCATATATGTGCAATCAAAGAAAAATATTTCCACATTAGAAATGACCTATATTTAAAGGAGTCCAACTAAAACAGTGTTTCCTAAACAAATTTGGTGGCAGATCACTTTTTGGCTTGGAATATAATGACGTGAATACTACTACTCCATGGGAACTTGGGGATATATTTGCAGTCCTATAGAAAGGGTATTAGTAGCCTGGAACATGCTCTATTGGTAATCTTCATATTAAAGGGCTATTTTTTTGGATTACAATGCTCTTTGCTACATGTAAATAGCACCAATTTATTTTTAAAGCTGCACCTCTGTCCCAACTAGAGGTTACATAAATAATAACAATCAAAAAGAAGAGTCACTACTTTAAGTTAAACACACAAGAATTGATTTCTGTAATTGAAGTATACACTGAGAATTGGATGGTACATTGGCTAACTGATCTTCCCTTTTGTCGATATTAGCTCGCTGATGTTTTTTAGCTCTGACACCTTGAGCTGTGGTGCATGGTTATACATGTGTGTATATTCATGTAGAGTCCCTTATATGCATATCATAAGTCAAAACATTTGGTACTAAAAGTAGATCTAATTACAATGGAAAAATTCAGCATGTAGGTTTCTAAACAGTGAAATAGTTGCCTAGAGCATATTAAAAATTACATCATATAAGCCCTAACCATTTCCTTATTAATCTAGTCTCTATGTTAATAAACCACAATTGCATACCCAAACTGGGGAATATAAAGGCCAATGTTATTCTATTAACCTTATATGTTATCCTGTTCACTTTCCTGTCATTAATGAATAAATTAAAATTTCCTCTCATTATCTAATTGCTGGATAATTTCACAAGTACAATGTGAGAGTTTTCTTTAGCTAGTCTTCAACTGGCCCCATTCTGTTGGGATTTTAATGGGTGCCAGTGATGGAAAAACTGTTTACATTCAGACACTTCACCCAAGTTATTTGGTGATGAGTTTCATCTTAAGCCTTGTGATTTTTCTATTACTTTGACAAGCTGAGCCCTCTCACTGTGTGCACTAGTGATGCTATTACAGAAGAGCTGTTGGGTTGATAAAGTCCACGGACATTTAGAGAAACCTTGGGGAGGAACAACATGTACAGCAAAAGAAAAGCAAACTGCCTACTAACTGGGAATAACCAAAGTTGCAAAGTCAACATACTGTCAGAATGAATGCATGCAGTTGTACTAGATTAACTTTTCAAACTGGAGGATGGAATTCCAGGTAAATAGGCTTGTGTCTTGGACTTTTCCCCCTAGATTATAGGGTTAAGCTAGAAGTTATACATATCAGAAGTAAATGAAACAACTTATTTTGTATTCACTACAATTTATTCTAACTTTATCAGTGGCTCTAGTTTTGGAATGATCTAACAAGACTGTCCAAATACAAGGTTGCCTCTCCAGCTCTTTCATTTACTCGGACCCCTTTTTGA
This sequence comes from Myrmecobius fasciatus, assembly GCA_023553655.1. NCBI lineage: Eukaryota > Metazoa > Chordata > Mammalia > Dasyuromorphia > Myrmecobiidae > Myrmecobius > Myrmecobius fasciatus. Next base: position 1,050,108 of record JAJPUD010000058.1, read on the forward strand.
TGCCCTTAGTCTTTCCAGTGCCCTCAGGCCAACTTCTGGTGCCCAAACAAGCCCCGTACTCCTTCGGGAGTCCCCCCGTGCATTGGGGCAATCCTTTCTCTTTCCTCCCTACTGCTTTTTTTTCCACTGACCAACTTTAAACAAGAGAAATTTCTTTTAATCTTCCCTCACCAAATGCTTTGAAAATTCACTGTGCGAGACACAGGTGGAAGGATTGCCCTACACTACCACAGTTTTGTTGTTGCCGCAGCTCCTCGGGAATCCATTTTGTACATGGTTATCTGGTATTACTCTAGTCTTCAAAAGGAGACTAGGATTAAATCGAAAATCCAGATCAAAACTCTGGATTCAAATCAAACTGGGTTTATATGTGTGAGATAATCAGACCAACACACATAAAAGAAAGGAAATAAAGGGGAAGAGCACAAAAGACATTTCCTCTTCTAAAGGGCTACAAATGTTAACAACACCAATAGCAAAGCTGTCATGCTTCCAAAGTCATTATATCTACAGGAAGGTGACCATCTCGGAGGGGAAGAAGCTCCTCCTTATACAGAAGAAGAAAGGAAATCTGGTTAAAGAAAATAGGGCAGTCACTTCAGATACCCTTTCCACACAAAACTTAGGATGCTTTGTGCTCATTTGAATTGGACAACTCGGCTGATCCTGGTCTCTGGTGAAACACACTTAACCACATTCCTCATTTGTGGAACACCCAATGTGGAACACCACAATGAACTTTGATAAAGCCATGGTGGGGAATCCTGTTAATACTCCAAGTCCTAAAAAGACATTCTAGACTGTACCTATTATTTCTGTACCCCACATGTCTGTGTGTCCACCTGCCAATCTGGGCCTGCTGGGTCCCGAGAGTCATGCACATGGTCTTAGCAATGACTTAGGAAGGCTGCACCACTGCATTATAACATCTCATCTCTTTGTCCTGAATAAATCAAACCTAATGAGCTCATTCAGTAAAACATTCGGCAGATGCTTACCTGATGCTGTGACTAGGCCACAGAGGGCTCTTGGGCCTGGCCCCCATGTGTTTGAAAGGCCTTTAGAATAGGTCAGGCATCGGATAGCTTAAAACTTTCAAGACAGCCATTTTAATAAACCTGTCAATACAATTTCTTTGTTAAAAAAACATTTGTGACTGATTAGTCTGCTTCTATTGAAAGAGAAGCACCACGTCTATCTCTTTAGATCTTTTATTGAACTGCAAGAGCAGCATCAATAACTGCTCCTCAGCTGTAAAGGAAAATTGATTCCAGGTTTAACCCCTCATTTTCAGGGTTCTTTAATTCCACGCAACTATAAAGCAGACAGAAGCAGGAAGAAAATACAACAAAACCTCAAATACAAAAGGGGCCAGAGGCATCTGCTCCCTACATCTCAAACTCAATGTGTCCAAAATGGAAGTCCTCACCTCCCCCCCCCCCAAATCCTCCCTCTTCATAATGTCCCCAGTGGCCTCCCTGTCACTCAGGTTCCTAGCCTCTGGGCCATCTTTGCCTTCTTACTCTGTCACCCCTCAAAGCCAATTTGTTTCCAAGGCCTATTGGTTCTCTATTCACATCTCTCTTACACTCCCTTCTCATCTCGGATGCTACTGCTACCACTACTCTGGTGCAGATTCTCAGTATCTCATGCGTGGATTATTGCAATAGCCTTTTGGCAGAGCCCCATCTCAAAGTCTCTCCCCACAGCCCTGCAGCCCACCCTCCATTAAGCTCTCCAAGTGATCTTCTAATTGTAGGTCCATCCATGTAATTTCCCTTTTTACTCAGTATACTCCAGTGGCTCCCTGTCACCCTCAGGATCAACTACAAAATTCTCTGTTTACAACCTTTCTGGTTGTCTTGTGCTTGACTGCTCTACTCTATGATTCATCCAAACTGACCTCACTGATGCTCCTTGTACCCAAGGCTCCTTCTCCCAACTCCTTGATTTTTTCCTCCCTTCTTCTTCATCTTTGCTTTGCTTCCCATCTTTCTTCAAGTCTCAGTTCATATTTCACCTTCTGAAAGAGGCTTTTCATGACCACCCCCATATCCTCTATAAATATTATATATAAATCATTAAAATACTGTCTTCTCCACTTTTGCCTTTCTTTGTATTCTCAGTGCTTAACATATAGTAAGTGCTTTAAAATGCTTATTGACTTGACTCAATCATCATGATGCTATAAAGATGCCAGCAAATTAGTTATGATTATAAATTTGAATCAGAAAAGGACCTTAGTGATCATGTAATCCAACCCCCTTCTTTTACTGAAAAGGAAACCGAAGGTCAGATAGAAGAAGGAACTTGCATAAGGTCATACATGTCAAAGTGGTAGAGCCAAGTTACCTGGCACCACATATAATACTCTTTCCATTTTATCACACTACTTCATCTTTGACCATTAGACTACCCTGCCTAGTCCATGGCTCACATGTATGCTCAAAGCATGAAGGCCAACTTAAGTTATTTGGAAGATGATTATTAAAGAAGTATGAAGAATAAGGGGTGACCAATGAATTGGAATTCTAAGGCCGCTTAAACACGATACACATTAATTGGCTGAAAAGTGAAAAGTCTAGAAATTTGCACTGAAGAGATACTTACTACAGAGTGTAGAGAGCTCATCTTATCTAGCACCTTAATTTTAGAAAGAAGGAAACTAAAGGACAGACAGAGCAGTTGCCTTGCCCAAAATCACACTTAGTATGCGGCCAAGTTAGGACTTGAACCAAGTATCTTTCCTCCAAATCTAGTGATCCTCTATGTTGTCACATGTATTTATCATCATCACATTGTCCCCAGTTCGTTCTCCCTGATCCCACATTTTCAATCAGGTGCCAAGGACGATGTCTCCAAATTCGCCTTCATCTCTGCCCTTCTGTCCACTCACATGACTACCATGTGAGTGATCTTTCCCCTTTCCAATCCATCATCCAAACAGCCACACAAATTGATACTGCTTACGTAGAGGTCTAATCATCTCACTCCCTAGCTGACACTCCTTAATGATTCCCAACTGACTCTAAGATAAAATACAAACTCTTCTCATTGTCACTTAAAGACCTCCACGATCTATCTTCATTTCACATTACCTTCTCTATGTCACATGAAAGGCTAGCCAGACTGATTGGCTTGCTCTTTCTATACTCAACATTCCAGCTCTCTTACACCTTTTCCACCCCTCCCATTTCAGAAAACCTTTTCTTTCTCATCATATTCTCTTGATATGCCTGCTTTGGCTCATGTGCTACCTTCTACAGAAGTTCTCTCCCAATTCTGCTATTTATTAAGGTTTCTTCCCCACTCTAAAATTACTTTTGTTTTTATTCTACACTTTATTTCCCTCAGCAGCTTTTAAGCACCTCAAGGGCAGGGACTGATTTATTTTTATCTGCCTAGCCCCAGAACATAGCACAGAGTAGGTACTTAGTAAGTACAGGGCATGTTCTAGTTAATATTTACCTTTCTGTCCCGGTCCCTAGCACAACTATATGCTTCTTACACAGTGGGTACCAATCAATGTTTGCTGAATTGAACTGAAATTAAAAGAGCACTTAGAAGAAAAAAAAACAATTCTTGAGACACATGATTAATATTTTCCTAGGGGATTGATATAGAGGCTTGGCTAGTCTGTTATTTTAGCCTGTGATCACTGGTTCAAAATTAGTCATAACACAGCCATGAGTAAACTCAAGTTAATTCCTAGCAGGTTCTTAACACAAGCCCCAAATTGGTTTCTATAATCCTTGAACTGAATAGACTAAGAAGCTCTCTGTGCATCCACCATGGTTCTATTAACTTCATCCCTACACATCACAAAACGAGGGATTCAAAGTTTGAGCAAAAATGTTTTGGTTTGGTAATCAGAGAACAGCAGTTTGCACGTGTTTGGCAGTCCTCTGGCTCATCCAGTAAGGAAATCTTTCTCTAGGATCCTACATCTTTCAATGAAGCAGTAACTGTAGCTTATATTATTAAATAGTACTTCCAAGTAGGGGCTCAGGATTAAGGCTAAAATATCTTTTTTTATTTTTTAGAAAAATCATTGTCCAAAGAATAGCTTAACAACTGGATGCAGAACGGAGAACGTGAAGATGTCCCCCAAACTATAAGTGTTTTCAGAGTGAAATTTTTGAACAAATAATACTGTCCATATATAACTCTGTAGATAGGAACTGTGAAAGGCAGGAGAAGACAACATTTTCTTTTAGAGAGGTATTTTATTCTGTTTTGTTTTGCAACTCCAAGCTCCAAAGCTGAACATTTGGTATCTTTATTTTATATATGATAATGTTCCCATTCCAGTCTCATGATCCATTTAGATATTTGAGGAAATTTGCCTTAGCATTTCAACACATCCTAATTGCTTTGTTGATGTTTATGCAGATGACCTGTATGTCTACTCAGCATGTTTAATACTGTTTTTGATGGGGGAAGTGGCAAAAATGTAAAAAGCATGGGACCAAAATGCCAAATTGGAAACTTTCACATTTAGAATCTGGATTTATCTTTTGTGCATGGACTTGAAACACTCTCTTGGGATCCTTGATGCATAAAGCTGTATCATTAAAAAGGATTTAGAAAACTGAATGTGTTAACCATGTTGCTCTTAACTTGGTGGTGGTATATACTCAACAATGGAAAGAATGCTGAAATTGGAATGAGAGGCCCATGCGTTCCAATCTTGGCTGTGCCACTTGGCTACGTGAGGTCATTCAAGTTTCCTCCTCTGTAAGGTCACATGGTAGTTCTGGATCTAAGCTTCCTAAATTTGGGTTGAGACCTGATATGGGGTCATGTAACTGAATGTAGGAATTATGAAATTATGATATTATTACCCATAAATGTTTGATTTATATACATATTTTACATGCCTATATGCCCAGGATCTTGAAAATTTTCTTGGGTGAAAAGGAATCATGAGTAGACAAAGTTTAAGAAGCCCTGCTCTAGATCAAGTGTCCAAAACACAGCTTGTAGGCTGCTTTGCAACACGCCCAGTGCCTCCAAACCAGATTAAAATACAAATGGGAAATATTTACCAACATAAATAAAAATACAATAGAATATAGAGGATAGTAACATGTGGTTCTCTAAGTCAATATGTAGCTCACAGGGATCCTTAACACAGTTTAGCAACTCTGGTTTCTATCTGAGTTTGACACCATCAGTCTAGATCCCAGCTTCTTAATCTGTGGGGAGGGGGCAACCCCATATGGGGTCCCATAACTGAACATGGAGGTAACTAAATTATGATTTCTTATCAATATATGTTTGATTTGTATATCTTATTTACCTGTATGCCCAAGGTCGTGAAAAATTTCTCGGATGAAAAGGGGTCATGAGTGGAGAAAGTTTAAGAAGCCCTGTACTAGTTGACATATAAAGTCCCTTCCATCTCTAAAGGTATGAAATTATGAAGATGGATTGATTCATGTACTGGAATCCTTGAGGCCCACCCCTGTCTAATATAAAAGCAGTATCTTTTGTCATCAGACTAACCTCAGAAACACTCTAACTATATCCTTCAGATGAACAATCCAACATGGTGGCAAATTCTGGGTGGTCACAATTTCTGAACTGTTACCAATTGGATGGTCAGGTAGCTGGACGGCAGTGACCTACACCTACAGTCTGATTGTCACCAATAGGTCAAAGATAAAAGGGATGTACCAGCTGAGATTTCTCATCATCATTCTCACGAGTATAATAAGAGACAGCACTTATATCATACCTACCATGTGCCAGGCATGGTACTAAGTATTTTATAAACATTCTCTCATTTTATCCTCACAACAACCTCAGAAAGCAGAGGCTACGGCGATCTTCATTTTCCAGTTGAAGAAATGGAGTGGGATTGCAATTTGAATTGTCCTGAGTCAAACAGGAAGTGTCTGAGGTAAGATTTGAACTAGATCTTCCAGAATTTAAGCCCAGGGCTCTATCAACTGCTCCACCTAGTGGTACTTCATGAGAGCAGCAGTCTTTCCTTATCGGGGGCAGAGCCAAGATGGTGAACAACAAACAGTGTTCTCTGTGAGCTCCTGAGACCTTCCCTCAGACCCAGACAAACTGAGCCTCCGATCCGGTTTTGGAGTGAGGGCTCCACCAAACACTTGGACTACAACGCACTTCTATCAACAATCTACTTTGAAAAAAACTCCGGAGGTTAGTCTCAGGGGAATCATCGCTGGCCGAGATTAGACACCAGCACGCCCAGGGCAGAACTGGGGCTGTGACAGAGGCCGATTTTAGGCACCCAGGAAGTCCCTGGGAGACACTTGGGCCACTTTGCTCTGCTTTCGAGCAGGTGCTTTGGCAGATCTGCCTTTGGTAAAGGGTGGATTGAGAGCAACTGAAAACGTGGCCCTAGTGCAGATCTAGCCCGACCAGCCTCAGACCAGAAGTCAACTCGGCAAACTGCCCCAGGGCAAACTGAAACTGCGGCAGTATTCCCTGCTGGTGACTGATACCTCAGCTCAAAAGCATGAGCAAGAAGCAGAAGAGAGCTCTCACCATAGACAGCTTTTAAGGAGAGAAAGTAGGGCAGTCCCAAGATCCTGAGATTCTGAAAACAATCCCAGATGAAGCCACAAAGACAGACTTAAGCTGGTCTCCCTTCCAGAAGGCTTACCTGGAAGACTGCATAAAGAATCTCAAAAGAGAGCTAGAAGAAGAACGGGGAAATAAATTGAGATCGGTGCAACAGAGATATCAAAAACTGGAAAACAGGACTGGTGAATTGGAAAAAGAAAACAATTCACTGAAAAATAAAATTGGTGAATTGGAAAAATCACCAATTCACTGGAAAATAAAAATGGTGAATTGGAAAAAAATCACCAATTCACTGGAAAATAAAAATGGCGAATTGGAAAAAAATCACCAATTCACTGTAAAACAAAAATGGCGATTTGGAAAAAGACAACAATTCACTGAAAAACAAAATTGGTGAATTGGAAAAAGACAACAATTCACTGAAAAATAAAATTGCTATTATTATTTTTTATTAATACTTTTTATTTGCAAAACATATGTATGGGTAATTCCTAAACATTAACCCTTACAAATCTGAAAAATAAAATTGGCAAAATAGAAAAAGAATGCATTGAATCAAGAAATTCAATTGGCCAGCTACAAAAGGAGCTAAAAAAGATAACTGAAGGAAATAATACTTTAAAAATTAAAATTGGACAAATAGAAGTAAATGACTCAATAAGACTTCAAGAATCAGTCAAACAAAAACAAAAAAAATGAAAAAAATAGAAGAAAATATGAAATATCTCCTAGGAAAAACAACTGACTTGGAAAACAGATCCAGGAGAGACAATCCAAGGATCATCGAACTCCCTGAAAGCCACAATGAAAAAAAGAACCTGGATGCTATCTTCCAGGAAATCATGAAAAAGAATTGCCCTGATGTTTTAGAATCAGAAGGCAAAATTGGCATTGAAAGAATTCACCGATCACCTCCAGAAAGAGACCCCAAAATTAAAACCCCAAGGAATATTGTGGCCAAATTTCAGGACTATCGCACCAAGGAAAGGATATTGCAAGCAGCTAGAAAGAAACAGTTCAAATACCGAGGAACTGTAATTAGAATTACACAAGATTTGTCAGCTTTCACATTAAAGGATCGAAGGGCCTGGAATCAGATATTCTGAAAGGCAAAAGAACTTGGATTATAGCCAAGAATAAGTTATCCAGCTAGAATGAGCATCATCTTCCAGGGAAGAAGATGGTCATTCAATGATACAGGAGAATTTCACCTATTTCTAATGAAAAGACCAGATCTGAACAAAAAATTTGACCTCCAAATACAGAACTCAAGAGAAGCATAAAAAGGTAAAAAGGAAAGAACTCTTGAGAACTATATTTCTACTATAGGTATCCTTAAAGAATGGGGGTATAATTCGATTTTTCTTTGATAATAATGGAAAGGAAATTAGAGGTGGAAGGGATACCATACTGAAAAAAAAGGGGGGGAAAGGAGGCAAAATAAAGCAGTCTTTCCTTATCTCCTGTTAGCAGTCTTTCTCCTGCCTCCATTTCTTCTGCACAGGCTTCTCTTTGAGCTTCGAATGCCCTTCTTACCTTTAACCCCATCATCCTGGACTACAGGAAGCCTTTCTTGATCCTTCCAACTCTAAGAGCTCTTTCATGATTCAAATCACCCGTGTATATGTCATACTGTAAGCTATTTGAAGGTAGAGATAATTTTAGCTTTATCTCAATATTCACTACCACATAGGTGTTTAATAAATGTGTTGTTTTAGCTTGTCAAATGACACACAAATTTATGACTGTTAAGAAACAGACACAACACTGATAAACGAAAATTGTGCTGTCAAAGATTACTATTAACCAAAAATGGACTTTCAATTAGATTTAATTTAATAAATACATCTGACAGATAAGATGGCAAGATTGCACATTAAGATGACCAAATATGAGGTGAAGCAGTACTACTCTATACTGAAATGGTTAAGGAGAACAGTAGGAGGGCTGCTGGAAGTATGAACTCACAGTGACCCTGACAAGTTCAAATGTCAAAGGTAAGAAGGGATTGTCACTTCAGATGATGTAGCAGATGTAGAGGCAATGTGCATGTCAGAAAGATCTGTGTTCAAATCCTGTGCCATATTACCAACATGGCTATGGGCAAGTCCATTAGTGCCTTGAACAATTATCTAATACAGTAAGTTAGGGAATGGACATGGATTTGCATCAATGTGGGATTGTGCACAATGGGTGTTTTCTACATGGATGTAAGTAATCTTATGTACCTGTGTAGGGAGTGAGGAGGAGAGAAAAAAAGAGAGAGGGGAGAGGGATGGAGAAGAAAGAGAGGGAAAAGGAGGAGGAAAACATGAGAAGAAAGGAAAGGAAAAGGTCTGAGCTTGAATCATACCATTAGCTTGTGGAACTAACTGTACACTAGTGGAGTTATGTTGCAGTGACTCTTTTTGAAGGAGAATGCAATCAAAGTTTTTATCAGCAAATTTTCTTCACTCCTCCCCTCAAATTGTACAACAAATTAAGCATTTGGTATTTGCTTACAACCTCTAAATACTTGTTTAAGATTTCAATAAAAAGTCTACTTTCAAGATTGTACCCCAATCTTGATTGTGATTGTAGGGAAGTCTTCAGCTCATGTGCTTCCTTTTGTATGCCTTACTAATTATTAAGCTATGTGTGTTCAGAAAGCAATTCTATTTGAAAATTACAATAAAATGCAAAAGCGTTATCATCATAAAATAAAGGGTGACTGACTTTACTACTCTCCAAATAACTTTGGCCTTTGTTCAAGACCTTTAAATAATAAAAAAGTTTAGGTCTTTGCGTGAATATATTAGTTTCTTCCACTCTATTTCTTGGCCATAATGGTGAAGATTTATTATGTAGAATTAAAGAAAGGACAATGTCAGCAACAAGTCTTCAGCAAAGAATTTTTGAATAAAATGCTATATGAGAAGTCAGAAAGCTAGGTCTTAAGTGATACATCTGGGAGATGGGAATTCATGGGGGTGATATATCAAGTCTCATTCTTAACCAACAAAAAAGTCATGCCTCTCACATACTTAGGAATCATGTAATTATACCTTAATTGATTTTAAAGTCCCTATTAAATAATGATATCCAGCCCCTGCCCCCTTGTCTCTTTCCTCTCTAAAATGAGGGGCTTGGAGAGTTCTAACATTTTAGTTCCCGAAAGTCTGTAATTTCTCTACTCTTCTCTCTCAAATGGTTCCAGTACTGCTCCCCTCTCCCATCCATTCTCCCCCACTCTCTTCCTGATACACAATACAAAGACAAATTCAAATGAGAACAATGTGATTGATATCAATCACTCTACCTGCTCATTTTCATCCTCATCACTGCTGATTTTCAGGTCGTCTTCAAGCATTCTACAAGAAACAAACAAACAAACCTTAGAGTTATGTTTTTGAAACTCCTTTACTAAATTTATAAGTAAATCATGGAACATCCTTTACTTATTCAATCAAAAATCAATAAACATTTATTAATCTAATCAATATAACACAAAAGCAATTGAATGGATTCAAAAGTTTATCAGCTGCTTGGTTCTTTGATCTCTAATTTAAAGGCATACACTGTTTGTACACATTTTCTCCCCACAAGACCTGGTTCTGGGAGGGATGGACCAAATGGATTTGAGATCTCATCATTGTGGGCATTCCTTCCAATAACTCATACCAGGTCCTGTCTAGGCCTGCCTGCCCAGTATGTCCCATTTTTCATCAGTGTGTCTGTAATCTTCCTTATTTTCTATCAACAATGTGAGAATATCAGTCAAGCCTACAGGATCGATTGCGTCATTAAAAAATAGACCTTTATGAAAATAATATTTTATCATATCAGAGACATTCCATGCTTGCTATGTACATAACCTCTTTTATACATTTTGGACCGAAGTTTTTAACTAATACTATCAAAGAACTTTGGTGAGTTCATGTTGGAGAATGACCAACAACTTAAAGTACCAGGTTCTCATGATATAAATCTAGTCATCCTAAGTGAAAGACAATTCACCCTGAGTTAAACCGAACAACCTGTTTAAAGCCTTCTGAAATTGTCATAAAGAAAATCCAAGTAGAGAACTTTAATTGGTTTCTAAGTAATTTGTCTTGTGGTAACCATTGTTGCTGGATGGTGTAAGCACAAAAAATATGGTCATAAAATTATTAGTCATTAACCCCTGGACACATGACAGAAGTCTTCTCAAACAATTTGAGCTAAAGATGTAATCCTATGACACAGGTAAAAAAAAATCTTTCTTTCAAAGGCAAGGAAAACATCTTGGGAAAATAAGAGCATTTCCATTTATGGAAATAATTGGAAATATGGTGATAAAATGGTGCTATCAAAATAGTTTCTTGAACAGATGCCTTTGTTTCTATGGCTGCTTCATTTACAGTGTTGTTACTCACTACTGACAAACAACCTTTTGTAATCTATTTCCATAATCTTTGGGCATGGCAATAGGATAGATATACCACTGCAAAGCAAAAACCATATTAGCCTTGAAGAAAAGGCCATATCATTATTGGGTGGCAGTTGAGATAACCAAAGACAAGAGGCAATTCTTTAGGCCTGTCCCATGTAGTAACAAGTCAAAGATTTTAAAGATGAACCACCACTTGGATCAACTTAGCTTACTTTGGCAACTCCAGAGCACTTAGTTTCTAAGTTCCAAAAGGGCTGTGGGCTGCTTTGGGAATGTTCATACCTGGAATTCCCCAAAGTGTTAGTCGCATATCATTCCCATATTTAAGTACAACTTAGATTAGGTAGGTCATAGGCCACAATCTTTTCTATGACACTACTCTGCCTCTCAAAAAGGAAACTTTAAAATTGGCAATTTGAAAAAAAAAGATATTAATCATCCCATTAAAATGAAGAAAATAACTAAGAAAATTGCTAATGAAGTATCTGCCATTACCACTTTCTGCCTTGTGAGGACATTCTTTACTGACTTCTGAAAAGACAAGATGGACAAAAAATATGATTGATAGGAAGGACAACTGTTGGAGTTGGTTTCACATAAACTACATTTCCAGGATTTATAAGTAGCTTTCAAAAGAATAATGGATTCATAGAAGACCCAAGAGAAGTGGAAAAAAATTGTTTCTTGCCATTTTTTTTAGCATTTGCAGACTTCTCAGTACAAACACAGCTCATTTCTTCATGTTATGACCAACGGGAGATGTGTTGTTCATTTTAGCTAGAGAATTAAAATATTAAAAATTCAGATGCTTCATTAAGACACTTGTGATTTTACAATGAAAAGTTAATTATTAATTTTGTAATGAGCAGTTAGAAATTCAATTGACAATATTTATGGAGAAATAACTACACGTGAGATACCATAGGTCAATCTTCAGGGGGTCAGTCAACAAGCATTTATTACATACTTACTATATGCTGGGCATTGTTCCAGAAATTGGGGGTGGGGAGGGTCCCACATGGATCACATTTGAATTGAGAAGACAATATGCAAATAATTGGACAAGCAAAGCTTTACACAAATGGAAGGAAATGCTAGAGCTAAGACATTAGCAGTGGCATTACAAACAGAAACAAAGATAAGATTTTGATTCTTTTCTTGAGTTTCTAATCTAGTGGAAAGGATAAGACAAGTTTATAAATGATAGATTATAAGAGAAAATGTGATTAATACTGGAAGAATGGAATAGCTCAAATGTAATGATGGCTTAGGAAATGGAAAGACAGTGCTTTTCAACAAATTGAGGCAATAGTTTCAGGAAGAAAGGGGCATTTGAATGAGGCTTTAAATGGCAGGTGGGATGTAAACCAGTGGAAGGGTGTGATAGGTGTGTTTCTTAGGAAGATCCTGTCTGGTACAAGGGATAGCATGAACAAAGGGGTAAAAGTAGGTTTTTAGAGGCAGCTAGGTGACACCGAAAGGGAGAGAGTACTAGGTTTGGAGTTAAGAAGACCTGAGTTCAGATGCAGCCTCAGATGCTTACTAGATGTGTGACTCTGGGCAAGTCACTTAGTCTCTTTGCCTTAATCCACAAAGAAGGAAATGGCAAACCCCTTCAGTATCCTTGCCAAGGAAACCCACGAATGGTACAGTTCACAGGCTCACGAAGAGTCGGTTGTGTGAACAACAACAGGTTTGGGGAAAACAGTTAGATATGATAGTTTTATTGAAAGCTGGATACCTAGATTAGAGACCCCTTAATGTCACAGCGAGAAAATGTACTCTAATAATTTTAGCAGACCCTACCTACAGTGTTATTTTCAGTAGAGTTGGAGCTATGAGCAGAACAGGGAGACTGGGGTTCGGTCATGAGCTGGAGGCAGGTGTAACTTTCAGCTCACTTTTCCTTTGTCTCATAGTGCTCTGCCAGTCTGACCATCAAGAGCATGTCACCCTGCAGTGCATCCCAGGGCCTACCTTTCCCCAGTAATGCACCATACCTCTCTGTCCTAGCAACCACTGCCAGACCTAAAAGAGAATACCTTATCTTCTTTTCTAGTTATACAAGCAAGAATTTCTATTTCTAGCTCAAAATTTAATAACCACTCACTTCACCTAAGATATGATACTTTGGCTTTGCTTAGAGTCAGGAAAACAGGCTCAAAACCTGCCTGTGAGCCTATGAGACTCCCCTGGCAAATCACTTGACCCCCTATGTACCTCTAGTAGCTCCCTAAGATTTACACATTAAATAAGATAGATTGCAACAGCATTAGTAGAAGAAGCTACAACCAGGGTAATGCAAATAGTAAGTATTTGAGGTGGGATCTGAGGTGGGATCTGAACTTGATCTCCCTGACTCTGAATCTAACATTCTAGCCATTGCTTCATCATCTTTCAGATGGGCATAAACACTAGAATGAGAATTGGTAGTAATATCAACCAAACTGCAGGAAAATCTGTCCAACTACATGTCAGCAGAGGATTTTTTACATAAAAGAGTATTAGTATTAAATATTCCCATGATCAAATGAACTCTGCCATTGCACCTGTACAAACTACATTAATTTACTCCTTTAACTTACCCAGCTTATAATTTTCCAGTCCCAAATCTCCCTCTGGCCAGCCCTCAACTCAATGTGCCATTTTCCCCAGTAGAATGTGAGCTCCTTAAGATGAGACATTGGTCTTTTCTTTGTATTTGTATCCCTGGTGCTTGACATATAGTAATCACTTATTAATTTTTCATTCTTTTAAAACACTGAAAACCAATTATCCTTTCATTTTTCAAATGGATATAAACAACCAAATTAATAACCTTAATTGATTCATATACAAATATTTTAAATACTTTTCAGAGTCTGGTTAAATCTGTGTAAATGTGTAAATAAATACTTTCACTTTTTGTGTTTTTGAAAGAAAGCTATCATTGAAGTCTAAAGTACATTTTTGTGTACATATGGATTTCAGATGCTCACTAAATTTTTTATGCAAAACAAAATGCTGTAGCCAATCATGGTTATACAGAGTATATTCCATGTGTATTTTTGTGTTTGTGTGTGTTGTAGATACATCATGAAAACCAAGAATCACAAATTTAGAGCTAGAGGGGACCAGCGGGATAACTGAGTTCAGCTTCCTTTAATAGATGGGGAAATTGAAGCTCAGGTAGAAGGGGCTCAATACCACATATATAGTAAGTCAAAGAGGCAAGATTTGACCCCATATCCTTTGTTTTTGCTTGCAAAAGCACAGGTTGTTTGAAGGCCTTCTTAGCAGCCCACTAACAAGGAATTCTGGGTTTTCCATCATCATCCAAGAAGTAGATTTTCAGGCAAGGATGATCTTTGCTCATTGCCTCCATAAATCAGGCCTTTTTCTGGTGGGAAAAGTTGACAATGCATAATGGAGAGGGATTTCTTACTCTGGCCAATCATTACAGACAGTGGACAATGTGAGAGCATAAATAGTTGCTCTTACTTGGGAGGGGGGACAGCAAAACAAAAACAAAAACAAAAAAACAACATACATCAAGTCAGAAAAGTCAGACTACTTTTAGAGCATGATTATCAAAATTAATCCAATGATACTTTCTTTTTTCTAAGGAAGTCTGGAAGTACAGATAGTCTAATATTCATTGAGACACTACCTAGCTATATGACCATGGGAATAGCCTTTTCCTTTTCTGGGTCTCAGTTTCCTCTTCTGCAAAATTAGGAAGTCAGAGGTTGGACTCATCTAAAATCTCTAAGGTTTCTCCTAGTGCTAATGTTCTATGATTCTCTGCTTCTCATTTCCTCATTTTTTTATTGTACTATCCCTCAGCCTCCCATCTTGGTCCCTCAACGAAATCAGGAAATCCACCTGTTTTTGGAAATCCTCTTGAAGACAATGAAACAATTTCTTTTTTTTCTCATCTACTATCCAAAGTTATAGAGGAAGGGTTATTTCAGATCTCTAAAATATATGTTGCCCAGGTCTTGATGGTGAAAGGAGGAGGGAGCTTGGGAAAATCAAGCCTCAGTAAATCTCTGGAAAGATGAGGTGGGAAAAACATTCTTCCCTAACATCCTGTGAAATCTTCTACCCATACTGCAATACAAAAGACATGGGGCACCTTCCCACAGAATCGCTTCAGGAAATAAGAACAAAAGGCAAGCGGCCCATCCAGCTTGGTTTGGCTGGGGAAGATAAACTATGTAGGTAATCAGATGACTGAGTAGAAGTGGTCAATATCGATAACAAGTGTGTAAAATGTATGGAAGCTCTGAAATGAAAACATTTCTTCATTAGTTACGTCTCCCCAAGTGTTATGTGTGTACATACATGTATGCATACATATCAGGGAGTATGAGTGTGTCAGTGAGAATGTAAGTATGTGCACATGTGTGCACAGTGGGTGTGGGGCAGGGAACAGAGAGAATGTACTTTCCAGTGTGATATGGCTTGGAAAAAGGATTTACTCAGAACTGTTTGCTTTTTTATCATTAGAATATTCTTAGAGTGTCACTTCCAATTCAACTTGGATTAATAAGCCTTAAATACCAAACAGGTAAAAGTCAAATCCTTGCCTCTTAAGGAATGAAAAGTAGTTTAGAGTCTCTCAGAAGCAGAGCCCTCATTAACTTAACTACCACAATTTATGGTGTGTCATTCAGAAGAGATCCCAGCATATGTCTCCCATATAGCTATATAGCAGTGTTCATCTATATCTACTGGCATAGATATAGGAACATAAATATACAGGGATACTTACTTCTACCAAGAGGCTATCTTTTCACCTTTGAACTGCTCCTGAATCAATCACCAAAATTCCACATCATCCCAAGATTTTTATTTGCTAGGAGTTCTACTAATTTTGTTTCCTCTTTCTGGGCCCATTTCTCTGTTATAGAAGCCTTCTCAAAATATAGTGAGTCACGTTATCATGCTAATGCTGAACTGAAGAACGGGATGTCAGTGTATTCCAGAATGTGTTACACATGTCAAGGCACCTCCAAGTTTCCCTCCAACTATATATGAGAGCCTCAGAGTGGTGTGGATATGGCTTTGGGGTCTCTTACTGATAGGCTGTGCCTTCTTTTCAAGGTCACGCGTAGAGTGCCTCATTGGCCACAAGGTAAGAAATTCTCCTATCCTTGGCTGCCTTTATCACCTTAATGATTATTATCATTGTAGGTTACTATATGCTGGTAATCAATGCCCTGAAGATTTATGAAAATCTTTTTTTCCCTCCAAAGGGCTCAGGTACTACTACATGTGTTACTGTGGTGAGAAGGAACTTCCATGGCTGGTTTGCTCTCAGCAGCCTATATAACACATCAATTATACCAGTTTCCCTAAATCCTACTGATGGAAGCAAGATGACAATAGAAAATGTTCCATTGTGGGCTGTTGTCCATGTGCCCTAATGCAGAATGCTAAGCCATTCACAAGCACCAGCCTCACAAGTTTCCCTTGTGATCAAGGCCTATATTTGAACGATAGCAGTCAAAGGTCAAAGGATATCTCCTATGTCCACAAACCAGCAATTTTTCTTGGTCCAAATCTGCTTGACCTATCTGTTGGCCTGGCCTTCAGTATCGGCAATATTTGAACTGAACTTAATCATAGACTTTTTAGAAGAGGACCTTGAGCAATACAGGCAAGAGTTCAAGGTAAAATAGCAAAACCTAACTGGAACTTTGTCAAGCAGACCGCCCCTCCTCCAGGAAAGGCAAGAACCATTGGCAGAGCCATTGGGAAAGACTTTGGCAAGTAGAAACCAGTTCTCAGAAGCCTAGATGTTTCATCTTTAAGGCAATTTGTATTCTTGCTAATTCGCTGGGCAAGAACGATGGAAAACAAACACAATAGAAGAATTCAGTGACACCATTTGTTCTGATAATTACTCCAAGTTAAATAATTATGAGGCGCTGCCAAAGCTGCTAAGTGCATTCTTTTCATATAGGTAAAGAACAAGATGAAATGTAGAAACATCAGTTTCTATTTCCCTATTTCAGAAATTATTAATCCTTTAAAAAATACATCAGGGTCTTATTGAGATTCACTTTGGCTGGCAGGCTTTACAAATGCAAAAAATGTCTGCGTACCCAATAGAGAATGTGATCCTATTGTTTTAACAACATCAGAATTGTTTTCCAAGGGGCTCCTGGATGTCTGTGCACATATTTTCTCTAAGTAACAGTATAAGGCGAGTATTTCCCCTGAGAATACAACATTTATATTGATGCACTTGGCTACAGACCCCATCTTGCACTGGCAGTAACACAGACATTTTTTTTTCCTTAGTATTTGGAGTAATGGGATTGAAATAATTTAACAGCACCTTCTGTGAATGTTAAACACGTTTGCTAATCTATCTAGTGTTTGCACAATAAATTACAGTACATGGTACAATCACACTAATATTGAAACCCAGCCTGGTGAGTCATATCTTCCTTTCCCAAAACTTAACTTCCATTAAAGTGAGCTTCCTGTTGCTCACAGGCACACATGTGGGCATTTAATTTGCTCATAATTCCATTTATAAATATTAGAAATGAATACTGATAAGAGGTATGTGCATGCAGGTACGTTATGGATGCTTAAACCTCAAAATTTCCATCTATCCTATACGATGGCTATGAGTGATATTCAACCATAGATAAGAAGGAAAGGGTTTTCTAATACTGAAATGCTAACAAAAGCCATATAAATAATTACAAAGATTCATTTACTGAAGAAATCAAGCAGAATGATTATTCTCAACATGCTCCTGAGAAGTCCTAATTTCCTAGCAGCCCCAGAGATCACTTAGTCAAGCTCTCTCATTTTAATGGTGGGGAAACTGAGGCCAGCAGAGATTAAAATGATTTGCCAAAGCTCAAACATATAGTAAATTTCAGAGACAAGATATAGATCCAGTTATTCTGACTCTAGAGTATTTTCCATTGTATTTTAGTACGTCTCCAAACAAAACCCATTCTTCCATCCCATGAAAGCAAACATTTAAGGGACAGCAAAGTATGATGACAGAACACATGAGAGATAATTAAGACCTATTCACACAATGGAAAGTCTCCTTTTGGATGGCTATTTTCCACCTGCTTTATTTTGTCACTTCTCAATCTTTTCTTATTTCTTCTTTCCCATTCCTATGGTGTTGTGAGGTTAACAAGACATATTCTTACCAGTGGTAGTTCAAGCATTATTATCCCCATTTTGTACTAAAGGCGAGGGATAACAGATGCAAGATGTTTCATATATCATTAAGTATGACCATGATGTCTGTTCTGCTTAACTTTTTACTTATAAAATAAACGAGAGTTCAATGGCTACACATGAGGCTATTTTGGAAACTGTGAAATTAAAAACAACCTCCCACTAAAATGTATTCTTTTAACTAATTAAAGAAATGAATGACTACATGGCCATTGGTCTGAGTGGGAAAGGAGAGGCCTGTCGAGAATGCCTTTCTCTAGCCCTGTCTTGTGGCCTAAATCCCAAAGCCCAAATATGACAAGGAGTCCTAAGGGAAAATGTTACCACTCACCATATAGAGGAAGTTGTGAAAACACTGTGTGTGTGTGTGTGTGTGTGTGTGTGTGTGTGTGTGTGTGAGAGAGAGAGAGAGAGAGAGAGAGAGAGAGAGGGAGGGAGGGAGGGTATGTGGGGTAGAAGGAGGGGTCAAGAGAGAGAGAAGATGATCTGCTAATGAATTTAATAGGGTAATTCATAAGATGAGGTAAAATGTGATTCTGTCTATTTAATGAGAACTACTTACATTTAGAGGGAAAAATAGTTTTTATCTCAACTCTAATACACAGAAGATATTGGAATACAGGTTGAATTTTCCTCAAGAGAGCCCATGCTGGTGCTGTTCATCTACTGGTTAATCTACTTCTCCCACTTTGACATGTGCGATTAGGAATTTGGACTCCTATCAGGACAGAATTCTACTTTTCATTTCCTACGGTAATGCAAATGCTGTACCTCAAATCCAATTTAAATTGAGGTTCCCTTGAACTGAGAGATAATTTCGCTTTAATCCTCTTTTGGTTGTTTAGAGTCTAACCTTCAAAATCTGAAATATGACTCTGTAAAAATGGCCGCATTCCTCCTTTTAATGTACAACAATTACCTCCCCCTTCTTCGGCTGCCAGTAGCTGCCTGTACTTGGAACTTCCTTGAACTTAACACGAAGCTGCTTCCCCAAGAGCATCGTCAACATTATCCCTTCTCCATCTGCTCAATGGATGCATGTCAATAGGGGTTCCAGGCAACATGCCTCCCTTCTTCTCCTCCCCCACTGTGGTGGCTCTAAAGGAGATTAGGAAGGCCCCACACAGTTTAGGCAGTCGGGTTTTGGTTTTCACCTTGGTATTCTAACCACTGGGTAATAGGGATTTCCCTCCTTGCCTTTGGTTCTTTTTAATCGACTACCTCTCAGGACTGGATTGCCTTATAACTCTCTGCTGAGCTTTCATTTGACAGAGATAGCTGCGATTGTTAATAGGAGCCTTCACGTCTGCCCATTTAACTTGCCTCAGTTTGACAGCTTCACAATAGCCACCTTCCATCTAAAGAAAACCGTGATTTAGTAGAAAGGGAATGTGGGACAACAGCTTGCTCTGTCTCAGTCTCCAGTGAGTTCTTTTGGTATAAAGTTCCACCACAAAGCCAAAGAATGAAATACTACAGGCAAACAAGATGGTCACAAGAAAGGCTGAGGTTCTCTATATGCTGGGAAAATTGAAAGAACAGTGGTACTTAAAAATAATGGGCCCTGCTTCTCAGAAACACTTGGACTCAGCAACAACAGGAAATATTTGTATTCTTGGGGCTATTTTCATACTTTATGGCTCAAACACTGTTTCTACAAGGAGTGTCTGACTATTCTTTTCTTAATGTTTCCAGCTGGCCAGTGATTCCATCTTTAAGTAGAAGTTAATTTGAGAAGTATATCGACAAAGTGAGATCCAGGTAAGGTTGTCTGCTCTGTTAGTTAATTAAATATCCTCCAATTACCACTGTCTAGACATAGGGAAAAAACTGTACCTCACAATCTCTGTCTTCTTCTGCCCAAAACTGGCACATAATAAGCACTAAATATACACTGTATCTATTTAACAATCTATTATTGAATGGAAAAAGCAGCACAATCGAATGTTTCAGGGGGCTGGCCTTAGAGGCAAAGAGATCTGAATTCAAATCCTGCCCCTAAGAGATACTTGATGCATAAGCAGGGATAAATTATTTGATTCTTCAGTATCCCAGATCTCTCTTCTTCTCCTGCCCTGTCTCTTTCACATAACAATCATTAAGCATCTGCTGAGTGCAAATAAGAGTCCCTGCCCAGGGAGTGTATATTCCACTGGCGTGGGGGTGTGGGTAATGCCACATAAAGCAGATGAGGCATCTGCTAGTTTACCAAAGGCAAACATTGTTTAAATGGCTATTGCCCTTTATAATCCCTGGAAATTTCTTATTTGGGAAATGGTTGTCCACAAAATTAATACCATGTTTGTGCTGGGATATGGTGAAGGAAGGAGACCCATTCTGCACTGACTATAGCTACAGTTTTCTTGAAGTCTAGGACATCCCAGAGGGCTCTAATTCCAAGAGATTCATAACCGTACTCTGCATGGCAAAGCCACTACTCCATGCCTTACATCCATGAGTATGATACTTTTGTGTTTCTCCAATTCATATCCAAGTAATGAAGCACCCATTTTCCAGTGACGGATACTCTATCTTCTTCATGTTCTTAAACTAAAGCTACCCATATGGATTGAAACCACATTTAATATGCATTCAATTACTCTTCATTTGCCCCTCATCCTGCCCCAGCACATTTACTTTTGTTGTTGTTAAGTCATTTTTCATTCACATCCCACTCTTCTTGACCACGTGTGGGTTTTTTTTCTGTCAACAATACTGGAATGGTTAACCATTTCCTTCTCTAGCTCATTTTACAGATAAGGAAGCTGAGGCAGACAAGGTAAAATGAGTTGCCCAAGGTCACACAATTAGTGAGCATCTAAGGCTGGATTTGAACTCAAGAAGGTAAGCCTTTCTGATTCCAGGTCCAGATTTCCACCCACTGTGCCACCTAGCTGTCCCAGCATATTTGCTAATTCTTATAGATCATTAGCTAATTTTAAGTAAGTCTCCTTGATCATAGACCACTCCCAGGAAACTCTTTAAAATTGTCAACTAGAGTTTCCACTCTGGGAATATCCTATATAGATTATGTTACCAATAAGTCCAGGGACCCATTCATGTCTTGTGTATACATAATGTACATATACTAATCAAATGAGTTCACAAATACAAAACACTTTGCAAATCTTGAGGTGCTTATGAATAGTAGTTGGGCTTTCACCCTGATTAACAAAGCAAAACCCAGGATAAAGAAAATTAAAAGACATTTACAATAAGTAGATCAAAGTAGCAGCACATCTCCAGGCTGATCTCTGGACAGCAGGGATGGCTTCAATGGGACCAAGTTTTTATTGGTAAATTTTTGTAAAGAGATAAAGACAATTCAGAAGGGTCTACTTGGCAAAAGAGCTTGGTCCTTCCATCTCAGGTCCTCCCCATGGTGGCAAAGATGTGACAGTTGGCAGGTAGGGGTACAAGCATCATAGATAATGCCAAAGAGCAGGCAATGCAAAAAGCTACAGACTCAGTGTCACCATCCCCAAGACTGATTGATCAAAAGTGCTGGGAATAATGGGTCATCAAATTACTCTGACTTTCAATACCTGCACTGTTGAAATCACATGTCTGAACCCCCAATATCTATGTCTTTAAACATCTCCTGCAATGAGAGCACGTGAGTGAAAACAAATTGGGCAAAGCACAGGATTTGGAATGTGACAATTTTAGAAAGGCTAATTCAAAACGTTTCCCAAGGAATATTTATTTACTTCAGTTTCCAATTCCACAGAAAGGCAGAGTTTAAAGGAAAATTGGATTTGCATCTAAATTAGCTGCTCATTTTTTTCCTGCATTTCTCTTACAACTCAACCAATTAGGATATGAACATTCTAGGAAAGAGATGATAATGTATTTGCTAATAGGTAGCTGCCACAAGACTTCCAAACAAGGGGCCCTTGGGGAAACTCACTTTCTAAGGTAAAAAAATTCACAACTAAAACAACTGGGTGTTCTTTGTTACATTAAATCCCACTTAATTCTCTTCTCCCATTTCCATCCTCAGCTCCAAGTCCTAACAAGTGACTGACAAAACAGGTCCTCATTCCCTTGTCCGATTAGGATGAGATGTGCCTTATCTGAAGAATTGCTTCTGATCCCATCAACTTCATTTGTTTCATTTTTATTGTGGTAAAGTATGAAATGAAATGGAGTTTACACTGAGGGGTTTTGCCCTCAGGTTTGTACAGACACTCCTAGTTGATGTTAAGGGGGCTTGTGAATCAGTAACCAGGAAGATTCTAGCTGCTAAAAGATATTGCATTATATGGTTGAAATACTCATGTCATTCTTGACTCTTTTTCCCATAGCACTTCAAATGGCAGTGGTTAGAAATTGTCTGACGCCTGAGGCCAAGCAGCCTAGGCACCAAGACAGCAGCTTTTCAGTGGCTGTGATTCCCAATATCAGTTTGACTAAGGAAAAGCATCTGATATATTCTATTCCAGTCAGTAAGCAGAAAGTCCTAATTGTGACTATATTTCTATATAAATATATAATTTTTCCATATATGTATTCTATATAACATCCATATAGATAGATAGATAGATAGATAGATAGATAGATAGATGGATGGATGGATGGATGGATGGATGGATGGATGGATGGATGTTCTTTTTAGGGTTTATATCTTAAGCTATGTAATTGGAAGCAGGCATCTGGTTATTTCAGAATTACAAAATCATTTAACAATAAGGATATCTCACCACAGGTCCACAGGGATCAGTGAAGAATCAACATGATTATGATCACTGTTTTATTTTTATCATAGTCATTCAGAACTCGATATCCTTTCCCATTAAAATTAATGTTTACCCATTATCTTCAGAAAGTATAAGGAAAAAAAAGGATGAATTTCCTATTGATTCCTCTATAGTATCATAAAAACATGAGGATACCCCCAAGAGACCTACTCTAATCAGACCCTGGAGGGCATAAGGGAAAAAAGGTGGCCCCTTTCACCAACATGAGGTGATCTAGAAGTTGTTCAGTTCCTTGACCATTCTGGCAAAAACATGGGGTCATTGTGTAGACACAGAAGCTCAGGCAGTCAAGAGGGACCACAGCGGGTTATAGCTAGACACTGTGCTTCTGCTTCAACAGGGTCACAGGACACTGAGTATGAGATTGTAACAGGAGCATCTTTACATTACTGCTGAAAAGCTAGGAGTTAGGTGTATGAATGCATGCATGTATGTGTGTGTGTACGTGTGTGTGTGTGTATATATATATATATATATATATATATATATATATATATATATATATATATGATTCTTTTCCACTTAAATACTGTGGAAGTCTTTCCCTATAAAGTTACATGGTATCACTCTTCCCATCTATGTTGTGTGTGATGAAATAAGAACCTTGATTTGTATTTTCCCTATGTTTTTTTAGTAAAATGCCCAGACTTGCAGCTTCTACTGATTAATCTCATTTAGCTGATACCCCTATCGCTTTGCTTAATTGATTCTAGAAAATGGCTTGTATATTACAGCCATATAGTGTTTTTAATTGGAAAAAAAAGCTTACTGTGGATATTTTGGAGGGGAAGACATCCATTTTTCCAGTGAGATGTCAATTTCATTTATAAAGGAGAAGACTGGAAGCCCTTCATTACCTATTCACTCAGTCAACAAATGTATTAAGCACTTAACTCTACCTAATCACTGGATGCTAAGCAATGGAGATATGAAGAAAGGCAAAAGCAAGATCCGTGCCCTCGAGGAGCTCACATTTTCATGGGGCAGAGACAGTGTACATACTTGGTATATACATTAAAGATATATACCGAGTAGATGGAAAATAATATTAAAGCAGTGGAAGGGGGTAAGGTTGGAGGTTAGATTACAAAAGGTCTCCAACAGAAAGAAGGTTAGACCTGAGTATTAAAGGGAAACCAGGATTTTATATTTAATTCTGGAGGTAATAGGGAGTCTCTAGAGATTATGAAGTGGGGTAGTGGCAACATGGTGCGATAAGGTGAGATCTGTGCTTTAGGAAGACCACTCTGATAGCCAAGTGAAGGATGGCGTGGAGATGGGAGATACTAAGCAAAACCGTCTTATAATAACGTAGGTATGAGTTGAGGAGAATCTGCATCAGAATGGTGGCTGGAAGAGAAGGAAAAATGTATAAGAGACATCGTGAAGGTAAAATTGACAAAATCTGGTAACAGATTGGATTTATGACCTGAGTGTGACACAGGAGTCAAGGATACATATTGATATTGCGAGCCTGGCTGACTGGAAACATGTAATAAGGAAGTTAGGAAGAAGGGAAAACTGGAGGTGAAGGATAATGAATTTAGTTTGATATATGTTGGATGAGAGATGCCTATGGGATAGCTAGTCTGAGATGTCTACAAGGCAGTTGGTGATGCAAGTTCAGGAGAGAGATTAGGACTGGATACATAGAGAGCTCTTCTAACAATTGATGACTATATAAGGCATAATGGCTTCCGATTTCAACTCCCTAATCCTGACTCTTCATCATTAGCTCTTCATTTTAAAAATATTTCTATGAGAATGTTTATACCGCTATGCAGAGAACTCATTGGGTAATACATCATAGTCTTCCAAATGGGAAAGAAAGATTGAAACCCCTTTAAAAAGTTCAGAAATATACATCATCTTGATATAGTATGAGAAAACATTCTATGGTTACTAAAATTGTTTCATCTGCTCTTTGAGTTATTAATTAGTGCTAGATTAAATGTCAATGTGACTAAGTATGCACAATTCCCAGATCTACAATCATGAGGTAAGGAGAATTTCTAGGAACCCCAAACTTAATCAGACATGGCTTTGCTTAATATTTATCACAACCTATCTAAAGGTTACTTCTCTGTCACAGTCATTATGATAAAGCCTTCCTCTAAAATCATGGAGCACCTTATCCCCCTTCCAAGGAATTCAAGTCTTTGGCAGATAAAGAACATAACCTACTCCCTGCTACATCCACCCATTTAAAAGATGAAGATTATTATGAACAGTCTTCTATATAATATAAGAACACAGGAAAGAGTTTTACCACACTTTGGATAAGAACTTGGGCCTCACATTGCTTAGCTTAGGGCTTTAACAACTACAATGGGCTAACATTAAAATAATAAGTTATCACTTCTTCCCAAAGTAGCAACTTCACCAGCAAATGCTGAAATTTCTATCAATGTGCACTAACAATTCTTTGCTGCTTAGTAATACTTTTCATAAATGAAGATAATAGCAATTCTGTATCCTAAAATTTGCATCTGCCTGAATTGATAACTCAGGAAAATTAAAGCTTCTCTTTGTTTATGGCATAGATCAAGCTAACTGGAAGGCAGAAAGAGGAAGGTTTACATCCGCTATGAGCACTGTTGTAGCCTTGTCCTGGAAGGACCAGCTCTGTGAATCAGCAGGGGTCGAGCTATATAAATGGCCTTTTCAATCCTTGCCAACAAGAGTACTAATTAGCAGCAATTAGAATTGTAGTATTTGTCTGTTGACTATCTCTCTATAGGCATGGAATTCAAACAACCAACTCTTTTTATATTATTATTATTTTAAAGCCAAGAACCTATATACTCACCATGGCAGTATATCCTGAGAATAGTTATTGGGAGACCGAATGTGAGCCAGGGGGAAAATCTATATTCCACTTCTCTAAGCCTGGATAAGAGAGAGAGACTCTTTGGGCAAGAATTTAGCTGATGGTTCATCTTTTTCTCTTTTGTACACTTGAAAATTCTACATCTTAGTTAAGCATGAACTACTTGTTTGAGCACAAGGATAGCTACCCAGATGCTCAGTTTTCTGGCTTGTCCCAACATTCTGACACCTAAATTTGAGACAGAAAAGTGATGTATTGGTACTCAAAGAAAAAGGTTTTGTTTTGCTTTTTTTTTTTTTTTAACCAGGAGAGGGGTGCAAGTAAGGGTAAAATGCTTCTTTTGGATGGGATGTGTTCTATACACTCTCTGTGTTTTGCTGTAAAGGCACCTCAATCATTACTGTTTGTTAATGCAAATGAAAGTAGCCCCCCTCCCGTGTTTCTTTCTCTTATTATAACATGTCCTTTCAATCACTGTTTGGGACAGACTAACACCCACCCACCCTGCATCTTGTGATATTCTTGGCAGCCCCAAGAAGACTTTTCTTTTCAAAGCAATTAGAACAGATATGCTATCTCACACATAATCTGGATTATTTTCTTCCTACAGAAAATATCACATTTCTTGATTAAAAAGATTTTCTCCATGCCACAGGGTGTCTTCAAGTTAATTCTCTGTCTTGACTTCTCTTTGTTCATTTCTCAGGAAATAAGTATATTTACTGTTCCTTAGAGAGCTCTCCACATTTGCTACAAAATGCATCATTTTCATATCATTTCTTCAGTCCCCTCACATAAACTTTGTTCACATTATTCAATTTGGGACTTACTCCTGTGAAAGACATCTACTTATCTCTTCCAAGAGAGCTAATGCCATCCAAGAAAATAAAAAACATCTTTAAAACAAAGCTAAGATTTGACTGCTAACATCCAAAATAACTCCATTTTAACTGACTGAACTGTGCAGACTTTGAATACAAGGGCATATTTCATTATACTTTCTGCAATTGTTCAGTTCACTTTCTCCAATGTTTCACTTGTCAGCAGATGAGAGAGCTTGTCAGGAAAAAATTATAGTTAATGGTAGTTAATGGTGGCAAAACTCAATGGACTTGTTTCTATTTTGCGTTCCTCTCAGTTGTAATCATGAAAGTATTACATGAAGAGCTCCTAGGTTATTCACTGAAAAGCTTCCACTTCCAATGGAAGGTAACATAAAGCTTTATCTGATTTATAAAGCAATCTATATAAACCTACTTTTATGTTTTATTTGATTCTAGCCATTAGCCTGTGCTGGAAGGAATTCTAAAATATATCTCACAGTAGCAATTTGCTGTACTATGCCAAATTAATCTACATAAATCTATACCTGTTTCCAGGGCATTGGGATGATGAAACCAGAACATTGTACATTCATGGAAAAGAAAGAAAGAGATTCAAACGATTCTTGGAAAATTTCAATACATTTCAGGCCTTTTGGAACAACCAGAATAAGTACTGCTTATTTTCCCAACTCATACTCCCGACCTCATACATATATTAACTGCACATCAACAAGATTTCCTATTTTCAATTTCAAAATAAGAAATTTCATAAAGAGAAAAAGCTCTCTTTATCTGCAGATCTAAAGTCCCAGGGCTGGATTATGAAAAAGCTGGAGTTGGAGTTTTCTTTTTAAAGTAACATCAATTAGAAAATTGGGGCCAAAAGACACAGAGCTTTAGTAGTAGGCCAACTGGCAAAGTACAACTCAATCAGTACTCATACTTTTTACTTGTCTTTTACACTCCTCTCCCCCCCCCATTGGTCATTCCCCAAATAGCAAAGATTTGATCATACAGGGCTAGAGCAAGGGACCCAGAGTTTGAAATCAGCATATCTTTGATTCTCTGCTTAATATCATCTGATTTGTGTCTTTCTCCTGATTTATATTAGCTTTAAAGAGAAAAAAAAATGTTTTCTTAGCATCTTTTGCAATAGGGAAAAATTACCAGGGGCTGGCATATGAGAAATTTTATCTCTCGGCCTACTTGACATCTTGACTTCAATGGGGCTGATTTATGTATCTTTGTAGAAGATACTGCTCATCTATTAGTTCTTCTCAGATTGCTTCCTAGAATTCTCTGCATGTTTTCCACTGTGCTGCACCTCCTTATAACACCCTCACTTCCTTCCCAAAGACATATAAAAGAACAGAGAAGTTCTGCATCAAAGTAAACAGCTGCCACCCATTGACCATAGTAGGTAAGTAGGACATTTGTCTTTTCTCTGAGCATAGTCTCAAATAAAAAAAACATGAACATAAACTCAGAATACCCTCTGGTAGTATACCAGTGTTCCTTTTATTGCCCTTTAAAAAAAAGCTACTCTGGCATTTTGTTTGGGCTGTATTTTAACCTGAGGTCACACATGGCCACTAAACAGTAAATGTATATACATAGATTTCCCTAGACTATATAACTAAGAAAATGCCAACAATACCTTAATTTATGGATATCTAACTTAGGTGTGTAATTGTCAGCAACTTTTCCATAGCAACTGCCAGTAGGTTACTTCAAGGGACAGAAAAATCTTACTAACAATATTCCTTGTTTCTTAATGATTTCATGGGATTCCCTCTTTCTACCATTTAAAAATGTGTTTCTTTTCTCTTACTGAAATTTTTTGTTCAACACTGGGTGTGTATGTGTATGTGTGGGGGGAATGTGATTTTTTTTCCAAAGAAATTATCTCAGAGTCACAAGTAAAAAAAAAAAAGTGAAGATGACGATTAATTAAGGGGAAACGTCTCAGGAAAAAAAGGGCAGTGTGCCCAGAAAGAAAAATTTTCAGTATAATATTTCTCCACAATATGAAGTATGGTTCATAAATAGCTTTCAAGTAAATCATATTCACTGAACCATAATTTGCTCCAAGAAAAAACCCTGAAGATGGAATATTATGAAGGGTGTTTGCAATGTGAATACAAAGAAAAATAAGTAATTATCCAAGGAAGAAATATCTATTTAATTTTAACACATCTCTGACACCCATCAATATTTGGGTTGCTTTTATCCCCAATCACCCAATTATATACTATCAAGAGACAGATAATGAGAGTAAAATAAGATATAATGAAATCTGTAAATTGCTCGTGTGCTGTATTTCATTATTGTGAAATGTGACTGAAACTGATGTTTAAATAAAGGAATTAAAAATAATTAAATGGTGCTGCAAATAGTGAAAGACATTTTTATTTTTATTTTTATTTGTCACGTATGAAGACTGTCAAACCTGACATTGCAACCCATGCCAATCTGCTTTACCTAGGCAGTTAATCCTATTGATAACAAGAGACATGCTAATGAGCAAGTTAATTTAAGAAGAAAGAGAAATTGTTAGCCTTCTTTAGAATATTATTTTCTTGTTTACTTAGCCAAATGATGTACTTATTTCTGGATTACTGACACTAATACATTGGGAGAGGCATCTAGTCATATCTATGCCCATGGTTTTGAAAAGAACTTCTATGCAGATGACTTTATTTTATCCCAGCCTCCTCTTCTGAGCTCGAGTTCTGCATTTTTCAATTACATGATGGACAGTTATACTCAGATTGTCTTATTTGCACTTCAAACTCAACAACTTTAGAACCCAATACAGAAAACCAGGGAAAATCCTAGTTTCTTAGAATTGGAAGGCAACTAGGAGGTTGTGGGTCATGAACCCATATGGGGTTTCATAACTGAATGTGGAACTCATGAAATTATGACTTTTTTCAGTAAATATTTAATCTGTATACCAATTTTATACACCTATGTATTTGGGATCATGTAAAAATTTCTCGGGTAAAAAGAGGCCACAAGTGGAAAAAGTTTAAGTAGCCCTGATCTAGTCTAGTCTCCACCTAAAAAGCATGAATCTCACCTACAAAATATCCAGCAAACAATGAAGACATGTAATGAGGATTCACTGTCTTCCAAGGCAATCCATTCCATTTGGGGACAGTTCTATTGGGAAATTTTTTCTCCTATCAAGCTGATATTTTCCTCTTTGCAATTTCCCATTCCTGTTCCCAGTTGTGTCCTCTCAAGCTTAAGAGAACAATTCAAATAACCTCTCTGATGCAATGGAGTTTCAAAGGTGATGATCATGTCATCACATCTTTTCTTTGGTTTAAAATGTCCCAGTTCATTCAACTAAAAATGTATCGGATATTTTCAAGTCTTATCACCATTTCGGACAAACTCCTCTGGAAGTACTAGGAATTGGTAATACTTTCTTAGAATATGGCTTATAGAGCTGGGCATGACATTTCAGATTGTGCAATGAAGAAAAAGTAAATGGAACGATCGTCTTTGTTATTCTGGATACTATGCTTTTATTAATGCAGTCTAAAATATTGTTAGCTATTTGGGTTGCAACATCACAGATAAGCCCCCTTTGAGTTTGAAATCCACCAAAAGCCACAGACCATTTTTGTATGACAAGCTTTCTAGTTATGTCTCTTCCCTTCCTGTCCTGTTGATTTTTTGAACATAAGTGTAGGACTACAACTATCCCTATTTAAATTTCATCTCATTAGTTTCAATCCCTTATCCTGTCTGCAGAAATCCTTTAGGATCTGAATACTCTCTTCCAATGTATTTACTATTCCTCCCAGTTTCATGACACACAAATCTGATAAGTGTGCTATTTGCAAGTTATTTTGATTGTCGAATCCATGTACTGATAAGAACAGAGGCACAGACTAATATTTAGAAATATTTCTTTAAGAAATTTATGTTCAGGCTAACATTTTTTTAATTTTATTTGCATAACATATGTGTGGGTAATTCTTCAACAATAACCCTTACATAGCTTTCCCTTACAAATTTTTCCCCCCAACTCCCCACCCCTCCCCTAGATGGCAAGATATCCACTACATGTTAATTATGTTAAAATATTGGCAAATTGAATATATGTATACATATTTCCAAACTTATCATTGTTGTGGAAGAAAACTCTTATCTACACAAAAGATATATCAGATAAAGGAAACACAATGTAAGCAAACATCAATCAAGGAGTATGAGAATGTTATGTTGTGGTCCACATTTCACATCCCTCTCTCTGGGTGTATATGGTTTTCTTCAGTGAACAATTGGAGGTGGTTTGAAGCATTTCATTGTTGAAGAGAGCCATGTCCATCAGAATTGATCGTCATATAGTACTGTTGTTGCCGTGTATAATGATCTCCTGGTTCTGCTCATTTCACTCAGCATCAGTTCATGTAAGTCTCTCCAAGCCTCTCTGAAATCATCTTGCTGGTCATTTCTTACAGAACAATAATATTCCATAATATTCATATACCACAATTTATTCAGCCATTCTCCAATTGAAGGGCATCTATTCAATTTCCAGTTTCTAGCCACTACAAAAAGGGCTGCCACAAACATTCTTGCACATGTGGGGCCCTTTCCTTCCTTTATGAGTTCTTTGGGATATAAGCCCAAGAGAAATGCTGCTGGGTCAAAGGGTATGCACAGTTTGATAACTTTTGGAGCGTAGCTTCAAATTGCTCTCCAGAATGGCTGTATCCATTCACAGCTCCACCAACAATGCATCAGTGTCCCAGCCCTCCCACATCCCCTCCAACATTCATCATTAACTTTTCCTGTCATTTTAGCCAATCTGTTCAGGCTAACATTAAAATGAGTTCGCATTTCTTGTGGGAGTATCAAGGAAGTGGGGTGGGTAGCTAAAGAAAAGCAATTTGAGATTAAATTTTTTTTCTCTACATCTATGCATGGAGGGGTGAGAGTTGACTTCATAACTAAAATGTTGATAACTTGGGAGAGAAATAGGCTCTGAAGGTATAAAAAAGATAAGACTCATGTTGTCTACCTTAGAAGTACTAAAAGTAAATAAAAAGATAAACATAAAATTGACTTCTTAAAAGGCGCCTTTCTGGTCAATGCTGATAGATTTCAGAATATTGTTCATACTTTCAGTACAGAAATACATGAGACCATGTCCTTTCCAGAAAACTGCTTACCAGCAACTTAGAAATCTTAGAAAGTTGCCCAAAGGAACAAATGTATCACAGATGTATGATGAAGATAGAAGGTGAGAACTCACACGTGGCAAGCCCTCACAGGGTGGTCAGAAAAAAAAAGGATACAGGGACAAGCTTAAGGTCTCAAGAACTTTAGAAGTGATTGTATGACATGGGAGACATTGGCACAGGACCACCCAGCCTGATGTGCCCTCACCAGAGAAAATGCTGTGCTCTGTGAGCAAAGAAGAATTGAATTAGCCCAGAAGAAACACAAGATACACAAAGTTAGAGAAGCTGTCCCAGCTTCATAGGTACTATTTGTGTTTGACCTATGGCAGAGCATTCCAAGCTCCAATTGGTTGGATCAGCTACAGTGAAACATACTAACTCTACTCAAACATGGTGATATCATTTGGATCTTCTTTGAGAACGAAGGACAACAATCAACCAATCAACACATGCAATTAGAACTGGAGAACAAAATATTGTATCTGGATAATGGTTCCCAAAACCATCATGTTATGGGAAACGTTAACATAAATCAAGAAAAATGTCCTTGGTTTGGATTTAAAATTTTAATGCTCTAATGAAAGCTGCACTGACAAGTGTATCATTGTGGTCAGTGTGAGGTAGCAAAAGGAGAGGAGAAAATGGCTGATGTTACTATTTAAGATAGCACTTCAGGAGAGTCAAAAACTGACTCTCCAATGAATTTAAGGCACATACAGAAATTATGTATTCTATGTTAAAGTACTAGGGTCTGTGATAGTAATAATTACTCCATATTATAGTTTGTTCTTCCCTATTTATTTAAGGGCCACAGATAAACATAAAATTGAATTTTTTCATCTAAACAAAATATTAATTTGTTATAGAAAGTTATATTAGAAATAATTTTAATATATTACATGCCATATTTTTAAGGAGACAGGAAAACATAGATAAGTGCAGAATTTTTAGCCAACTTGTAGAGGCAGCTGAGTGGTACAACAGATAGAGGGCCTAGTCTCAGACAGTGGGTAATTCACATTACCCTGTTTGCCTCAGTGTCCTCCTTTGTAAAATGATCTGGAGAAGGAAATGACAAACCACTCCAGTATCTTTGCCAAGAAAAGCCACAAAGGGGTCACAAAGAACTGGACGTGACTGGAAAAAAATGACTGAACAATAAAAGAGTTTTCACAAGGGAAGGGAGAGTGAACTTGTGTCAGAGCCAGAATGCCCTAGATTCAAGTCTCTCTCTTGGCTGTGTGAACTTGAAAGAAGTTCTAGGAAGCTCCTGAAGAGTCTAAACCGAAGAGTAGTTATTATGCTCTGATGACAGAGGCAATGACCTCACAGGAGAGTGACCAGTATCAGTGAAATAATAAGACTAATTCCTTCCCTTCAGTTATAGTATTGGGGGGATAGTTATATGAGTTAGTGTTTTCATTCCCAGTTCACATTCTCAGAAAAGATCCTTCCAAAGTATAAAGAATTATATTTCATTTAATATTTATCTGGATCTTTGCAAAAATACATTATTTGAATTACTGAAGCTAGCTCATAGATAAGGATTTTAGTATTCATCTAGTCTAACCCTTCCTATTTTACAGAGGGAGAAAGTGAGGCTCAGTGACTGATAAACTAGCTTACCCAAACTCATACACTTAGAGATTCAGCTGGGACTAGAACACCCAAATCTTGCTTCCTAGTCCATTGCTATTTCCACCATATCATTTGATGGGGAGTTTTCAAAAAAAATATATGCTAAGCATAGATTACTTTTGAGCATCAAAGCAAATTAATATTTTAGGAACCATATGTCTCATTTGAAATACTAGGCAAAATACATGTGTGTATATAGGGAGGTGTCAATTTTTTATTAGGGCCTCATTAAATAGATCTTAAATGGTCCCCATGTTTGATACACAGTTCATATTTGGACCTTGGACCTCATTTCAATCTCCAAATGGTTACTTCAGTGTTTTTCAAAACACTCTGCAAGGGACTTTCAAAATGAGTAGTCTTGGGCATCCCAAGTACTGTTCCATGGGCAATGTTAGTCATTACTGCTGCTTTAATGTTGTCGCATGAAATCCATTGGTCTGCCATGCAAACTGAAGGGACTAGAAGGGACTGAAGGATGAGATTCCCAGGAGAATAAGAACAAGGCCATATTTGATTGATTGCTGTTGAAATATAGCATTTTGCTAATTATGAATGAGCATCAGCTGAGCTACCTCAGAGGCAGCCTGTGGCATCTCTACCTCAAGTCATGTTAGGGGAAGCTGGTATGCTATAAATAATGAACATTAATGAGGAGGAAACTGTACACTTTGGATGAGAGAGAGAGAGAGAGAGAGAGAGAGAGAGAGAGAGAGAGAGAGAGAAGGGGGGAAGGGAAAGGGAGGGAGAGAGAGATCTTTGTCCTTATATGTTACATAAGTGAAGCTTACTTTATGTATAGATAGGGGCCTTTCTGGAAAGTTGTATGTAAATTTATTTACTTGTTAGTAAACCAGAAAATATTTAAGCTTTTATGGCTCAAAACTCCATTAAGATTTTTTGAGACACCTTATATATTCAATGTCAGGTAATTTTGCCATTGAAAGGCCACCTGCAGTGAGACATTGTATGAAGTGGGAATTTCTTATGAGAAAAATCAGTCCCTATTGGTGAGATCATGGGTGTCCCTCCCTCCCTGGGTACCTCATTCATCTTCTGTAAAAGGAAGAGGTTCAAGTAGATGATCTATATTAGGGATGGGGAACATCTGGCCCACAGGCCTTATCATTTGGTCCAACCCTGCCAAGGCAACTGCAGGCGATGATGAGCTGAAAACTAGGTACAACAACTTCCCACTGCTTGACTTCTTAACGTGAGAATTTCGTAGGTCTGTGAGTAATGTTATAACTTCCAAATAGCCCTTGGCATAAAAAAGATTCCCCAACCCTGGTCAATATGGTCTCTTCTGCCATAAAAGCTACTGGTTGCCTTTTCAAAGTTTAAATGAGTATACATTCTGTTTCCTTAAAGAAGGGGGAGCCCTGTACAAAAACACCACCTCACATTTATACAGTGGCTGAAGGCATATAAAATATTTTATTCCTTACCAATCCTGTAAAAAAAAGTTAGTATAAGCATTATTATAGTAATTTTACAGATGAAGAAACTGAGTTTTTAGAAGGAGAAGTAATTTGCCTATGGTCACATGGTCACAACTCCCTAGCGCTCATCCCCCAAAATGGGCCAGAAATCCGATCCAAGTGCTGCTCTTTCCCATGCACAATCTATATCTTAACATACCACCGTAATCAGTGGATCATGTCCAATACATCTGTCACCTTTTCCAAGATCAGCTAGGCCATATTGGATCTGTTAAAAGCTTTCTCATTTTTTTTGGCCATGGCAAAGTGATGTGATTCATTTGGTTTATTTATTTTGTTTCCCGAGATTCTATTTGTAGCTGCAATTGCATGAACTGCTAGGATTCTATTCTTAAGAACTGGCTTGCTAATTGGTAATCCCTTCACCAATTACACTGACGGAATCAAGCCAAGATATCATGTTATACCACTGAATAAAAAGGTGGAAGTGTTCTAACAATACTGGAAATTCTATCCAATAGAGACAGCCCCTCCCACCCCAAGCCCCAAGTGGCAAATCCGACGAAACATGTATTTTCCTAGGATTAAAAAATAAAACCCTGAAGGGAAGAAACATGATTACAAGAATCAATTTGCCTTAGTTGAGACTGAAAAGTTTCTCTCAAAGCAATGCAGTGAAAAATCCTCAGACAACTATTTGGCCCAGCAGCAACACCTTTATGGTTTGCAAAGCATTTTACAAATATTATGTTATTTGATCCCTATCGTATCCTTGAGAGGTAAGTGCTGTTATCCCATTTTACAGTTGAAGAAACTGAGGCAGAAAGAAGTTAAGTGACTTCTTCAGGGCCACAGAGTTAATAATAATAATAACAATCCTGACAATACCATCTAACATCTCTCTCATGCTTATTAAGAGTGTGCAAAGTACTTTATAATTATTATCTCACTGATACCCAAAACAACTCTGGGAGGGTAGTGCTGTTATTATTCCCATTTTACAGCTAAACAGAAGTTAAAGAACTTGCCCAGGGCTGATAGTAAGGATCTGAAGCTACATACATGTATACTCAGGTTCTCCTGACTTAGGGCTTGGCACTCTATCCACTCTGCTCCGTGCCACCTTGCTGCTTAGAGGTCACTTACATGAGATCATTGGATGGATTGCTGGTTGCTTATAGCATCAATGCACATTAATAAAGGTCTCAGAGGCAGTCCTTCAAGCAGAAAGTGCAGATTTCATTATAATTTACAGAGGTGGAAGGGACTCCATGAACAGAGTCAAAACCAGTCCAAGAGAAGAGGGTCCAGGACAGAGTGTTGGGAAAATTCATAGATGTGGATGAAGAAGCCACAAAGGAGAATGAGAGGCAACAATCAGACAGATACAAAGGGAAGTGAGAGTGGAATCATGAAGACGTAAAGAGGAGAGAAGATACATGAGTAAATACAGCATACATACATGCAGACATAAACATACATACACACACATTATCATTAGAAAACAATATGGATAGATTTTAAAATTATTTAAAATGTTTGAAAGCCTTGATCTGACCTGAGCTGAATACTGTTGGTAAACTCAGGTTATGATACTCTGAATCAGCCATTAAGAATGAGGACCATGCTATAACCAGAGTTAAGCCCTTTATTTTGAATGTCTACAATTGTGACTATATCTTCACTTAACATACCTCTTAACTAAATTCCTCACAGTGCAATCCTCCAGCAAGGAAGGGGGGAAAAGATGAGTCTATTGGGCTTACAAAGAAATAATCTAACAAAACAAATATTTTTTAGTGGAGCCTATCTCTTTTACAGCAATAGTCTCTTAACTCAGTGCTTATGAGTTAGGGAAACGGCACCTTAGTGGATTATTTTTCATAGTTCACTATCAGTAATATGTTTTCTAGGCCATTGTTAAAACTATGTGCTTATAAAGTTTGATATACAGTGTGTTCTACAATAGTGTGTCTTTAGAGATTTCATTCTGATTTCTTAAACCTATTTAAATGTTTCTTTACTTTCCCTCTAGGCAAAACCAAGCTTCTGACTCAAAGGGCTTCATAGTCAAGTCTGAACATAACTGAAGGCAGCAACTGAAATGACTATTTCGGCACAGAAAATGGTAATGAATATCCAGTATCAGAAATGGATTATGCAAGCAAATCATTACCATATTCTTTTCACATAATGATGGTGGTCATTCTGCAAATTTTCAACCATATAATCTTTGGATTTGACTACCTCTAGGTAAGAGAAGACTTTAAAAGGGTAAGCATGCAAAAAAAAATTTGCCCGAGTTAGACACCTACATGTCAATTACTTAAATAATTCAATGTTATTTACCCTCATATTAGAACTAACTTGTGAATCGTATGCTCAGGCAAATCATGTAAATTTCACAGGAAACAGAAAGCTAGGCTTCAAGTTGATAGAAGGGAATTTCTTCTTGCTTACTGTGTTGCCTCCCTAGATATTGGGACTATCTTTGGGAAAGAAGGGATCAATTCTGTCTCATATTTATAAGAATTCAAGCCATTCTCCAATTGATAAATGGTCAAAGGATATGAACAGACAATTTTCAGAGGATGAAATTAAAACTATTTCTAGTCATATGAAAAGGTGCTCCAAATCACTATTGATCAGAGAAATGCAAATTAAGACAACTCTGAGATACCACTACACACCTGTCAGATTGGCCAAAATGACAGGAAAAGATAATGATGAATTTTGGAGGGAATGTGGGAAGGCTGGGACACTGATGCATTGTTGGTGGAGCTGTGAAAGGATCCATCCATTCTGGAGAGCAATTTGGAGCTATGCTCAAAACATTATCAAACTGTGCATACCCTTTGACCCAGCAGTGTTTCTATTGGGCCTATACCCCAAAGACATCTTAAAGGAAGGAAAGGGACCCACATGTGCAAGAATGTTTGTGGCATCCCTTTTTGTAGTGGCTAGAAACTGGAAACTGAATGGATGCCCATCAATTGGAGAGTGGCTGAATAAATTATGGTATATGAATATTATGGAATATTATTGTTCTGTAAGAAACGACCAGCAGGACAATTTCAGAGAGGCCTGGAGAGACTTACATGAACTGATGCTGAGTGAAATCAGCAGAACCAGGAGATCATTACACACGGCAACAACAGTACTATATGACAATCAATTCTGATGGACATGGCTCTCTTCAACAATGACATGTTTCAAACCACTTCCAGTTGTTCACTGAAGAAAGCCATATCTACCAAGAGAGAGGGATGTGAAATGTGGACCACAGCATAATATTTTCATGCTCTCGATTGATGTTTGCTTATATTGTGTTTTCTTTATCTGATATTTCTTTCTTGTAGATACGATTTTTCTTGCACAACAATGGTAAGTGTGGAAATATGTATACATGTATTCGATTTGCCAAGTATTTTAATATAATTAACATGTAGTGGATATCCTGCCATCTAGGGGAGGGGTGGGGAGTAGGGGGGGGAAATTTGTAACAGAAAGCTTTGTAAGGGTTAATGTTGAAGAATTACCCATACATATGTTTTGCAAATAAAGTAAAATTTTTTTAAAAAAGAAGGGATCAACTCTTAACTCAGGTTGTATCTTCCCCCTGGTCTGGAGGGTAGGGTACAGTGTTCAGTATAGACCAGGTTAAACTCCTTGAGTTGGTTTGAAGACCAGAAATAAATTCTTTATTCCCTTGCCATTAAGGGGCCTCTGAACTTTTTGGCTCTAAACCAGGACTAAAAGCAGAGCTTCTACTACCTCAGGGTGAATCTCTGACTTTTGCCCCTACTCTGAGCCCTGCAGGGGTGGTACTTTGAAAGGGGCTGAGAAGGGCATGTCTCAGGGTGTCCTAAAGATCTGGGCATATACACTAGGATGTAATCCTGCGGCTTAGTAGTACCAGTTCTCACAGATCTACAGAGCTTGCATTTGGGGGA
Organism: Myrmecobius fasciatus; assembly: GCA_023553655.1. NCBI lineage: Eukaryota > Metazoa > Chordata > Mammalia > Dasyuromorphia > Myrmecobiidae > Myrmecobius > Myrmecobius fasciatus. The sequence goes on from JAJPUD010000058.1 coordinate 1,088,934, forward strand.
AGTAAATTTGTCTTTCTGAGCCTTAGCTTGCTTCTCTGATAGAGAAGGGGACTGAACAATAGATAATTAACCTCTAGCTCCAAATCTGTGATACTAGATAGTATACATATGATGAACATAAAGATCTAGCAACCCTTGGCCTATCATACCATTCAATTTTCCATTCCTTATAGCCCATTTTCTGTGCCTTGTGTAGAATTTGGAGTATACTATAAATGTGCCCGACTAATCTACCAACAATGGCCCCAAGAAGCATGGCATAGTCTGCCATGGCCGATCTCTCATGGACTGAGGACAAGTCCTTTAACCTCTGGGTACTTTGAGTAATTATTTAAGTTATGCTTGTTGTTGTTTGTTCCTTTGTTCTTGAAGATGACCATAACACCAGGGAGGTGATGCCCTGATATGAGAATGAACTGAATTGAAGTGAGGGAGGGCTGTGCAAGGTCACCTACCTCACTTTCCCCTCCAGAGCCATCTAGGTCCAGTGGCAAGATGGAGATCAGGATGACTGAAGATGGCTCTGGATATAATGGGAGACTGTGGTCTTTCTAATCTAAGATCTTTAACAGATCTCAGTTTGACCAAGGCCACATCAACTCAGTGATTAAGGCTAGGGAAGAATAGAGGCAAAGAATCTCCTCTTTTACTTAGTCAAAAAAACCCACTACATAATCTGGGAAGGGAAGACCCTTAGGGTTAAGCTACTAGTCTGAATCAGTCAAGTCCCTCTTCCTAAAGAAACTTCCTTCTTGTCCATCAGGAGTTTTCTATGTTGTTCTTACCTTAATAGAATGACTTCAGATCCCATTTTATATATGTACTGTTTGTATTGCAGATTCTTCAATTATTAAAAATAACAACACAGAGGTAACATGTTAAAGTTGACTTCCCTCAAACTTTTGGGGATGAAAGTATGAATATTATTACCCCCATTTTACAAGTGAAGAAAATGAAACACAAGTTGTGTCAAAACAAGCATTCAAAACCCTTACTCCCAAATCTGAAAGCAGCACTTTTCCCACCATACCTGATTCATAATCATCGGCATCACAGGCTACTTTAAAAGTTTACAAAATCCCTTGCCTATGTAACATTGGAGATTCAATGGTCCATGGTCTTTTCCAGTGTCCCAACAACGTAAGGTTCCTAAATGTTATAGTATGACTTAATTATATCAGATACTATAAATACCCCCAATTCTTTCTCTGGGTTTATTTCTCCAACCTGCTTTTGAACATACCATGTCTGATATCAGAGAGAGAGAGAGAGATCACAACATGGTTATGTTCAAACTTGCCCGTGGTCCTAATGGCAAAACCATGATGAGGAGAAATACACTTTTCCTACTCATTACTCTAGTTCTTAATTTAGCATGCTTTCTATCTGTATAACTGGCCACTTAGAAGAGACCCTTTGAAATCCTAAATAAACCATTTACTTTAAAAGTCAAAAGAAATATAGATACTAATCTCTTAAGCAAATGCATAAATAATAACACATCACAGTGAACATATAAATTCAGAATACATTTCCAACAATGTACCCAACAGAAATGGTGAAAAATAGACACCACTTAAAGAAACCTGACAGGAAACCACCTGAGCTTAAGCCAACACACAACTCCAGGGTTACTGTTCTATTCAGAAACATCCATACCACACAAATCTGCTTCTTGGCTCCCTACCTGACTACTGACCTTTCCTTCTCTTCAGCTGAGGAAATCTTCTCTATTTGAACACAGCCTTTCAAAGCTCCTCCAATTAACCATCACTCTTACAAAAGGATGTTCAGAAAATGTTTGCTCTTAACAGCAGCTTTCTTTAAGCCAAAACAACTGTCCAAGTCCATCACAGCCAATTAATCAGTCACCTGAAAATTGCACTGTCCAATCAAAACAAAGCTCAAGTCCCTTCCAGCTACCAAAACAATTACAAAGCCCCCTCTGATTTTCCTCCCCAACCCAGAGATGCAGAAGAGAAGCAATGTTACCTGTATGTAACTCTAGCAGGCAATAAGGGGCAATATCTGCTCCTCAACCTCCTGGTCAACTTCATCATTTCGCTTGTTTCTCTTCAGCCAATCAGGAATTGCCAAGCTCAAGTGTAGCACCCCCCCCACACTGCTACAGTTTCAAATGATCAGCTCCTCAGCTCTCCCGCTGGGTCTTCACTTCCCAGCTTCCTCTTTTACTGCTTTCTCTTGCCTGACAATATGCTACAACCCCTTGCAATAGAAGTTCAATGGTTTCCAAGAGAAACTCCTCATTCTCACTAACTCACTTCTTATTTTAAAAGTTATAACTCCCCAAGTGGCTCCTATCAAATTAAGATTTCTTTTTCAAGGTTATCTCAGTCTCCAAAAGTTTAAAGGATTTCTCATTTTCCTAGCTTACCATTTAGTTGGAAAAATAATTGTATGCAAATTAACTGAAGCACCATGGTGCTTTGTAGTTCAAAGTTCTCAAAAGGGTTGTCTCTTTAGTGCTGCTAAAGTTTCTTTAACATTCACATTTCCCTATTTTTAATAAGTAAATGATCTTTTTCTGCCTCTTTTAACATTAAACTCTTTCTACACAAGTATGACATTACTCTACAATGTTAATAAAGAGATCCAAATCCTAAAATCTACCACCACAGATTATTTTCTTTTTCTCTACAACTGCCCCAAATCCTGTCTGAAACAGTTTTTCATACACATTCTTTAGGCATTTATATTAAAACAGATTTTTTTCTACTCATTAGATATCAATATACTCATCTACAATAGGGGCAAAACTCCACAGACCCTTAGAAAATTCAAATAAACCTGTTTTCTTTATACCAGAGCACTTTATGTCCTTTTCATCATTAATTGTTCCTTATGAAAGGGGCATCAAGTGTGAAATCAGCCAATTGCCCACTGTCATTACTTGTAACTGATACTGTTTTGGTGATTATAGCTACAGCAAAAAGACAAGACAAAGAAAAAAAGGAAGGGAATACACGTAGGCAAGTAGAAAAAAACTGTTATATTCTTTGCTAATGATGTGATGGTTTTCTTGCAGAATCCTAAAGATTCAATGAAATTTAAAATTAATAGTAACAATAAAAATTTTAATAAAATGGCAAGCTATAAGAGAAATCTGCCAAATCATCAGCCATTCTGTGTATCCCCAACAAAATGTAGCAGAAACAGAAAAATTCCATTTAAATATTTTTTCTATCAGAATTTAGCTACCAAGACACATATGGAAAATTTATGAATAGCTATAAAACAAATTATACAGAAAAAAAGGAAAAGTTGATTAACTAGAGAGGAATTAATTGCACATGACTTAGAAGAATTAATAGAATTAAAATGACACTACTACCTGAATTACTTTCCCATTCAGTGCCATACCAATCAAATTACCAAAGGATTACTTTATAGAACTAGACAAAATAACAACACAAATTCACCTGTAAGAACAAAAAGTCAAGGATCTCAGGATAAAAAACAACAAAACAAAGTGGGAAGGAAGTAAGCCTGGCAATATCAGACAACTGGCACACTGATGAACTGTTGGTGAACCTGGAAAGTGCTCTACATTTTCTGAACAACAATTTGGAATTATGCCTCTCAAATTGCCAAATGGTACCTATTGTTTTGCCCAGAAATACCACCCTAGAAAGAATAGCCCATATAAAGAAGGAAGTGATGAATTCACTGGCACACCAGTGACAGTGTCTGTATCTGGAGCTGAGAACAAACTAGACCTACTGAGGAAGAGCTACCTCAAGACTGTACTAGGAACTCAGCAGAAATCTATACTACATTTAAAGGGAATATTATGAGAACTCCAGCCAAAGGACTTCCAGGAGCTAGGAGTAAAAACATGAGGGGAAATTTAGTATTTGTCCTCTAGGAACCCAGTTTGAATGTGTGAGAGTGGGGGTATGGGCATGCCTGTGGGGTATGGGTATGTATTTGGGGGAGAGGGGGAGGAGATTGTGGGGTAGAGGAGGTTGGGAGAATATCTACAGAGCGTAAACAAGTTCCAAAGGGGACAGGGACAAGAAGGGTGCTATGGCTACTACTGTGTCAGAGAATTATACCACACATAATTTTCTTTTTAAATCACTAACTATACACGGTCGACTTACGGTTTCATACACAATCCTTTTTTCTTCTATCTTTTGTACCAAAAAAAGGTCATGTTTGCTGATGAGTGTCAAGTTCTTAATTAAAAATGAATCAAGAACATTAGCAACCATTACCTTGACAGTTTTCTAAGTTATATGGGCCAACTGAGTGGAAATTCTCCAAGCCTCCCAGTTCAATGCCCAGATTTCTCCAAGCACTTGACATGTTTCAACTTGTACCACATCTTCCAACTTTTTTCTTTGGGGTCATCTTACTTCCAGGATTATTTTGCTTCTCATTTTAATCCGGACATTACACTGGGAAAATGATTCTGGCCAAGGGAGAGAGAAGAGATGCCTGAAATATCTAGTGTCAGTCACCCACTCTTAAGAAAAGTGAGAGGATGGATTACTTTCCATTTCATTCCATCAGAGAAGAGGAAAAAATAGAAGAAATGGGTCTGGAGGCAGAGGATGTGGGGATTTAAATTCAGGCTCAGTCACTTATTATCTGTGTGGCTTTAGGTTAATCGCTTAACTCTTCTATGTCTTGAGTTGTTCTTGTGAGAAATGAGAGGTTTAGACTTGATGATCTCTCTAGGATCTCTTGCAGTTCCAACTCTCTGACCCTATGGTGCTCTGTTCTCCTCTGGGTGATCCATCATTCTTCTTGACTATAATTGGCCCTCCGGAGATTGGTGAGACTAGCAATGGGCATCTCTTGATCTGCATGGGTCAGGACACGAGTACTGGATACTTGGAAGCAAGGACCTCATGGGCAAAAGTGCCTTTTATCTTAGGCGCTACAGTAGCCACATCTAACATATTATTTCCAATTGGTCACATTCTGGCTCCTGGATCCACAGGGGCTGGTCTGCTTTAGGCCTTTGGCAGTCCCTTTTCTAAGCTTGGCTGAATTGGGCAACTTAGCTTTCTGCTGCACTGAGCGACACAGTCTCCTTGGAAGATTATAAATTGTATCGTAGCTGGTAGGAATCCCAGACAGTTAACTATTTTGCTTGAAATCAGAGGAGATTTTCTAAGCCAAAAAATAATAATGGGCCCTTTCTATAGATATAGATACATTGGGATAAAACTATCCTCTTTTTGCCTGTGCCCTGCTATCTTAGTAGGGGTAGAGGGAGATTATTTTAATTCTGAGGCAGTTGCCAACCATTATAAGTAGTATTTTTTTCAGAGTTCAGTGCAGCAGCCCACTGCCCTTCGGAATTTCTTAGGGCTGCTGTAAGGATCTAATTTTCAAGCCCCTGTTGCCATGGGAGCAGCTTGGAATTTTAATCCAGTGCTAAAGGTCAGGACAGGTCACCAGTTTCCGTTCTTCTTCAATATCTGAATCAAAAACACAAAAAAAGGAGCTGAGCAAAAAGGTCAGCTCCAACCCCAGATTCCATTCTCTCATACAGGGACGGCTGGGAAAGATAGGATTTGTGTGTGTCTTCACATTTCTCTGTAACCATTTAGGTTGGGGCAAAAACCAAGGGAAAGAAATGTGCTTTCCAATATCCTGGACCTCCTGGGATGGGGAACATGCACAGTGTGTGTGTAAACCTGGGTGGCATGTGGGCCGCAGCCTGTATTTGGAGCAGTGAGAGTGTCCAGAACTGCTTGGGAATTCCCATCTACAAGAGAATGACCCTTTGAATGAAAACATCCACAGAGCCATCTTCTTCCTCGAAAGCTGTGCAAATTAATCATCTGGCTGAGCTCTCACCAAAACACTATTTGGACTGCTGGTTCCACCCTGCTTTCTTCATTCTCGATAAGAGAATGTGTAAATGACACAAATTCCTTGTCTAATATATTTGTATCCTATATATCACAGATTTCAAGTCTGGTGGCTACTAAATTCAAATTCCTCATTTGACGGAGGCTCACTTAGTAAGAAGCAGCCGGGATCTGAACTCAAGCCCTCTCATTCCCACTCCACTGTACTTTTCACTCTATAATGCTGGGATTTATTCCATATTATTTTCCCTCCCATGGGTCAGATACCTATCCTCTTAAAAAATGATGAAAAGTCTTGGAACTGAGTATTCCACTTTCAGGTTTTAGACCCCTGGGAACAAAAAAGTCCAATGGCCATTTCCTTTCCATCACTTTCTTAAAAGACTGACCTAATCCTATATGGACTTCAAGAGGAAACGGGCTCTTTCTCAAGAGAAATGGCATTATCTTGCAATGCAAATGAGCTAATTTTGGAAAAGAAAAGATGGGCTGGGCCCTCATCTAGTAAGTACTTCTTGATGTCAGTTCTAGTTAATTCTTAATTTTTTACATGTGGATAAAAATTATGATTGTATAAAGTTATTTAGCCAATGTCTAAATGTGATTGCTTTAACCCCACCACATAGCAGGTGACTATATCCCCTACTGTCAGTCTCCTTAGCTCATGCGTGTACACAGGACCCAAACCAATTTGAAAAGGACAAGAAAAACACATGAGAAGAAGCTCCACAGGATCAATTATGTCACAGAGGACAGTGGGTTGGCCTTGTAGTTAGGAAGATTTGGAATGAAGTCTTGACCCTTTCCATTTATTAGCTGTCTGATTGGCAATTCTCTTTAAATGGGAAGACAGAAGGATGGCTGATTTGGACAAGTGGGGAGAATTTCTACACTGGTGGGGGTATACTACCAATAAAAAAGTCTGAATTAAAGGGAAAAAACTCACAAACAGGGCTTTAAAAGTATACACTGAAAATATATACTGCTTCTTGAAATCAAAGCTTAGCAAATTTCTGGTTACTTTATGTTTTAGATACTATTGTTCTTCTTTATCATCCTTTCCCATATCACAGATAATCTAGAATTACTCCTACATATTATCAAAATCAACTATATTTGCCTGGGGAAACCTTTTTGCTATGAGAGCTACAGTCTTTACATTTTCCTTTCTCTCATTTGGGGAATGTTTGGCTATCTCATGAGCACTATCTCCTCAAAAAGGCTATAAAATAACAACCATAAAGCCCTTTGAGGCCAATGCAGTGCCTAAACGGGCTCTGTAAAGCATTTCTAGCCCTAAATCCATCAAAGCCTACAACTTATGGAATCATAGATCATCAGGCAGGACAAGATCTCAAGAGGTCATCTGGTCCAGCCACCTGTCTTCATCCATTATAATGTCCTGTGACCATCTCTTCTGATTGGCCTATCTCTGACACAAACCACCATTTCCTGAGGTGCCCAGACCATACTCTTTTATATTTTCTACTCCCTCCCCAGCAGCCTAGACCCCTGAATTAGTAGGCTGCCCTCATCTACCTTCCAGCTCCTCTCTTTGAGTTTGTAATGGTTTTTTGGGGGGTGAGGGAAAAGGATATCTTATATCCTGCAACTTTACCAAAGTTGTCAATTGTTTCAATTAATTTTAGTTGAATCTTTTAAGTTTCTCTATGTGATACATCATATCTGTATCTGCAAAAATCCATAATCTTGTTTCTTATCATTGCAATAGCTAGCACTACTAGAATATCAATTAATAGTGGTGACAATGGACACCCTCAATGATCTTACTGAAAAGACAGCTAACATTTTCCATTACAGCTAAGGCTAGCTATGGTTTTAGTCAGATGTTGTTGATCATACAAAGGAAAGGTTCTTTTATTCCTATGCTTTAAATGTTTTTGTACATGACTGCTGCATTTTATAAGACAAACAAAAAACCCCACCCAAAATATGTCTTCCATCTATTGATATAACTATATTGTTTTTATTACTACTAAGTCTTTTCAAGTGTTTAAAGCTTTCTTAATATCAGACCAACTCTGTATATCTCACATACATTCAACTTGATCAGAATATATAATATTTTTAATATGAAACTGAACCTCTTACTATTTTATTCTGTTTTTGCATTGATATTTACTAGAAATATCAGACTGTACTTTTCATTCTCTACTTTCTCTCTCCATAGTTTAGCTATTGGATATCTTAATTTGTCTCAATGAACAAGTTTGGTAGGGTATTCTATTTTTCTGTTTTTTTGCAAATAATGTATATACAATTATATTTGTAAATTTTAATACTTCGCATATCTTTATTATTGGAAATATTGATCCATATCATCATGTTTTGTTGCCATTTAATTAGGGAAAATATGTTCTAGTAATCTCTTTTGTTTCTCCTTTGCTGTGAATTCTCCTTTCTAGGTTCTGATTTTGGGAAATCAGATTAGCTAGTGGTCTGTTATTTCATTAGTTTTTCCTAAAAATCTACTCCTCGTCTTTTCAATTCTCTTTTTAAAATTTTACTTACTAAATTAAGACAACTCTGAGGTACCACGACACACCTGTCAGATTGGACAAAATGACAGGAAAAGATAATGATGAATGTTGGAGGGGATGTGGGAAAGCTGGGACACTAATGCATTGTTGGTGGAGCTGTGAACAGATCAGCCATTCTGGAGAGCAATTTGGAACTATGCTCAAAAAGTTATCAAACTGTGCATACCATTTGACCCAGCAGCATTTCTATTGGGCTTATATCCCAAAGAAATCATAAAGGAAGGAAAGGACCCTACATGTGCAAGAATGTTTTTGGCAGCCCTTTTTGTAGTGGCTAGAAACTGGAAACTGAGTGGATGTCCATCAATTGGAGAGTGGCTGAGCAAATTATGGTATATGAATGTTATGGAATATTATTGTTCTATAAGAAATGACCAGCAGCATGATTTCAGAGAGGCCTGGAGAGACTTACATGGACTGATGCTGAGTGAAATGAGCAGAACCAGGAGATCATTATACACGGCAACAACAATACTATGTGATGATCAATTCTGATGGACATGGCTCTCTTCAACAATGAAATGTTTCAAACCAGTTCCAATTGTTCAGTGAAGAAAGCCATATATACCAAGAGAGAGGGATGTAAAATGTGGACCACAACATAACATTTTCACGCTCTCTATCAATGTTTCCTTGCATTGTGTTTCCTTTCTCTGATTTTTCTTTCTTGTAGGTACGATTTTTCTTGCACAACAATGATAAGTGTGGAAATATGTATACATATATTCGATTTGTCAAGTATTTGAACATAATTAACATGTAGTGGATATCCTGCCATCTAGGGAAGGGGTGGGGAGTAGGGGGGAAAATTTTGTAACAGAAAGCTTTGTAAGGGTTAATGTTGAAGAATTACCCATACATATGTTTTACAAATAAAAAGTTTTAATAAAATAAATAAATAAATAAATAAATAAAATTTTGCTTACTTCTCTGATTTTCAGAATTTCTGTATTTTTGTTTAGTTTGAGGTTTTTTGAGCATTGCTTTTCCAGTTTTTGTATGCACAATACTTTGTCCCTATTGTGAATGAAAGCATTTAAATAAATAAGCCCCCTAAGAACTACCTTGGCTACAATTTTTTATAGCCAAAATTTTTTTGCTATGTTATCTTGTCATTATAATTCACAAAATTATCTATGGTTTCTATTATGTGTTCTTTGACTTATGTACTCTTTGTGATTAAATTATTTAGTCTCTATATGTTAGTATCTCTTCAATGTTTTTACTGATTACATTGTATAATATCATGGTTATATGGTCAGGAAGGTAGTTCTGCTTTATTAAATTTGTTTATATGGGTTTTTTGGTACTAGCACCTGGTAAATTTTTGCAAAGATACCATGTCTGAGAAATAGGTTTGTTCCTTTTTATTTCCACTGAATAATTGTGAGAAATCTAATATATCTAATATTTATTAAAAACCTTATTTAATTTGGTATATTTTCCAACTTACTTTTTTTTTCATTTCAAAAAGGGGCATGATGAGGTCACAAATTATTACTATTTTTGTCTATTTATTCTTTTAATTTGATTGACCCTTTCTTGTAAGTTCTTAAATATGGTATTCAGTGCCTGATACCATGATTTTGGTTTCTGCAAAATCTCTATAATCTCAAAGATTTTTGTTCCAGGTAGCTAGACATTTTGAAGTGTTTGGTGACATCTACAAAGACTGTTCTTCTGGTTTTACGGATTGCTGTTTTGTCTGGGCCCACAGTTGTGCGCCACAGTTATTTCTGTGATAAGTCTACTTCTAAGATAATGCATTGCTTGGGTGCTCAAGTAGTTTTTGAAGAATGAATCTGTACTATGATTATTTTCCATGTGTCATTTCAGGAAAGTTAGCAAACTTGATACAAAATTGTAGCCACCTGGTGACATCTTGCTAGACATTTGGTAGGTGCTAATTTTACAGCCTGAGGTGATGTAGTGCCCAATTTCTACCATTAATGATAACTGTTATCATATCTAATATAAAATCACCATTCTACCATTTTATCATAATTATCATATGCTTAATATATATTATTATACCAAAACTACATGGAGATCCTTCCAATACTAACATCTAGAAGTAATCCCATGACATTCAAAGTCACATTGATTTATGTTGTATAAAAAGAATTATATAGATAGGATCCCTGTATTAGATTGACACTATTGCCCAGGTCACATATACATGGCATCTATAAATCAATGAGGATAGCAAAACAAAAACTACAACTAGCTTCTCCTTAACACTTTCGGGTATTGCGCCATGCTGAAGGAATATGGCAGGAGCAGACATCGGTTGGAGGGTGGGGTTGCATGACATGGGAGGCAGGAGAGACAACAGACAACTCCAGCTCAAAATGTTCACGATGAAATTTCTCGGTTGAAAACAAAGCAGTTCCAACAGAGCAATCTTTAGGTCGTTGTAGAATATTTGAAAACTACAAGTTACTAAAGCTCAGGAGAAAAGAGATCTTGATTTTCCTTAAGCTAACTGAGCACAAATGTCTGTACTTTTGACTGGTATAAACAAAGTAAATATCACATCTCCATACAGAATGATTGCCGTTCTTTTGGTAACTATTCTTTTCAAAGGCCCAAAGCCATCAATACTTTCTGACACAAGTGTGCTACAGACCAACATTGCTTGTTGTCACATTAGCCCACATCTAAGTCTCAGTGTAAAATCTATTTGATGTCTGATTACTCTTCATAAAGACCTCATGCTGCTGCATCTCTAACTGTGAATTACCTTTAATTCATAGCCTGATAAGGCTGCCAAATTTTGTTTTCTGTGCTCCCAGGTGGCTGTCTTGAGCACAATGGAAAACTTCCAAAAAAGATATGAAATACTTGTCAAGAATTGGCAGAATCTGAAAAGCCTAGTATGTACGTGCAAGTCCTGGTCCCAAGTTCTCAGAATTTTTAGCTCATAGACTGGCACCATGTGAGGGAAAGCCACTGCCATTCCTGAGACACATGAATTTGGATTTAAAGTACACCACACAGACCAGTAATGTTTCCCATTTCCTTAAGAAAAGAATTTATCCTGATTCAAAGTTGACTTATTTGGTTACTATTATATTACATGGGAAAAGAATCAGTGTGAAATAGCCAAGAGAGAATGGGACTCAGAGCTCCCAAGATAGATCGCAATTTCCATTTCTTATCTGGCTGTGGGGCTCCCTGGGCAAGTCATTTCACATTTCAAAGCCTCAGTTTCTTTAGCTGTAAAGAATAGATAATATAGCTTCTACATCTTCAGGATTGTTCAGAGGCTCGAATGGAATCACTTTTGTAAAGCTCTGTGCATCATATAAACATCAGTTAGATTACTTTATGTTAGCAACACTTCAGTATTTACTCAACTTCAGATAAACAGATCAACTGCCTATTTTCATGGAGGTTTTGAAGAGGCTATGAGGTAGAGAGCTCATTGTGTATGATATTTCTTCTGTTGCAAAAGACATATTTCAAATTATGAAATCTATGGATTCTGGGGGGGAAGGTTGATGTGTGTGATATTCAATCTGGTTTAATTTATTTTTCCTTAGTAAATGCATAATATTAGAAATCTATTCAAGGCAAAACATAAGGGCATCATTGTAGCCAGAGTGACTACCTGAAGCAGTCTAAATTGTTTCTCTCCTTCATTTTTGATTACTAACATGACTAGAAATAACTCAATTTTATTTAACGCCAAACAATTTCAAATGATTTTAAAACACACTTAAATATAATATGCATACATGGGAGCAAGGAAGGCTCTGGAAACTTAAGAATTCTTGCTGCTAATCTTGCTTTCTTTATACAAGTGATTCAACTGGATGGAGCCCAAAACAATGAATCTATTTGATTCTCTGAAGTTCAACTCTAAGCCAGGTTCCTGTGGTACAATCTAAAAATAATAAGCCCTCTGCTATTAAGATGACCCTAGGTAAAGTGAAAGGAGCAAAACTTTCATTCCCACACCCAATTCTTCTGAGCAATAGGCTGCAACCCTGGGGAAGCAATTTATGCTGTTTGCTTTACTAGTGTCAACTGTAAAATGCAGCTAAACATGATGACCTTTACAAATATATTTTTAAAAATCATGTGAAATTTGTAAATATTGAGGCATGATACTATTTAAAGATTTTTTAACAAGTTTTGCTTTCTGTTAAGACTGTTCTCCAGTCATCAAATTTACTACAACTAACTGGCTTTGATTTTGTTCTTCTACATGGAGCAAATTTTATGAATTTCTAGATCATCTAAAATTAAAGGAAATTACCTTTAAACTATTATATTTGAATTTCATGTCTGAGAATGAATCAAGTTTTTTGGGGGGGAGTAGGATGGTGGGATTGGATTATGGATTATGGATTATGGCTAACTAGTGTTTGTAATTCTGCTTGTTCCTCTTGCCTAAAATGGGATTTCTGGGATGGTGTCATAACTAGATTTTTAGTTCCTTAATTCATATTTTGCCTTTCTCTTTAAAGAGAGCTGTCTTTATACTTAACTAACTTCACAAAAAACAATCGAGACATCCACAAGCATGACATTTCCATAGAAATGTGCTGCTGTAAAAAAACACTCACCAATTTGGGCTGACTTCCTGAGGGTTTTGTTAACCTTTCATCAGTAGCTTTCACTTAGCTGTACTTTGTATATAGATGGCATGCGGATTCTCTGTGCCAGCAACTCCTACCAGCAGAGAAAATCTGGATGGTTATGTACCGTCAATGTTCCTAATGAAACCTCAAAGTCCACTACTGGGCCCCTTTAAACCCCAAGTTTACTCCACTGAGTAGAGGAAGTGGTTTTATGACCAGTAAAAAAAAACCAATATTAATATATCCTCCTGAACTTTTATAGAAATGACCCAATAATTCTCTCCAGCAGGGGTTGGAATATAGGATATACTGTAGAAAAACAGTTTTGGTTACCTTCCAACTAGACAGTAGCCAGATGCTAAGAACCGAATGGAACAAAGATATGCATGTTGGAGGCTGGCATGGTCTCATTGGTAATGACAGGACACAAATCTGAGTGAAAGGTTGACTGGATGCCCTCAAATTCATGGATGTTGACAGAAAATCTTTCGCAGTGAAATTGTTTGTGCCTTATCTGCTCCCACTTAGTGTGCCTCATAGCAGCCTAACAATTTCAAGTGGTAGCAACTAGGCTGTACTTAAGTAATGCTAAATTGTAATCCACAGGATTAAACCTCCAAACTCATCAACAGTGAGCAACACAATGTGGACACACACACACTGCTCATTCAACAATGAAGGATAACATTTGAACACTTGTATGTCTACCATATCCTAGTAGTTTGTGGGAGAAGTCTGAGGTCTTTGTAGGCCAAAATAGAGCACCAAGATACTCACCTTTTGCCATTAATAAAGACAAGAATGAATTTCTTGGTAAAGAACCCTGACCTTGACTCCTGAGCCTAGCTTTTTTTTTTTTGGTAGTTCAAATTGATTGGCTATTAAAGCTAGAGGGAGTAATATGAGTATGTGAAATGACAGAAATTCTAAATTAGGCAATTATATGTAACAGAAGCTTTTGGCTTCCACCCAAACATGGGTATCAAAAAGGAAAGATCTAAAATCAGTCTGAAGACACCCCATTTCTTTTCTATTAAATGGCTGTGATGGCTTTGACTAGAGAGCCTTGTCCCTGTCAAGGCAAGGATCTGGCCAGTATGCTATAGCATGGGGGTCTACTAAGTGTGGTCTCAAGGGATGAACTCCAAGTAGTCGTAGCATGACCCCAAGGGCTTACAGTAAAATAATTTGAGTTGGAATATATGTCATAACTCTCTTTCCTATGACAGCCAATCCGGGGCCTTGTTTCTAATGCATCATACTTATCTTTAGACCTTTACTCTCTTATTCCAGCCCTGTGTTCTTATATGCACATTCTAAATCTTCTTCTTTCTGAGACTTGTGACCCAGCACAAGGTTTTTTGTGACCACTGTTGCAGCACCTACAACAGGAAGAAAAGCGAGTACCACTGGAAAACAGGGACATTCAGCAGCCCCCTCTCCTCCTCAAATATTCCCTTTGTGGCTGGGACAGGCACCCATCAGAGAAGAGCACTGATTATTAAGAGCCTTCTCCCACTCTCTCCCCTTTGGTTTTGGGTAAGACAGTAGATCACATAGGATGAGGAGATGGGGACTAGCCATGAGCTATATCACAGATTTCCCTCTATCATCTCCTACCTCTCCATTCTGCCTCTCCTCCTACTATCCCTATTTCTCTTAAGGCTACCCTAATTCTTCCCATCACCCAAGTTTGCAGCCTTTGTGTCACTGTGGACATCTCTGTCCTTCGTGCCACAGACGTAATTCTTTGCCAAATCTTATTTTTTCTTCTAAGATTGTACCTCTTGTACAGTTTTCTTGCCCTGTCACATAGCCAGGCCCTTGGCACCTCTTGGCTGTATTAAGGCAATATCATTCCCTAATTGGTCTCCCAGCTTCAAGTGCCTCCCTCCCTTAATCTAGCTAATATTATCTATCTTTCACATAGCTGCCAAAATGATTTTCCAAAAAGGTAGGCCTAACTAGGGCCCTCCCATACTGAAAAATCAGTGGCTCTCTACTGATTGTAGGCTCCAAGAACATGTCATTTTTTTAAATCTTTTTATATTTCCAGTCTGATAATCCATATAATTATTAGTGCAAGAGTACATGCATATTAATAATAATAATAGTAAATGACACATACTGGAGGTAAATTTAAATTGTTTGACATAACCAAAAAGTTTGGAGACTACAACAGAATTAACTGAACATATTTGAGATGGACACACAGGCCCTGCAAGACGATCTCTGAAGAGAGCAGCATGGAGTCCAGCAGAGAGACAAGCAGCACAGTCACACAAGGAAACTCCAATGGAGCACTGTGGTCAGTAAGGAACAGACCTGGGGACAGGAGACACAAGCACTTGCTGAAGAGCGTAACGAAGCTCCAGGGACTGCTTTCACACAGGTCAGGGAGAAATGCTCTGAAACCCTGAAGGCCTGTAGGCCTAGTCCTCATTAACAATCCCATTCTGAATGACAGGTCTGCTTTCTTGTCAACCGGTGGGAACAAATTATGCTGAGGAAAACTTCCAAAGGATCTCAGGAATTGAGGGATAATGTTGAAGCAGAACATATGGGATTTCCCTCTCTGAGGTACACGCCTCCTATGTTGGCTGGGGTCTCACGAGAAGCTCCTCTTGGAACTGGGCTTATCTTGAGGTGAGGCTGCTTCTGCAGGTATGCTAGGTATACCTGAGATCACCAAGAGGGGATGTTTATGTCCCCTGGGGGCCTGCCTCCTTATCCTGCAAAAGGGAGAATCTGAGAAGCTGCCCGGGCAATTTTTCTGTTATTAAGTGAGGGAAAATGCTAGGAATGCTTCAACTGATCATAATTGTGGAGTTCCAGATCAGAGTCGTTTTATGGTGACCAATCTGTCATGTGGAAAATCCATCACCCCCCAGAAGAAGGCAGCTCCTTTTGGCCGCAATCTGATTGATAGCACGAGGACTTTAGATGCAGCCGCCCAACTGAGAGCAAGTGCTTCATAAAACGTACTCAGTGTCTGCTTGTTTTATATCAGGCTTCCTGTGAAGAGCTTTGGTCCCATTAACTGTACTATATGCCACTGAGCTGTGGAGCGCTGTTCTTTGGAAATTCAGCTTATAACTATAAACCACAATTGACAAGTCTATTACTACTGGTTACAAACTAGTGAAATGTTGTATTTTATGATATGTTCACCAAAACATGTTGCACAGAAGAATCCAAATATACTTTTTGGAATAAAATCATTTTAGGGTGCAATAACTTTTTTATGTTTCTTTTTTTCTAACCATAGAAAGTATGTAATACAAGCTTTGCATCAGTTAAAAGTTTGGAAACAGGGACATATTTCTAAACTTTTCAGGGATGCATATATGGCTGAAACTCATTTATTCCAGCACAGAGGGTGGTGGGGAAAGAGGAAATCTCTTCAAATACTATGTTTACAAGGCAAATGGCAAGCAATCAGTCTGTTTGGATACCCGAGAAGCTATATAACAGAAATCAGATGATGATTTACTTTCTTGGAGATGGGGGAAGGCAACTAGCCCTATGGTTTCCTGGATGAAGGGAAACTCCCAGTGTGAAATCTCCTTGAAGCAACTGTAGGCAAATCACTTAATTGCTTGGTTACTCCAGGCAACTCTCAAAGACCATTCTATACAGATGTGTGTGCATGTGTTTTTACCTGCAGTATTGTAATGTGTTGGTATGGGCAACAGAAAGACCTGGATTCAAGTTCTTCTTTTATAGTGCGCATATATAAACATACACATGTAAATAGAAAAACATCCATACACCAAGAAATGAATGTACATAGACATATACAGAGAAGAAACATATATACACATTTATCTGTGGACACACAGATGCATCCATATGTGTACATATATACATATATACCCCCCCTCGAACCCCAGAACCTGAATCCAGGCCTTCCTGATGCCAAAGCCAGCACACTTTCTATCCACTACTCTACTCGATGACTTCCACAATTCCATGTGATCCTCATAAACTAGAAATACTTTTTACTTCTGTGAGAGGTAAGTCACCAGGCATTATGTAGGGCACATTTTTAAATAGTTAATGAAATATTTCCTACCAATGAGTAGAATTTAAGAATTCAGAAGCAAATAGATTAGCATAAATTAATCATTTTGTGGGGAAGTCCAAGTTTAATTTTTTTTTTAAATTCTGAGTCCCAATACTGGCCTTCCATTTCTCTGGGTACATTTTGCCATGGAATCATGAAATCACCATATTGATTTAGAAGTGGAAGGGCTCACAGAGGTCAACTAGTCCAATCTCCTCCTTTTATGGATAAGATGACAGAGGCTCAGAGAGAGCAAGTACATTGTTTCTGGTCACACAAAGATGATATAACAAAGCTGGGATTTGAACCCAGGTTCTCTGATTTCAAAGCTAATGTCTCTTCTACCACCCAAGGAGGCCTCACTGACTACCCTTCTGAAATTAGGAAATGTAGGAGGAACCCATATAATTAATTAGAATTACTCCTCTAGGATTGGAGATTGCAATGCAAACTACAGTCTAGATTAGAAAACCAAATTTGAGACAGGCAGCAGGGTCAGGACTGGCCAAGAATTTTGGGATTGGCATCTGGCCTGCAGGAGGACCTTGGGAATGGCATTACAGAGCCCTTTGGCAGTCATTTCTAACAACCATGTAGAGCAAGCACAGTCACTAGCTTTTACACATGGCATCAACTAGTTCTGCATGGAAATTATCATCCATCTGTCACTAGCTAACATTGCAAAGGGGGCTCTGTTTTTTTTCATTTGAGGAAAGTAGACCATCACGAGAAAAACAATTACTTGGTAGGGTTTTAGGAAAATGGATACCATACCATATATACTACAAGGCTAAATATAATTTTTTTTCTTTTTTCTTCACACCACTTGGCCAATCCTAACATTAATGACAAATGCAGCTAGCTTGAAGGGAGCTGCAGAGGAAGGGTTTCTGAATTATAGTATGGTGTCACTATCTTTAATTTCATTGTTTTCCATTTCTCTCAGCCTTTAATAGTTGGTAAAAGTTGCTAAGAGAGTCACAAATAGTAAGGTTGTTGGTTAACTAGATTAGTTTACCTTTTGAGCCTGGCACACTAAACCTAGCTCTCGTCTGCAAGCTGTAAAGTTTTGCCCCATTGTAATCCTGACAAATGTTTAATTAACACTAGCCAAGCTGTCCTAAGTGTCTAGTGGCGTGGAAAGGAGGCCTTCTTTTCCATGGAAGGTCCTGGTCACTGTTTAGCTTTTGGTTTTTTGTTGCATATTATATGGGGTAAAGTTTCTGGCTACATCTGGATGGAATCCAAACCAACAGCTGAAAAGTACAAAGCTGTAGCAGAACAACCAATTAATGCCATTGTTTCACATAACTGTCTGACAAACCAGCTGCCCCGGCATTCTAGCATGCAAGTACTGGGTGTTCGAATCACTGTTACCCTTACCTGTCTCTAAAAGGAACAAACATTTTATTCCCAAATAGGAACAATGTTCCAATGAGCAGAGACACAAACTTTGTCATCAAAGAGGGAGGAGAACGAGATGAAGTTGTTACTATGAGTAGTATACAATTTACTAGAAAAGTAGCTTTCTAATATAGTAAGCTTCAAAAATAAGGGTACTTACGATTTCTGTGATGCAGGTAGTTTGGTTGATGCTTTGATGTCTTGGTCACTCCACTCTGAAACAGAACAAAAGAATGACCATCTCATAACGTCAAATGGTCATCCTCCAACCAGGCTCCCACCTTTCAGCCTACCCAATTCTGTTTAACTCTACCAGCATTCCAGATAAAAAAATGTATAATTAAAAAAGGAATTGATCTGACGTATCCCAGGAAGCTTAGTTTCTCATCCCAGATTCAGGGTGAGGGGAAGAACTAAGAAAAAGGAAGACCTACTTTGTGCACTGTATCCTGAGGTCGAAAGTTGTAGGTCCTACAATAAAGAATATAAAAAATACAAGCATTAATTAAACAATACAAAAAAAGAGTGTTGATACTGTTATATAAGATAAGGTTTGACTGATGCTGTTAAAAAAGGAAATCATTATTATCCACTCCACTGACGAAAGAGTCCTGCTAACATTTCTATTGTGAATGATGCTAATTTGTTCATTAGAGACTCCTCTGTGCTTCTATAACAATCAGTAATCAGGACTGAATTGGAATCTAAAATCAACCTGAACCCTTAAGTTTTTTGGCTATTAGAATAGGGAGAAACAGTTGGTAGTATAGCAGACAAAGTGCCAGCCTTGGAGTCAGGAACATTGAAGTTCAAATCCAACACAGATGCTAAGCGACATTGAAAAGTCACTTGACCTTGCTGTGCCTCAGTTTCCTCATCTGTACAATGGGGATAGTGACAGAACTTACCTCTCAGGATTGCTTTTAGGATCAAATGAGATGTTTGCAACACACTTTGGAAACCATAACATCCTGAAGAAATGCTAGTTATTACTACTGATAATCATTGTCAACAAAGTAATTAAGCTGGTAAATATGGAAAGTAAAATAATAGGGCCCAGATCTCAGCATTATCTAACACCTAATGAAAGCCACCATTTTTTTTCATTCATCATTAAACACAGACAAGGCTCTTTCCCTCCCTGGACCTAAATTTCTTCCTCTTTAAAATGAGGGAATTGGGCCAGATGACCCTAAGGTCCCCTTTAGCACCATGTTTTTCTCTTGGTCACGGCTGTACATCAATGATGTCACAGATTTGCCCAAAGAACTGGCAGAAATGACAGACTCAGGCTGATCCTTGAGCACTTTTTACCAAATTCCATTTCAATAAGGCATATGCATATGAATGCAGAAATTGAGATTTGTAGCCAAGAACTTTAAAAAAAAAACAGCCCACCTGGAAACAGTGCATGATGGGGAAGTGGCAGGGCTACCACTGCCACTGTAGAGGATTTGCTTCACTTCCATTTCTTCCTAGATTCCCTTCAGGGATGAAGTTAATAAGCAGTGAGCTAAGCAGCAAGCAGGAAGAGAAAGGCAGAGCCAAGAGGCGGAGGATGTGGGTATGCAGTGGCCATCGCATTCTGGCTAGGTGTGCCAACACAGGTCCAAAGAGAAGCCTATGGCCTGTTCAGGCAACGCTTCTGTCTGCTGGAAGTTCAGTCCAGTCAATGCCATTTGCTAAACTGTAACACAAGTGACCATTTTGCCACTCCTGAGTCTGAATAAATCTGCCTCTCCTTTTAAATTCATGATCTCAGTGGAGACTGCAGAGGGGCTGAGGATGGTGGGTGAGAGCAGGTGGCATACTGCATAGAGCACTTAAGTCAGGAGAAGAGTGTTCCTCTTCTTGGAGTCAGGAGCACTTTTTTTTCCTGAGTTCAAATCTGGCCTCAGACCCCTACTAGCTATGTGACTCTGGGCAAGACACTTCAACCTACTTTTCTCAGTTTCTTCATCAATAAAATGAGCTAGAGAAGGAAATGGCAAACCATTCCAGTGTCTCTGCCAAAAAAAAGCAAAAAAAAAAACAAAACAAAACAAAACAAAAACCTCAAATGGGGCCACGGAGTGTCAGATATGACTGAAAAATGACTCAACAATAACATAACTCCTAATGCGATGATTTCTGATTAATTCTACTTTCACACCATTTCTAGCATATGCCTCCATCTTTTCTATTCCTATGGACACCACCTTAGAATAGGTTTTAGACACCTAGAACAGAGCAATAGACTCATTTGAAGTCAACCACCATCCATTCTCTCCCATCTCTACTATGCTCTTTGTGGTACCATCCAAACAATCTTTCTTATATGTAGTAATCTCACGAAAAAGTCTCTACCAGCATCCACTGAAGACCCTTTAAAATGTGGTACTACCTTCCTTCGTCAGCCCTGTTCAGTATTATGTGTGTCACTTGCCCTCAATGCCTTCTGTGCTCAAACTGCTCCCATCTGGAATGCTGCCACCTCATCCCCAAACCTGATAATTCCTATCCCGACTTCAAAAGCCATCTCAAATGCCATCTCTTCCGTGAAGTCTTTACGGAATCCTACTCCAGTCAACACAGACCCTTCCCATTTCAGACTTCCCAGAGGCCCTGGTTTCTGAAATTGCCTAATGTACTTACCATGTAATGTTGTGTATAATAGCCATCGTTATTTGAATCTGAGCTCCCAAACCAGATTATAAGCTGTGTAAGGGCAGTAGCCAAGCTTCATCCACAGTTCGTTTTCCTTAGTAGAAAGCTTTGTACCTAATAAACACTCGAGGAATGTTTGTTCAGTCAATGGAGAAGTGGCTCAAAGGGAGAAGAGCTGCAGGTGACTTAGAAGGACGCCATGTCTGAACCAGAGTTTTTACAAGTGATAGCAAATAACCATCAAAAATGAAAAATTGTTATTGTTGCTGTTATTTTTCTGGGCATAAGGACTCAGAGAAGATACAGGTAAAATGATACAAGTTAATTCTTCCTAAGTGATTATTTGCATTTATGAGAGGCCACATGAAAGAGCAGGAAGAGAATCGACTTTGAAGCCAGAAGACCTGAGTCCGAGGCCTACCTTTGACCCATTCTGGCTACATGACTTTGGGCAAGTCATTTAACTTACCATTACTTTCAGCAACTGTCTTAGGACTATAAATGTTGCAGAGACAAACAATATAGCTTCACTCTGGTGGAGGGAGTTTTCTCGGTTCTCAAGGAAAAATGAAATTCTATGTTCAGTCCCTATTCCTATCCTTCACCTCAGTTACAATTCCTATTACTTATTGGTGGACTAAAGCAGAGATGTCAAATCCATGATTATGGCCTAAGACACAACCTTCTGAGTATAGCCTTAGATTAGATTAAAATAGAACTGGGAAATACTTAACAACATAAAAAAAATAAAATAAAAATGGATAATATAGTTTAAAATAAAGTCAACATGTGACTTACAGAGATCCTTATGTAATGAATAAGGGTGTCTATTTCTATTTGAGTCTGATACCGCTGGCCTAGAGAATCTAGTTTTTAATGGAGTTAGAAGAACAAATTAAATTCTAAAATTTAAAAATATAAGGCAAAAAACCCAAAAGAACAAAACCACTGACCTTGCCTGAGTTGGAAAATTTACTTTGTTCTGCTTTTCTTGGAGTGTGAATTGCAGAAAGAGGTGAAGGCCAGGTGTAAGTCATCTCCTAATGTGAAGGGAAAAAGCAGTTGCAGGTTCAAATCACACTCCTAACCTCTCCCCAACTCACACTCACTCTCTCTCTCTCTCTCTCTCTCTCTCTCTCTCTCTCTCTCTCTCTCTCTCTCTCTCTCTC
>JAJPUD010000058.1:1111227-1156464 GCA_023553655.1 Myrmecobius fasciatus
CTCTCTCTCTCTCTCTCTCTCTCTCTCTCTCTCTCTCTCTCTCTCTCACACACACACACACACACACACACACACACACACGCATGCACAGCTCATTGGGTCATGTTCTCCAGTCAACTAGGTGGCATAGTAAAGGGATGATCTGAGTGCAAATGTGGCCTCAGATACTTAGGAGTTCTGTGACACTGAGTAAATCACTTCCTCTGCCTTAGTTTTTTCATTTGCAAAGTGAGATAATAAACAACCTCCTTGGGCTATTGTGAAAATAAAATGAGTTAATATTTGCAAACTACTTTGCAAGCCTTAAAACATAAAAATACTAGCAATCATTATTGTTCAGAAAAAATGACTACCATCAAATGGCACCTAACACAGAACTGCTTAGACACAAATGGAAGAGAACATGCTGGACTCAACTTAGAAAACTCCACTATCTATGGCTCCATCCATTTTCTTGAGACAAAAGCCATGCTATAGAACCATGTTGGCAATAGCAGAGTGCCGTGTTTAGCAAAGAATCCAAATAGTGGGGTTAACCAAAGAACAATGGAGAGATGCAAAGGAAGGCAGGAGCATATCAGCAGTGATGACTTAGTATAAGAAGGGTTAGAAACATAATTATCATGTAATGGATATCCTGCCAACTAGGGGAGGGGTGGGGAGTAGGGGGGAAAATTTGTAACAGAAAGCTTTGTAAGGGTTAATGTTTAGGAATTACCCATACATATGTTTTGCAAATAAAAAGTATTAATAAATTAAAATAAATAAATAAATAAATCTTTGACTACATGAAAGCAAAAAAAAAAAGAAGGGTTAGAAAGAATATAAGCAAAGAGACTTAGGATGGATCAAAGGATGGAAGTCATGGAGTGAGAGTGAGCAGTAAGAAATGGACAGACTGAGTCATGCACTGGTATTCATATAATGTTAAGACGGAAAAGATGGCCTCCAGAATATGGCATAGAGTCTTTTCCTGTCCCTGCCCTCACCTAATGGAAGACTGACAAGAAGATGTGCAAAAGAATCACACACAGGGAAGAGCTGGATTACTGACAGTACCTTGGAGAGTATCCAAAATGATGAGATGATGACATATATGATGAAGGATTGTAGTACAGAGCAGCCAATCATTGATTCTGCCCACCCAGCTATTACCTGTGTGTATATCTGTGAACTCTAGTCTCAAGGAAAAGCCATCCCACATCCCTTCTCTTTGGTGTTATTAATGGTATCTGCCTCGATCTTTGAGGACTCTCTTAGAAAGGAAGGAGCTCCAACTGTTTCTTGAGTCTAGGCACACAGAGCCATGTATTTGAACAGCGCTTTATCCTATGGACAGATATATTCAGCAGATCCTCTGATCCCTGAAGCCTTGTGTCCCTCCAGCCAAGTTTTTTCTCTGGGGGGAGGGGACATGACAATGACAGGTTTTTTTCAGATCTTGAAGCAAATCTAACTCTGTCTCATAACAATAAGGAGAAACTGCAAAGCTGGAGTACTGAAGGCCTCCCTGTAAGGTGACTTAGTTCCAGCTGTGGAAAGGGAAGCTTCAAAGCTGGGAATTGATGATCAACATGTAGTAAGTGTCAGGGACATCATTTGAACTTGTCTTTTGAGTCCACACCAGGCATTCTTCACATCATGTGATCAACAGAGAAAAAATGAGAACATGGAGAAAGCATGAGGTGACATACACAGGTTTATTCAGGAAATACTTGGCTCTGTAATCGCCAAAAACCAAAAATCCCCCTGAGAAGGATAAAGAGGAGCTGCTAGTTTGCTTGGGGGTGGACAGTGGAGGAGCTAAGATTCATGAAGATCCCTTTAGTATGTTAAATGCTATTATTTCCTCAATAAGTGAATTTTCTACAAAGCAAAATTAAGCACTTTCAGCTTGTACATCTGTTACATACTTTTCCTTCTACATCCTCAAATTTCAAATAATTCCTTAATAGCTAAAGAGTTACCATGAAAAGAGAGAAAGTGAAACAATTTATGACAACTCTATCAATTCAATATTGATAATCATTTGGGATGGCCTGCTGTGTAATCAGTTTCACCTATGCTATTCCACATTGGGACATCTAGGCAGTGCGAGAGTGGATAGAGTGCTAGACCTGGGATCAGGATGACATCTTCATGAGTTCAAACCTGACCTCACACACTAGCTGTGTGACCCTAAGCAAGTCACTTCACCTTGTTTGCCTCAGTTTCCTCATGTGTAAAATGGTCTGAAGAAGGAAATGGCCAACCACTCCAGTATCATGGCAAGAAAACTCCAAGTGGGGTCACAAAGAATCAGACAGACTGAAATGACTGAAAAAAAATGATACAGGGTAATGAGAAAAGGGAACACACAGTAGCAACTAATAGATGAGGGAAGACTTCATGGAGAAAGAAGCATTTTCTCTGCTCAAAAAACCTTAAGTGCCCTCTGTTACCTATGGGATAACATAAAACCCTTTCCTGGCATTCGATGCCCTCTATTACCTCATTTCACATCACTTCCCTTTGCCTAACTAGACTGTGGACTACTTCCTGGTCTAATCCTCCATTCTCCTGTCTCTGAGCAGCATCCTCTATCCTGTTAAAATTTTTCTTTTTCTCCCAGGCTCAGTGCCAAGGCCTTAAGATATGTCTTTGGTTCTCCCTAGCTGGACTCAGTCACAATTACTCCAAATTCTGGATCTCTCGGAACATCAGACACCATTTTCTTACTTCTGTACCCCTTTTATTTGTCTTCTCTCCACTCACCAGTAAAGCTTCTTGAGGGTAGGGACTGTTACATATTTCATCTTTGTATTCCCAGTGCCTGGCACACAGTAGGCATGAGTGTCTACATATATACATGTTTGCTGAAGTACTAAATTATGAATGTTGAAGGCACATTTCCTTTTTGGGACCATGAAGATGCTGTTAAAATAATATTTCTGGAACATATTCCACTCTTTTAAAAAAAATCACTAGAACCACAGTATGTTGATCAGATGAAGGGAATTCCATCATTTTTACACAGTAGCAGAAGCAGAAAACATTGTATTATCACAGAGTTGGGATGTTTTTCTGGACAAATTGTATGAAACGAATACATTTTCAGCTTCATTTAAGTTTCTCTCTATAATTTTTAATTATATTTCTTCAAGTGGCCAGACTAGATCCATGAGATCAAGCATGATAAACTAAGATGGAATTGGAAGGAATGTAAAATACTAGAAAGGACTTCATTAGCACAGAGTTTTCACAAATTCTTTCCTTTTCTCAAAGGAATTAGAGTTTTATATCAACACATTATATAACACTCTCAAATGCAGAAATCTAATAGCACAAAAGCCTCCCTTCTCTGTTTATTGCCATTTCCAATTACTCAATCTTGTAGTCTACATGTTGTAGAGATACAAATAATCAGTCCACACCCTAATCCTAATGGTTGTATCTGGACACCACCAGGACTTTGCATCTGTTCACCTCTTTTTTTTTTTCTTGTGTTTGTAACTACTTGAATGTATGAATATACTGCCGTGATCACTGAGTGAGTCTGCTATAACTAGGGTGTGTCTCAGAAGGTCCATCTTGGAAATCAGACAGATCATTAGGAGACAAATCCTTTGAATTTGATCAAAAAGGGAGAAGAAATGTGATTGATAAGGGCTTGGGAAAGGGGGAGAAATTAGTCTATGCTTAACTTAATATTCTTAACTTGAAAAAAACTTTAAGAAGATTTTGATAATTGTATTTCAACCTAACTGTAATTGATAATTTTATTTCAACTTAATTGTAATTCAACTTAATTTTGATAATTGTATTGCAACCTAATTGGTTTTCTTTATAATCCTATACATTGGATTTTATGCATTTACAAATATGACACTGGACTGCTAAAGTACTCAAAGGGACCCATCATGATGAAAAAAAAAAATTGAGCAACCCCCAGGGAGCAGCGATCCTTAAACCTTTTGGTCTCTCCATCCCAATTTGGGAATTTGCATTTCACTATGGTGAAAGCTGTGAAACAGAAAGAAAGAACGGGTCCCAGCTACCATGCAGCTATTGGTATGACTTGAGGAAGGAGCTCAGTAAATCTCTAGTGACTCTGTCACTTCAGTGAATCTCAGCGAACCCATTGTGAGAATGGAAAAAAAAAGGCAGCTGAGTTTCTTCTTTCCTCTATGAATTAGTAGGGGATCCACTCATTTGTGTGAATCTTCAAGGGAAGTCAACAATTCAGGAAGCAATGCAAATTGAAAAAAATCAGAAAAAAGACATTTCTGGTTTTGGAAATGGGCAAAAGAATTAATGGGGCTGAGCTGAACAGCAATATAAGGCAGTGGTCAGACACTGGGGTTCAAGAGCTGCCTCTGGCACATATTGGCTGTAGGATCTTGGCAAATTACTTAACCTTTTTGGGGAACTGGACAACTCTCTACAACTGCAAGTTGCACAGGTCATCTCTATCTGAACTTAGGGCTTCTTCTTCTTGTAGTTCTCAATACCAATGAAATTACAAGTCCAGTCAGTCCCGACTCCTTAATCAGGAGAGGCTCTTCCATTTGCTTGGCATAATTCAGTGCGCGATGCCAATAGTTTTAATTTTTAAACTTGCAGGCATCTGCTGCCCAGGAATGAATTCCCATCTTCCTGGTTTTCAGAGCATCCTCATACTTACTCCGGAGCAGCTGGAGAATCGTGCTGGGACTTCTTATGGAAGTAGCAGGAAGTAAGAATTCTCTTCTGGCTTTCCTCTGAAAAGGGATGGCTCATGATTAAAGGCGAAAAGCCAATTTCTGTGCTAACGGTTGGAGCCTTCACAACTTTATTAGTCGTTTTTCATTACTTGGTGAGAAACAAGCTTCTCAAGCATCAAGGCACTTTACATAATTGCTAACAATAAGTGTAATAAGCAGGGAGACCTACATTAATGTCATATGACGATTGCAAAGTCAAACACAAAAAGGCAGAAAGGGCCACATTGAAGGTTCCTCCAGCAATTATTGCTCATGCAAATTCCACATCCAGTACATCTGCACTTAGCACTCTACCTCATCCACAGTGAAATCTCACTGTTATGGCCAGCAATTAGCTGCACTTTGGGGCAGTTAGTGCACAGACCATGCAACTCAGCTGATTAAGCATTAGACAGGGACATGGTATGAATTCAGAGCTCCTCTCCTAAGCCATTGGATGTTTCACCTTAATTACCACAGACGTTGAAGATTGCTAGTCAGAAGTACCGATGTTTATATTTTATCAATTCTTATTTGATACCACATATGCAAAACAACAATCAGTAATGAAAGAGACAGAGTTGGATGGAATTTTGTGTCAGAAAAACAGATGGTTTGTGAAGGTCCAGGATCCTGAGGAACGGATTCCTCTGTATATGTATATGTGTATACACGTGTGTGTGTGTGTGTGTGTGTGTGTGTATGTTCACAGGATAACAGGATGAAAAGTGGGGAAAAGAGGCCCTTGTTGCCTGTTGATGTCTTGTTGCTGGAGATGTGAATTGGTCCAGCCATTCTGGAAATCAATTTGGAATGATGCCCTTGGAGTTACAAAACTCAGAGTACTCTTTGATTCAGCAATACTACTAGGCCTATATACCAAAGAGATATAAAAATAAAAAAGGCCCACATGTCCTATAAAAATATTTATAGAAGCTTTTCTTGTGGTGGCAAAGAACTGAAAACATAGGGCATTCTCATCAGTGGGAGAATGGCTGAACAAAGTATGACATATGAATTTGATGGAATACTTGTGTACTATAGAATATGAAATGGATGACTTCAGAGAAACCTAGCAAGACTTATATGAAGCAATGCAGATTCAAGACCCTTTATTAAAAAAATTATAAAAAACAGTCTCATGACAAATCATGACTCAAAATGACCAATGATGAAGAATGCTTCTGATCTCCTGACAGAGAAGTGACAGACTAAATAAGCAGAATGAGACACACACTTTTGGATTTGGACAATGTGGGAATTTGCTGACTAAGTTTATTTGCTGCAAAGCCTTTTTTTCTACCAGTGGAGGAAAGAACGATTAAGAGGGGAAAAAAACAAAAACATATACTTAACAAAATGAAAATAAATAAATCCTATAAGCCAATGACACTAGTATCTACTATACGCCAGGCACTGTGCGAAGTACTCTTGTGTGGTAGGAAAGAACTGGAGATAAAGTAAGTAGCTACCCAGCAACTGGAAAATAGCTGAACAAACTATGTTTTATATGAATGTCATGAAATATTACTGTGAGAGAAGAACTAATGAATATGAAAAGTTTATAGAAACATGGTTTGGATTGTTTTGCAATGACAGAGTGAAGTAAGCAGACCCACCAAAATAATATACACAATTTCTACAACAATATAGATAAAAAGGATTCGGAGTAAATGCAACGATCAGCATTGGCATTGGACATTCCTTCTGGAAGTGGCTATGTGTCCGAATGTTGCACACACTGTGACATATTTAATATAATTTATTTTGGTGGGTTTGGCTTAAACATTTCTCTGTTACAAATGAGCATTCGCTGGATGGGAGGTGGGGGCAGGGGCAGAATGTAGCCAAAAATGGCTAGCATAAATGCAAAAAAGCACAAGTAAGACTTGACATTGTAAAGAAAAATGTAACTTATCTATGCAAGGGAGATGCCTACTGAAAGTCAGAACCATGCTTGTTGTTACTTAGGCTATAACTGAACTAAGGGGCAATAGCCTGTCTGTGAATTCATTTCTCTTTTAAGCACAAATCTTTCCAAGGTGAGTAGAGCTAAGTTTCTATGAATTTCCAAAAAGAAATGTGCCATGTAACTCTAAAGAGATTGTTGAATACTCTATTTTTTAAAAAAATTATATTACTCTATTTAAAAAAATTCTAAACTGGATTAATAAACAAATGATTTGCGAGCAACAAGAAAACTAAAGCTAACCAGCATTATAGGTTTACTAACAATCAATTGTTTTCTAACTAACCTCACTGACAATATGAGGAGAATGATGTGGATAGAGAAAACTTGAGTTCAGCATATTTGACAAATCTCTCAAGGTCTTCATGTAGAAAAAAAAATGAAAAACAGCAGGTGGGCCCAATACAATTGAATAACTATCTCAAGAGTTCTTTATGGATAAATGTCAACCTAAAGGCAAATCTTTGGTGTCACAGTATAAGTTTACATCTGAGGCCCTGTCTTTCTCAAGATTTTTCTTGATGACTTAAAAGGACAGCGCATCTCACATTTGTAGACAACAGGGAATGGGAGAAGTGGCTGAGACGGGATGCGGTATCACTTTAGTTGGTGCTGGTCTGAACATGACTGAATATTGTGTCCAATGCTAGGAGCCACAAATTTAAAGAGGCATTGCAGTCTGAACTTTCTCTACCATGCCCCTGTGTCTCACATCCCCCCAAGTCCACCTTTCAGCTTCTTTCTGGGCACTGTCTTTCCCAATTAGAAAGTAAGCTCCTTAAGGTTAAGGACTGATTTTCTACTTCTACATGTATTCTCAGTGCTTAGCACAATGCTTGACACACTTGGCACTTAGTAAGTGCCAGCTAATCGCCTGACATCAAATAACTCTATTAGGTCTGGAAGATGAGTCAAGATGGTAGAGTAGACGAAAGCAGTACAGCCCAGCTCCTCTACTCCATCATCTCCACAAAGATACAGAAAACACACCACATTAAATTCTGATCTTAAAGAATGGGATGGACCAAAGAACAAATCATAGAAACTATCACTAATTTTAATAAAGATATCAAAATTGGGGGGATGCAGTTAAAACAGTACTTAAAAGAAACTTTACATCTCTAAATACATTCATCAATGAAGAAGACAAAGAACACATCAGTGAATTGGGCACAGAGCAAAAAAAAAACCTATAGTAGGTTTATATAAGCATGATTAAGGCAATTAGAAAGTAAAATGGAAACCATCTCTGCGAGTTAGCGGGGCAGAATAAACAGGAGATGTGGATTTCAAATCTTGCCTCTAACATTTCACTTGTTTCAGCCTCTACAAAATAGTTTCTCCCTCTACAAAATAGAGCTAATATTCTCTATAGTAGCTACATCACAGGGTTCTTGAGCTCCAAATGAGATAAAACTGTGGAAATTCTTTGGTCAATTTAAAAGCTATAAATACATGCTAGTGATAGAGATGATGAAGAATATGACTATAGTTACTTTCACTGGAGATGTTTATCTTGGAAGGAAAAATACCATTAAAGGGAGACGAGGTCATCATCTTCAAATACCTGAAGGGCTGTCAGGTGAAACATTTGTTCTGTATTTGTCCTGAGGACACAATCTATGACAAAGTTACAGGGAAAGAGATTTAGATTATAAAAGTAAAGCTACTAACACAGTTGTCTAATAATGAATTTTAGCTACTGAATTTTCATTTTTCATTGATTATTATAATTTTTAAATATCTCTCTTTTCTGGTTACCTCTCCGGTAAGCTACTCCAGAAAAAGACGCACACAAAAATGTAGCAATTACATAGCAGTTTTCTCTTAATAATACCTAAGTGAAGCTGGTCCTCTGGTAAATTGGATACAATTCTATATATTACTTTGCTAAGTACCTTACTTTACATTTCCATACTTATATCCAAGAAAGGCCCGGCAGAATCATCAGCCTGGCCAAGAGAAAGGAACATAAGAATGGTTGGGGTTTGGTTTAGACATTAAAAGACCAGGAGGTCTCAATTTTTTTTGTACTGTACAATGGACTCTGTTGGCAGTCTGCTGAAATCTATGGACAGGATAATGCTTTTAAATGCATAAAATGAAATACATTAGATTAGAAAGGAAATTAATCATAGTGAAATTCAATTACCAAAACATTAGGAAAAAAAACCAAATCAGTTCATTGTGCCACGTTAAAAGCACATCACATTTCTTAGACACCTTTATTTTCCCAGATAACGTCAGTGATATTTCTAAGGGAACAGGGCTAAGATACACTTCGAAATCAAATGTAAACTCCTGCGTTTGGTTTTTAAATTCTTCCTCACTTGTGACCTTTCATCATTCCCAGTCTTCTTCCACTTTTTTCCCCTTTACATACTCTAGAATCCAGCCACATCAACATAGCTTGGACAACACTCCCTCTTGGCCTTTCCATTTTTCGGGGCTTTCTTTAAAATTCATTTTATGCGGGAAGCCTTTCCTGGCACTTCTAACTGCTCACAGATTACGTTCTATCTACTCTGTATATATCTTGAACATAACTACTATTTACATGTTGTCTCCTCCATTACAGTGTGAATTCTTGAGGGTATAGATAGTTTTGCTTGGCTTGGTATCCCTCCAGTGCTCAGCACAGTCTTTGACATAAAGGAAATATCTATAAATCCTTCTTGATTTGATTTGGCTCCACTCTTTGAGGGAATATGGTAATGATATGGTCATAAAGCAGCATTAGGGAACAAAGATTACACCTATATCTCCCTGCCCTGTGAGTCAGAGGGAGCATGAGAGATGTGTTCCCCAGTGGAGAATGTGTCAAGTGATATTATATGCTCTGGGGGAATTTGATTTAAAAATCTGAAACTACTGGATTTATGTGTGTGTGTGTGTGTGTATTTAATAGGTCAGAATACCCAAGGTCATAGTAGAATAAACTATGAAATGGATGAACCAGACAGGAGTGGGTCTTAAGAAGAAATATGGCACTCCAATGAGGTCGGTGCTAATTTCAGTACAAAAGAAAGAAAGTGATCTATGTCATATGCCTTACAAAAGTCATAACAAAGTAAATCTCACATCTTGGCAGAACCAGTTCATAGCCCAAGTCCATGCTCTGGTTCTTATTCCAATCATTCAAGTCCATAAACCTGAGCCAAAGTGCTCAGGAGCTAATAAGATACAATGAAGAGGTTCTGTGCTCAAGCAGCTGCCTCTCAAGTAACTTTACCCTGGCATTCTGACTTTTCCAGCCACATGTTAGGACGAGGAAGCCAGAGACACACAAGTGAGAATACAATCTGAAAAGGGGGAAAAAGATATGCATACTATTTTCATCCCCTTTAGTTTGTTTTAGTTTTTTATTTTTTTTATTAAAGCTTTTTATTTGTATAACATATGTATGGGTAGTTCCCCAACATTGATCTTTACAAAGCTTTCCATTACAAATTTTACCCCCAGTCCCCTCCCCTCCCCTAGATGGCAGGAAGTCCACTACATGTTAATAATGTTGAAATGCTTGAGAAGTTATGCAAGAAAAATCCTATCTACAAGAAAAAAAAAGAATCAGAGAAAGGCAACACAATGCAAGCAAATGTCAATAGAGATCATGAAGATGTTATGTTGTGGTCCATATTTCATTTCCCTCTCTCTGGGTGTATATGGTTTTCTTTAGTGAACAATTGGAACTGGTTTGAGACAATTCTTTGTTGCAGAGAGCCGTGTCCATCAGAATTGATCATCATGTAATACTGTTGTTGCTGTGTATGATGATCTCCTGATTCTGCTCGTTTCACTCAGCATCAGTTCATGCAAATCTCTCCAGGCCTCTCTGAAATCGTCCTGCTGGTCGTTTCTTACAGAGCAATAATATTCCATAACATTCATGTACCATAATTTATTCAGCCACTCTCCAATTGATGGGCATCCCTTCAGTTTCCAGTTTCTAGCCACTACAAAAAGGGCTGCCACAAACATTCTTGCACATGTCATCCCCTTTAGTTTAAGATTCACTTGGTTCTTGCTTTATCGGGACTTTTTCTTCCTTCTCTAAATAGAATCTCATCATAGGAGAGGTAGATGACTATCTTCTCAGTGCCAATTTAATCTGACAAATAGATCGCTTTTGTGTAATTTTCTGGTTTTGTTACAACCTTTGTTGAGAGCCTCTAATGAGAACAAGCAGATAGAGCATATCAGGCATTGAAAGTCGGCAATAACTCCCTCTGGAGACTATAATGGAGGGAAAAGAAGACATCTAAAAGAAACTCTTTTCTTATGACAGAGATGGTGTAAGCATGGGAAATGGACAAAATGAGAACATTTCTATTCATTTGTGTGATTGGGATCTTCTCATTCTCTGTTACAGTAAGTGACATATGGCCAAGCTTTCATCAGTCATTGTCTTATTTAAAACTAACATGCCAAGTGACAACAGTAATAGGAGTAATATTAAATATGGACATTGTGGTGGTATTTAATAACATCCCCATAATTGGCAATGTGAAAAACTGGCATTCAAAACTGTGTTCAAATATTCAGAGAACTATACAACAAAGCAATTATGATATTTTACATCCCTATAGCAAAGTACTCTCAAATAGATCATCTACTTGAATTCCTCTGCCTATCAAAATGCTCTTTCCGAGGTCTCCTATGACACAGGTAAATTGCCTGCACCGATAGTAATAGAAAAAGCAATGATTAAATGATTGATGTCATTTACACAAATGGTCCTTGTAAAGGTCCTCTGGTTGAGAATCTGGAGCAGGAGCTGAGATGGATGCCTCTGAAAGCTCTTGCTCACATAATTTACTCTGGCTCCCTTTCAAATGGAGCTGTTACACGATCAGGAGGGCCCACATTTCCAGGGCTTTGCTAACTAGTCCAGTCCAGGAGCTGAGAAACATGAGTAAGAAAGAACAGCTTTTTCAATGCTATCTCCACTGCTTATATACTCAGCACTGAGTTTTGTGCAGTCTTCAGCTAAGCTTAAGACACACCAAAAGCATAATTCAAATATTATGACAGCAACTCAGTATAAGCTCAACAGCAGCCACACCAACCAAATGAACCATTTAAAGGAAAATGCTAAAGTGTCAGAAGATAATAACAACCCT
Source organism: Myrmecobius fasciatus (assembly GCA_023553655.1). Taxonomy (NCBI): domain Eukaryota; kingdom Metazoa; phylum Chordata; class Mammalia; order Dasyuromorphia; family Myrmecobiidae; genus Myrmecobius; species Myrmecobius fasciatus. The sequence goes on from JAJPUD010000058.1 coordinate 1,123,038, forward strand.
CATTCCTACAGTATTTTAAGTCACAGAAAAGCACTTTCCAGGAAGCTGAAGCTCAGAGAGAAGTGACTTGCTCAGGGTCTCAGTGCTATTGTCGGAGAAAGGATTTCAGCACAGTTCTTCCAGATTTCAAGATGACCATTCTGATCCTCTGCCTGTCTACTAATACAAATTCTCGGTATAATGGAGTTAAGAGAAAATACAAAAAGGACTGATTTTTTCCCTTTGGACTTATTACGAACTTAAGCAACTAGATCTTTTATAAATAATGAATGAAATGAATAATAGATAAATGAATGAATATTAAGTACTGTCTATATCCCTCCAAGGGCAGTTAGTTGGTGCAGTGGACAGAGGTCTGGGCATGGAGTTAGGAAGACCTAAGTTCAATTGTGACCCCAGATACTACTAGCTGTGGGACCCTTGGCAGTAACTGAACCTTATTTGCTTGGGTTTCCTCATTTGTAAAATGAACTGGTGAAGAAAATGGCAAACTCCTGTAGTACGGGGCCACAGAGAGTTGGACAGGACTGGAAGAAAATTACTGAACAACAACAGCATTGCTCCAAGTTTCTTTCTGATCTATATCAATGTATACACACAAATAGAAAATAAGGCTTTAAGATGTTATAATCAGTGTGTGTGTGGTGTTTTTATGTTTTGCTTTTCTCTTGTTAACATGCTCCAGTGTAAATTTCCCTGAGTCAATAAAGGCAAGAGCTTCGCCTGGTTTTATATCTCCTGTGTTTCCTCATTTTACTGCGGGGGGGGGGGGGGGGAGGGAGGGCTTTGATCTTCCCCCCAGAGCACTGGTGTAATTACAGAAAGTAATGGGTAGATAGAAATGAATAATTATTAATGTGCTAGCCAATCACAAAGATGCAGTGTCTTCTCTATATGAAGCATGAGTTCCCTGAATGAATTAAAACAGTAACTGGCCCTTGGTTACTTCAAGACTGACCATATCCCTAGATGTCTTTAAAAAGCTAAAAGAAACAAGTCCTAGAGAAAGCTGAATAATATGAAAGTTCAAAAAGTTTGAAGCAGGCAGTAATTTTGTAAAACTCATCCCATGGTACTTTACCAGAGGGCAGTAGAGGGAGGAAATTTTCTTTACATCTTCCACACACATTTACCAAAGTATATTGCAGTATTTGTCTGGTAAAAAACAATTAATCCAGTGGGGAAGTTGGAGATAATCTATCTGAGGCACAGCTTAGACATATCTATCAAGGAGTCAAGATACACACTCTATAAAAGACACAGACTGTACGAAGTGAGAGATGACTGGGATTCCTTAAAAGAAACAGTCCCATGAGAAGCACAGAAGAGAGCCAACTACAAATGAAGGGAAGAACTAGCCCTTTTAATTAAGCATTGATCTATGGGAAAAAAGCAGAGAGCCACGGTAATGAGCCATTCAGTAGAGATAGTGGGCCCAAGGTGGCTCTTGGATCCCATGATTCTACACTGGGATATTGATGAAATACAAGGTGTGTATCTGTGGGACAGTTTAAGGAAGGAATATTTTACGGCTTACATTTTGGCTATGGTTATGGCTCTGGAAATGTTTTGGTACGGTACTAATTGTTTCTCTTGACTATTAGGGATACCAGTGGGGACTTCTGAGGTTTAATTCTCAAAATACAGACTTACAGATAATTATTTGAACTCATGGTGGTCATTGGGCTTCTGGGGTATCCTAAGCAATAAGTAAGGAATTTGGGAGGGGGTGGGTAGATCTCAGAGGAGGCACTACACTGACTACTATTACTAGGTCAATGGGGTCACTGAATGGGCTGCTTTACAAGTGTGAATAAAGAATGAAACAAAGCCCCAGATGGATTTTTCTCCTAGCTTGTTGTTCATCATTTCCAAAGCTGAATGAATGTATTAAAGTCATTCATTTCTCTCCCCCCAAGATTACTTAATTATTTATATTTAAGATGAACTGATAATGCATCCACCTTTAGTAACTGTTAAAATAGTCTAAACGCTCATTTTATTACTATGGCAATTTTAGGCAAAAGTCCTGTCCTTTAATTTTCCTCAAATTCCAAATAATAGAATTATCATACAGGATAGTCTCTAAGAGCCCCTCAGGTTTGGAAATTTCTATCTTAAAGTGCTACAGAAATTGGAGTTTTTCTTAGGACCAAATCTGGAAACATGCATCAGAATACCATTTTTCTTATATAGGCATCCCACCATCACAACCTTCCCCAAATGGGAGTTTCACTATCTACTTCACTTTATCCTGATAATCTTGTGTCAACTGTATCTGCTCAAGGGTCTGTTTAATTGGAGAAAAAAAATTGGAGAGGTGTGTGTGTGTGTGTGTGTGTGTAGGAGGTGCAGGCAGGAAGCATATGAGGCAAAAAGCCAGACTGACCTTAATCAACATTTTGGATAGAAAATCAGTCAAAAACGATTGTGACTTTCAAAGAAACCCTGTATGTCTTCCAGAAAGTTGGCATATTTCAGCATTCTCTTACTCTCAATGTGCTGAAAACATGTATACAATTTTATGTGTGGTTTACATTTGCAAACCCATTCATTCACTTCAATAGAAATAATAAATCACCATCTTCACAGAAAACAGCAGGTTTATGAAAACCATAGTTATTTTTTATAGCACACCTAAGACATAAAGGGATTCATCTATTTACTCAGCTACTTAGAAGAGGCTACTCTTCCTCCTTCCCAGGGCTACTGAGTTACTTTTCTTTGACATCATCTCTCCCTGACTTGCTGCCACTTTTTTGACATGTTCCCATGTTAGACAGGTTAACATGATTCACTGGGTCAGGAAGCTTATTATTTACTTTCAAATTCACGATAAAGCCTCAGGTTCCACATCAAAATGATTAAATTGCTTTCCAGGTCCTAAATATGTCTTGAATCTCAAGGAATAATTTCACCAGTAATAATAGGGGACCAGCTAATGAGGGCCCAGTGTCAGGAGAACACGAATGTTTGGTGAGCCTGCTTCCAGCCTTGTTGAATGGAGGACTCTCAATTCCACTTAAGAGAATGGGCAATTATATCCTTGGACTGTTGCAGAGCCTCCTTACCACGTAGGGAGGACAGACTTTTTAATTTTTCTTAATATCCTAGAACTAGGAATGCATAGAAAATATTTCCACAAGAGCAGCTCACTCATCTCTGAAGAGGGAAGGACTGCAGTAAAACCCATGGATGAGGACAAACAGCAAACACCAACTGTCTACTTTTCCCACCAGGGTCAACATGAAACTAGGAGCAACGTGGCCTTCCTGTGGCTCCTTTCCTACTGTGTCTGATCTTTCACATACATTCAAGACATAGTACTGGAGATGAAAGAGACTAGCTTAGACTTTGGGGTTTCAAAAAGTTGAAAGAATAAGGCAGCAGAGGTCCAGTGGGAGAAGTCACACCAGAGCCTGTAGACAACTAGCCCCTCATGAGGGGCAAAGTCCAAGCCACCTGCTGGATCCAGCATAGCATTTGATCAAGGCAGCCAAGAGGAGGAGGCCACACCCTCCATCACCTATACCACATTCTGTGATAAGCTTGGTAGGTGGCCAGTGTTTTGCAGAAACTGCTTTAAGTTTGGGGAAGTGAGCTCCCAGGACTTGAGGGAGGGATACTTATATTTCTGTTCTTGCTATTATCTTCTCAGGAAATAGCCTTTGTAACAGCTAAATGATGCTAATTGATTAAATGAAATCAAGGCACTAATCACTAACAATTAACATTGGGAAGAACACAATGGAAAGTGAGACTAAAATAGTGGCATTTTGGAAAAACTTAAATTTTCTGGGGTAACCCCTATAATCTTGAGGGAAAGATATAACTGATGGCCTTTTGGGTACTAACTCACTAGCATAAGTGTGAGTTGCGATAAGGACCCCTAGAGTTAAAAATGTTATATTTACATTTCCAATATGCAGTAATAGCCAGTATAATTAAATTTTGCATTTTTCTTTATGGTGAAACTGTGTTTTTGAATAGACAAACCAATTACCATGAAGAAAATAATAGGTTAGCTCCCTTAAAAGCTCATTGTACTGCATGGCAGGCTCACCTCCTATATGGCTACTATATATTAAATCCATTAATACTCTGAAATAGTAGGAGAAGAAACTAGTTAAGGACAGTCTCACCTGCTGACTAATGTATACTTTCTAATATTATTAGATAAGAGCTAGCCATAAGAATAACAGAGGGTATGGCAATTTAATTAGTTTATGCACGTAACTCCATCAGGATTAACATTATTGATAATTAAAGATACACTTAGAGTCATTCTGTTTCTGGGATCAAGTTTCTATTACTGTTTCCATACAAGTTAATCTTATTCTTCAAAACTTCAGAGCTCTCATTTCATTAGTGTGGGCACTCCCTTCACAGTCACAAATCATGATCCCTCAGTAATTTAGGAGACTGTCTCCATGGGTTGTGATAGCTAACAAATTCATCATCCTACGTCCAAGCTGGAAATGGGCTTCTGTGCACTAAACCAGGCTAATCCTGAAACAACAGACACAGAGTCCATTCCTGGGCTCAGATTTGAAACTTTTCCAGTTAGGTAGGACATTGCAGAGTTTGTGATCAACTGGTATAGCCTTCAAGGGTCATGAGTCATCAAAGCCAGGATGAATAAGCAAAGGACTTAGTGGAGGCTCAAAGCCCACATGAGATTAGAGTGAGCACCAGGAAGTAAATTGCAGAAACCTTGATTCACAGGATTCCAATTTCAGTATTATTATTTTGCTGATTTAAGTGTCTGACTAACCTTGCTCTTTGATTATCTTTTTTTCCTGAGCTTTTTATTTGTTTGCTTTTTCAAAGTGATGATAGTAAACAAAATATGTGGCAGGTATGTCATCACATGGCAAGTTCCTGCCATGTTTTAAAAGCATAAACGAAAAGATAAAACTATTAAGTAGAATCGCTATTACTTAGAGTGTTGTAAATACAGAAATACCATAACCATTATGGGGGGTAGCCATCTAGATATTTACCAACCTATTCCATATGGCAGAAAGAAATCTGCAAGCAGATACAGTTCATCAAATCATGTTTCCTAATCCTTAGTTAGCAGCTTCCTGTTTTCCCCGTAAACAGTGAATTGCATGTACAGATGTTTCATCGCAAAATTATCAACTCCTGAAGGTGCTTTACTAGGAAACACAATCTGTTCCATAGCAAAAATAAAAGAAATGAAACTTCAATTATGTACCTGCAATTCTGCCTATATAAGAGGTTGAAATAATAGCTGCTGTTATTTTTAAAGTAAATACTTCCTCAGGAACAAGTAATGTTAGTGCACAAAAAACCCCCCAGGAATTGGACAATATCCTCAGTGCTAGAGTTTATATTCTTCCTGTCCTACCTAACTCTTCCACAGAAGGACACCTCAAAACCCACCAAAAAACTGTGGGAGTCAGGAAAGCTGTTACTACTAGCACTACCATCATGACACAGGAGCAGTTGAAGAGTCTTTTGAATGTTATAAAATTGCAGCCTCCGATGGCTGTCTCCTTCAGGGCTCTCAGCATGGCATCAAAGTGGACAAGAGGTCCAGAAGATTGTTCCACCACAGGTCAGTGGGGAGCAAGCTGTGACAGGCCTTACCAAGCTGGAAGGGGCTCCAGGTAGAGGTCCATTGATGGACTGTGTGTCAGTCATCTTTGGTCCAGGCTGGCTAAGTTTAGTGATGATCATCACCAGAAGGTATCCCTTAGAGGATGTTTAATTTGGGAACCTGAGTATGTGATGGAAATCGAATTCTATGATGTGGAAGATTTGGGATCTATGTTGGTAGGACTACTCAGAAGATGACACTACTGAATCTTTTAAATTAAGAAGACTAAAACTATGGCTAGAATTGCAACATCCTTACAATCCTTCTCTTCCTCCTTGTTGAAAATTATTTTTGCATCTAAGAAACAAAGGGCTTTCAATGAAACAATCAACTTGAATGAAGTACCTCCTACATGGAAGACAGAGATACAATGTTGAAAACAAATCCAGTCCCTATTCTTGAGTTTACAGAAAGGTAGGTCAAGTACACTAAGAAGCAAGATGCAACCTTGGGTTGGATGGGATAGGAGGCAGATGACAAATCAAGGTGGTATTTGGGAAATCCTCATGGAAGGAGTCAGTATGTGTGGCTGAGAGATCAGGAAAGGTTTTGTGCAAGAGGTGGTACCCAAGCAGGGCCTTGCAGAAGAAGAAAGAATTCAGTAATAAGGAAGATTGCAACAGTCACATAAGCAACAAGGATCTATTAACCTGCAGCTTGCTAGGCATTAATCTTGGTGCCTAAAACAAAAGGGAAACAAGTCCTGCCCTCAAGAAGATTATAATGTAGCCCCAGGTCAGTAGAGACACTTTGTAAACACCCTCTTGTTTGAATATCTAAGAAAATAGATACAAGGTAATCAAGCCCAGGGTGTGAGCAAAAGCAAGGCACTAGTAGCTGGAGGGGATTAGAGACTTAACTGGAAGTCAGTGTTTAATCTTGATTATCAAAGAATAAACAAGTGATGTCAGATGCTTGCTATAGGTAAAAGACATCCTATGGCTATTTTAGTTTTAAAATGTGGGTTTGAGACTATTAAATGAGAATTAAATAAGCTTTCTACAAGGCCCCAAGGTGGCTTTGCTGCTTGCTACCTTGGCTAAATCAACCACTCTGAGCCTCCTATGCAGAATGAGGGGATTGGATTAGATGCTCTTTAAAATCTTTGTTAGCTCTAAATCCTCTAAGGCAAAAAAAAGTGGAAGGTTGGACAGAGTCTAAAGAATGGCAAGGAAGAAGGGTTATAACTCAGTCCAGGGACACTGAACTCCAAGATATTACCTAAATTCATTGAGTGAATGGGAATTGTGGGTTTATCTTAAAAAATTACTTGGAATGAGTGGGCCACTGCCAGAAGCACAATTTGGATCACGCTGATTTTTCTTGTCATAGTTTTTATTGCAATGGGACCAAACCTAAAGAGGCTGGAGAGAAAATTGGCTAAAGCAGAGGAAGTAGCAAGGGTGTTAAAAGGAAGTTAGGGCTTCAAAGAAAAACTCCACAATTTTAATTCATGTGCAACACTAGAAAAGACCTTGTTGCCAAAAGTAAATATATATATTGGATGTGATCATTTTTTCTAATCCTTGACAACTGTATGATACTTTATACATCTCAAAGCACTTAGCTCTATTATCCCTTTTGATCTCCATACAACCCCCAAAAGTAAACATGACAGTGTTTATCATACCAGTTTAAAGATAAGGAAATTCAGGTCCTGTTTAACTTGCTTATAGGCCTTTTGCCATTAAACAGGAAGCAGAACCCATGGCATCTTAATTTCTGTTCTTTGCTCTTTTCAAGATACCACATGATACATCTTCCATCCAAAAAACAAGAAATGGCTGAACATCTATGACAATAAGGTAGAGATAGAAAATGAGACCAGTCTCAACTTGATCATTTGAGGTGGAGGTGAGAAAGAGAAACAAGAGTGAGCAAAATCAGAAAGACACCTATGTCAACAGATTGTTGGCAATGAAATATTGGAAGTATCAGAGCCTTTATCTGTTTAGACACTAAGCCATGGGGGCAAAGAAGTTCTGGACATATGTGTCATTGGGAAATCTTGAAAAGTTAAGAACTAGACTGGAAATCTGAGTTGTAGTAGTGGTGAGCTCATTGCCACTCTAATCGTGGGAAATAAATCTTAAACAACTGAGCTGTCAAAAAGAGGGCACCAATTAGAGGTATTGTCAAAACAAGAATTCCATACAATTTATAGTCTTTCTTTTTTAAACAAGCCCTTCCTTTCAATTCTCTTTCAAGTACAACAGGACTTTTGTTATTTTTCTCAAGGGGGTGCTAACTCTTCTAAACATATTAGGATGATTTGTGCCCTTTTTCTCTGGGGTTATAAAGGACATTTTGCTACGGGAAGTGGCTATTCCAATAGCTTTACAGTTGTTTCCCAAGCTCTCCAAATTTCATGGCAATGCTGTCAGGTCCCTAGCTCTGAACCCCTCCTAAGGAGGGAATGCCAATTAAGACAAATTGGGAGGTGTTTGGGGGATGCATCTAAAATGCCTTTAAGACTTAAAATGAGCCTGTGGAATTAAATTGAGCACACTCTTAATTTGAGATACTCTTCCCCCCCTTCTACCTTTCATTAAGAAAATTAATTAAATGCCTAATAAAGATCTGCTGCTGTTTAAATACTATCACCCTATAGAAAGCAGGAAATGGATGAGTTCCCATGTGACATACTCAGATCCAGATTTTGACCCTAGAAATCATAAAGGGGAGCTGTGGATAGCCCATCTGTAAAACATTATCCTTAGGCCTGATCCAAGGTACATACCTGGCCTATAGATAGCAAGAGTTGTCCCACCAACAAGAGAACACTGAATGGCAGTGGGACTGATGGGAGCACCCAGCACAGTGCCTTACTCAGGGGAGCTGAAGGGTTTCCTTGAACTCCTGGAGAGTAATCATATGGTAAGGTACAATGACAAGCAGCATGATAGAGTAGCTAGGAGGCAGATCGTGGAGTTAGGAAGACCTGTCTTGGGGAAGTCATTTCAATCAACTCTGTGAGACTTGAAAGCATGGGTAAGCTCTGATTGGTATCAACAGAAGAAGCCCCCAACTGAGGAAAACATACATGTATATATACATACACACATACCCTTTATATTGGTTCATGAATATTCTCTCAAGTATGCTTCAAAATATTCAAGTATGTGAACTATAACTCTCTTTATATTTTATTCTATTCTATCTCATATATTTAATAAGTAGAGGCAGCATAACCTATTGGATAGTGCTGGCCTTGCACCAAAGAAGATACTTGGATTCAATCTTGTCTGTGACACACACTAATTCTTGCTCTGTGTGTGTGTGTGTGTGTGTGTGTGTTTGTGTGCGCGCGCATGGATGTATCGGTAATTTACTTCCCTAGGCAATTACATATTGTGATCTGCACTGGTCAAGGGACAGGCAGGCTTCCAAGCTGACAAGATCGCAGCCTCTTTATGCATCTCCAAATATAGTTAATATATTTTGAGAGCCACTAAAATTCTTCTCCAATGCCTCACTGTGCTAGGGAGGAGGGAGCCCTGGGTTCTTGAAGGCTTTTTCATTTTTATATTGGTATCTCCAGCCTCTAACATAGTGCTGGGCATGCAGCAGGTGCTTAATACATAACTACTAACTGACTGAGCATAAGCCTGGAGCTATTAATTCTGAAGTATCTAAGTTTAAAGGTGATTTGAAGCCAGATAAATTTTCAGTCCCATTATAATCCACTACAATTACTAGGCCAAGAAGGCTGGCTATCTGTCAATCAAGGGGACATACTCCCCACATTGATCAACATCACAGATCTTCGAAGTACTAAAGGAATATGCACAGAATAAATGCAATGCTCACAAAAATCTAAAAGTGCATCAGAAAGAATACTGTACCATGTTCTATTCTCCTGCCTACCAAAATCAACTAGTGTGATGGTATTCTAAAAAGGCAATCTCAAGTTACAATTTCCTCATGTGTGGAACAAGTCCAATGAAATAAAAGGAGCTGGTATATAAGGAAGAGCTTTGTAATAAACTGTCAAGCGGTCTTTAAATGAGACACATTATACAATGATGATGCCCACCACTTAGTAATATTTTAAGCCCCCCTAAAACATGCAGAGCATTATTCAGGAAATAGGATTTCCCCACTATACAAAAGAGACAAACACAGATAAAAAACATCCTTAGTCTAAAATGCCAGAATAGGATGCAAATGGCTTTTTGCTCCCTGATGCCGAATGGCCCAGGTCACTGGATTTGTTTTCCTTTCAGTGTTATTCCCTAGGGTACAGATAGGACATCATTTTCCCACATAGGGTTAGAACCCAGTTAAACTGTAGAAAACCCCAGCACTTAAGACAAATAAAGAGTTAGGGAAGAAATGGGCTTAAGACAATGTAAAAACTGAAGGTCCTGATCAGAGAAAGTTTCCTAAGGGAGAGGTGGGATGCTGGTCTCTGACCAGGAACCATAAGAAATGAGCTTTGGTTAAGAGATGGAAAAATGGAGCTTGATTAGAGGCTGTGATGGGAGAAGAAGAAAGGAAATGTGGAAAGGAAGCCAAGCATAAGCACCCTCCTAAAGGGAATTGAAGCAGGATAGGAGTTTCTGAGAATGATATTGCTGAAACAGTTAAGTCATTCTTTAATCACTTTAACCCATAGAAATCTTCATTATTATTGATGATGATGATGATGATGATGATGATGATGATGATGATGATGATGGTTATTTGGAGCTCCCAATCCCACCCAGGCTGGATGTGTAACAGTCACTCCCAGGCCAATCCCACTACGGATTAGCATGGAAGCTTTGCACCTCCTGTGGTGGCCTGATGGGTCTCTACTGCTGGGGGCTCACCATACTACTACCATACTTAATAGGACATCCAAAAAGCTTTAGTCCAACTTCAGCTTGGAGCACCTAAGCTCAAGTCTTGCCATCTTTTAGCAGGTATTATAGGTGTACCTCATCATGACTGGATCACAGGAATAAAAGTTTAAAAACTCACCCTTAAAATTTCTTCCACACAGCTGGGATCATTGGAAAGGTTGATCTGAAACAAACAAAAAATAAAGTTCAATTTAGTTACTCCTACAAAAATTGGCTAGATCTTATTTGTGCTGTAGGGAAATATCTGAAGAAAGTAAAGCTAGCCATCAGTATTTTTCTATGAAATACAAAATAATAATACTCAGATGATCAATTGTGTTAATTTAATATAAAACACTGGGACCATAGCAGAGTATAAAATGAGCCAAGAGGGAGACAGCAGACCCGGCTTCCAAAAGCAGATATCCCCCATCATGGGTGACCCCAGGCAAGTCACTCCAGGGGCTTATTTTTCTCATCTGTAAAATGAGAGAGTCGGACTTGATTATCTCTCTTGTTCCCTTCTAGCTCTGACAGTCTATTATTCTGTGGTATCAGGCCAGTCTTATATTAGAACATTTGATGAACAAATCAGACTCTCAATCATCCAGGTTTTAAAATCAATTTCCTAATATTAATATAAAGAACTGTGAATCTAAATTGATCATTAGAAAGACAATTGGAATTATATTGGGTCAGCTCTTCAGTCCATCCAGCTCAATCTTCATGTCTGTGACATCAATCGGTGAATATCTAACTGAGTGCCTAGTTAAAATCTTGTGGTAGATTCAAAGATGAATGGGGTATAAGCTATATGTCACCCTTGAGGAGCTTGTAAGTAATTTGGGGGAAGTAAGACAAATACAGTCAAAGGAAAGAAATACAAAAGTGATATGTAATTTGAAGAAGAGGCAGCATGGTGTGCTGGATAGAATATTGTACTTGAAATCGGGGAAAACCTGGGTTCACATTCCCCTTCTTATACTACTTATGTGATCTTGTGCTAGTAATATTCTCTCCTAGGGTTCAGTGCAGCTCAGAATCAATGATACCATGAGTTCTTCTATTTCCTCATCAACATGAGCAATAACTGCTGACCAACTGTCACCAACAAGCTGAGGGGCACAGTAGCTCCTGGACAGGCAATCCCTTACCCCAGGACAACAGTCCTGCTTCCAACACAACCCTCACAGCCATTATCTTGAGGAAGCAACTTCTGCCAAATTCAAGTTCCAACCCCACTTAGGTTAGGGTTACTCTACAATGAATGCAACTCCATTCAACTCTCAAGGCGTTGTAGCCACCTGTGTTCATTCCTGGCCTACAGAGAAGGGAGGAAAGCAACACTGCATTTTTCAAAAAGATAGCACGGCTAAAATTTGGCACATTCATTTCTTTATAAAATTTCTTACTACCTCTATCATTTGCATGTTTATCTCACCAATCCACTAGAAAGCACTTTTACACAGGACCTCATTTTAATTTTGAATACAGGTCATGGAAGTATAGAATTAGTAGTGAAGCTTGAATGAGAAACAGGTTTTCAATTTTGACTTCTCAAGTCCAGGACTTCCACCTGTCTCTCTTAAGAATCCTCTCTGATTTTGGTAGGAGGAATTAGATTCAACTTTTGCCTCTTGGACAAATTAACACATCTTATTTCTTCATCTATATAATAAGGATATTGGATTACATGGCTTCTGAGGTACTGCCCAACTCTAAGATGCACTTAGCATGAAATATGGCGTGTAGTAGGTGCTTTACAAATGCTTGTTGATTGATTGAGAATTATCTGAAGAATCCTCAAACTGCCTATTTATCTCATAGTGTCAAGATGCTGGTTCACTTGACTTTTATTGAAGAAAACTGAAGAGATGCAAATTTCATTTTTTTCTCCTAGCTTCAGATTAGCCTTTAGAGTAAGGGATAAACATACCCAAGCAATGATCAGCCGATGGGAGAAACATGAGGCTCAGAAAATGGAAAACTGGAAGCACTGATTGCCGTTCTTTACATGAGCCTGCCTATCTTCTTAGGTCACTTCAAAGTTTTCCATCAACCCCATTGGTTGGGAGAAGAAGGCACTCAGGAGATATTTACCGATTGATGTCACCCAAGGAGAATTATACAGCTTGTCAAATAGGCTCCCCAGTGATGGCAAGTGCTTTTCCATCATCAAATATTCAATTAATAATAGAGGACCTGGAGAGGATGCTTTAATCATCTGGGAACTAATCAGTTTGGACTATACTTCTTGGTGATTATGGTAATACAGGATTATCAAGGAGAAGATGATTTTGGCAGTGAGACAAGCAGCATATGATATTAAATAGACATTTAGATTAATATAAAATGTTAAAAGAATAATTATTACAACCTGGTTATTACCAAGGAGATCAATGTGAGTCCTTGAGTACACTGCTATTAATGAATTTCTAAGGGAGCAAGGCTATTTTCAGAATTCATCCTGCAGTCACCTTACTTGGAGTCATTTGCAAAGCACAAAGCAAACATATGCTGTCTTATTTTAGAACAAAGACTACTCTAAGTAATGTCCAGAAATAGCAAGTTCACCAAATGATAGGCTCATATTTTAGAGCTGGAAAGGAACTCAGAAATCATCTGGAGCAGTCTTCTCATCTTTTAAACAGGGAAACTAAAGTAAAATGACTAGGCCAAGGCCCGAGGTATTAAATGACAGAGAAAGGACTTAAACTAGAGTCCTTAGAATACAGATTCAATGCTCTTTTTTTGAACTTTGAGGTCTAATGGCAAATAGGTCCCTGGTTTCAATCAAGAGGCCTCAATGGCACCGAGCAGCATACTCTCAGGTCACAACCACAGCTCCACCAATTCCCTAACAAAAGACTCACTTAACTGATAGTCTGGCTCGTTTTTGTTAGCTAATTACTATGAACATTTTGTAACAGAAACGGTCATATTTATTTAATAAATAAATTGAGACTCCTCCCCAAACATATAAACTGTGGAAGAAAATGGAAAACCAAGTGATATTAGGATACTCTCAAATTCAGTTTCAGTCAGTATTTCAAGTCTTGTGAATGATCATTTGTAAAAGTAGAATTGCATGCCATTAAGTCTTAGTTTACCTAAACTTTACGATCTCCTCATCAGCAGGAACATTTAAGGAACTAGATTGCTAAAAGGCTGCAAACTCAGTTCACACAAAACCTTAAGTCTTGCTCCAATATTCCCTTCTATGCTCATGAATTTATAAATGAAGAATAAGTTGTGTTATATAAAACACAACTATAAGGCTTCCGGTAATATATAGTATTACCAAATAAACAAAAAATTCACAATAGTTACATGGTAAAGTCCTTTTTCCAATTATACATGTATCCACAAAAGTCCTCAGCATAAGAAGAGGTGGTATTTACTATTAAATTCAGTATTTCTGGACAAATGGTTAATAGATTCCATTTAAAACCAGATAATAACCGTCCTATACTCTCACACATGAACATTCAAAACTTTAGAGATAAGGAAGCATGAGAAGTGGGCATATCCATTATAATAGGAGAAAAAGTGGGGCTGGAGGGGGGAGGGAATCAACCTTTACAGAATGCCTACTATGTGCCAGGCAATGTATTAAGTGCTTTTCAAATACCTCATTTGATTCTCCCAACAACCCTGAACGGTATGTGTTATCATGTCCATTTTACTTCTGGGGGAATTGAGACAAACAGTAGTTAACTGATTTTGGCATGGTCACACAGCTAGTGTCTGAAAGATTATTTGAACTCAGCTCTTCCTAACTTCAAGCCCAGTGCTCCATCTGCTACATCCCCGAAGTACCAACATCTATCATGTAGACAATATCTATTATATGGTTGAAAAAACCCAAAACACTCAGAGTGAAAGAGAAATATGAATCAAAACAATTGAAATTTTATTGTAGGTCCCTCTACAATAAAAGAAGGAAATGGTCAGCATTGGAGGGGAAAGAAAGATCCAGCTGCTGGAAGAGCTGTAAATTGGGCTGGGGATTCTTTTCAATAACTCAGAATTATGTGAAAAAAGTAACCTAAAACGCCTCTTTCTTTTGAATCAGAGATCCTACTCCTAAGCATAGAAGGAATATAAAATATAAATGGCAAAGATGGAGGGGGGGAAGTACCAGAGACCTCAAAAAGTACTTTTTAGAGAAGTGAAAAAGCAAAAAAAATGTGGATGCCCAATGATTGGGGGAATCATTTTGAAGGTCATAAGTATTTATTAAGTATGTACTCTGTGCCAGCTAAGTGGATCAGTGAATAGAATAAAATGCTGGGCCTAGAGAAAGACCTGAGTTGAAATCTGCCTCAGAGGCTTACTAGATAGATGTGTGACCCTGGGCAAGTCACTTAACCTATGTCTGCCTTAATCCACTGGAGAAGGAAAGGGAAAACCATTCTAGTATCTTTGCCAAGAAAAGCCCATGGCCTACGGTACTGATGTGCTACAGAACACAGGGTCAGGCAGAGTTGGACCCAACTGAACAATACGTGCCATATACTGTACTAAATGCTTTAAAAATATTATCTCACTTGATCATCACAACAGTCTAGGTGCTATTATTATGGGTGGTGCTATCATTATCCCCATTTTACAATTGAGGAAACTGAGGTCCTGGTTAAGTGACTTGTCCAGGGACACACAACTAGCAATCACAACCTAATTTGAACTCGGGTCTTGTTGACTCCAAGACTGAAGCTTCATCCACTGAGCAACAAATGTCTAGTCAGCCAAAAAGCATTGATTGAACACTTATTATGTGATTATGTGCCAAATATGGGTATATTGTATGTACCAGGAAAAAAGAAATATAAAGAATACAGAAAAGAATGGAAAGACTTATACGAAAACAATGTATACACTTGAATATTACACATTAAATGGAAGGAACCAAAAATTCAAACTAAATATTACATATTTGCAACAGCCATACAGAGATGAAGAAGTAGGGGATTGTGGGTAGAAAGTATCGCACATCTACATCAGACTCGCTTGATGTGTTGTATAGTTTGGAGCAACTGTTTCCTTCCCTGTCTTTTTTTCTTTATTACAAGGGAATACCTCCCTGAATATAGAGTAGAAAAGATATATTTTGGATATGAAGACAAGATAAAAATGAAAGATATCAACAAGAATGTGCATGGAAGGGATGGAGAAACCTAGCTGGAGCTGTGCTCTGAATATGAAATACAGCCATTCTGCCCATGACTGGGACAATAGGTCCTGCTATTAAAAATATCAAGGCAGGAGACTGGGATGCCCCTTCGCCAGCATCCATTTGTAAGGTCGATGTGCTACACAGGAGGTTGGCTGCATGGGCTGAGCAAACCTCTCATTTCCTCCCCTTTTTTTTCTGTTAAGAGCATGTCAAAGCTGGAGGAGAGAAGGCCTGAAGCCTGCTTATGTGGCGGTGTTCCTAAGGTTTCTGAGGATGGCTCCATGTTCTGCAAAGTGCCTCTCTAGACTAGAGCCCAGATACAGGGCATATAAAGGAGGGAAGCTGGTGCGTCAGGGCACACACATTACAGATTCAGAGAAGAGTTTCACATTTGACCCCTTAGCAACTAAACACAGTCTCCGGCCCCTAGAGAAGGTGTGCTTGGCAGTGGGCACCGAGATGTGCTTGCTACCTATGCTGTTGTAGCTCAAGTCCCTGCAGTGACAGAAGGCTCCATTGAAGATTAAATTCTCTAGTCCACTAAATCTCAATTTCCTGCCATTTCTATTAACTTCAGTGCCTGTCTCCTGTACAGACAGACCAGCTATCTCATATAGAAGGAAGACAGTGTGAAAATAGTGCTGCATAAATTAAAGTCAAATCATTCAGCTTTTGAATGAGGCATCTGACCTGCAGTATCAAACACGTGGACTGGCATCTCAGGATGGAGAATATATTTGTATTTTTTTTAAATTAAAAAGACAATATTTTAGAAGTTTTCCATATGCATGATATTTATGCTAATTCAGCTAGATGATCACAGGATATCATAGCAACTAATGCCAAAAGAACTAACCAATTTCCTGGTGACCCGAGCATCCCGTTTTTATTAATTGCCAATTCCTGGTTTTCCACGCACGGTCTTTAATTTGTCTGCCAGGAAGTTTTATAACCCTGTACACTGTCTCTTTGACCCAGTAATCTTCAACTTCACCTTCCCTTGCTATCAACTGGTGTGGCAGAGTGACTGCCAGATAATATTATCAGCAGCTCGTAAAACTGTAAACTGATTGTAAAAATCATAACATCCAAATGCGTCACGTCCATGTTCGATGTACCAGGTATCTCACGGGGATATTCCCCGACCTGCCCAGTGGCAGGAGACCAAATGAGATGGCTTTTTAAGGCCCCTGTGAGCTCCAAAATCTACAACCACACATTATTAACATGCAGGCAAGATTCCAAACCCAAATCAAGACTACTTTTGACTTTTGCTTTAGATACTCCCTTCTCTTTTTGTATTTTGTTCCATTAAGAGTGAATGGGGTTGGAATTGTGAAGAGGAGAGAGGAGAAGGGAGATGGAGAGATGGGGGAAAGAGAGAAAACAGGAAAGAAATGCAAGGATAAGAAGAGATACTGGACAACAAGATAGATCTAGAGAGAGAAATGCAGAAAAGAAGACACAAAGATAGGAAGAGAGCAGAAGTCAGGGAGGAGGGACTTGGTAGCTTTTCACCAGGGCTGGGGGTCTGGGTTTCAGGGAGTCCTCACCTGTGTATCCACTGACTTTGAAATGTAGATAACCTAATTAGGCACATTTCACAGCCCTACAACCCCTCTAATCTTTAAGAGACCCCATTCTGAATTGTATAACTGGAGCAGCCAGATAGTAAGGTAATTATCCCCCGGGGACACAGTAGAAGGGATTAGAACATATCACTGGGAGGGCAAAATCCGGCCCCAGGGCAAGAGGCTACCCAATGGCCAGCTAAACGGAGCCAAAGAGAGTTCATCTACAAGGGTGTCTGGGAGTGCTAGATTAATCAATGAATCCTCTCCAAAGGCCAGTGATTTGGAAGTGCTAAATAGGGTTTCTTGTTATTATAAAGAATAGCTCTTTTTAAAGATTTTAAATAGATTGTACTGAGCAAGCATCTCCAAGCATCTAAACCATGATCACCAGCCTGGAACACTTAAAAAACACGATTATCTTTGAAAATACATCTTGGCTTATCAAGTTCTTCAAGGCAGTTCTGTTTTTCCCAAGGAATTCCTCACCAAACAGGCGGAGCAGCAGTTCATAGTTTCTATAATCACTTCTGAAGACACAGCTACAGGGCCATGGTGGGTTCTCAAATTAATTGCTCTAAATGCATTTGCAAAAGAATCATTTTAATACATAGCTTTGAATCATATTTTTCATCTGCTTTTTAGAAAAGAAAGGACTTTCATCAAAGGCCCCAGTCTTACCTATCAGACACCAGGATGGTCTTTGTAAAATGACCAGTTAATGACTCAAATAGGAAAAATGACAAACAGATCTCTTCATTCTAGCTGTGGTTGAAAGAAGCCACCAAGAAACTTGATTGCAGGTAGGGTATGGGAAGGGCACAGAAAGATTGTGTCAAGTCTTAGCTTTAGCTCCAAAAAAGTCTGCAGTTTAACTCAATATGATATATAATCAAATATACTATCTGTATGATTTATGTGTATCATTAAGCACATGCATACCACACACACACACACACACACACCCCCTAGTCAGACCACATCTCAAATGCTAGGTTCAGTTCTGGCCACCATATTCTGAGAAGGACCACCGATAAGTTAGAGAGAGAATGTATTACCTAGCATGGTACAGAGGCTAGAGTTCATGTCATGGGAAGACAGGCTGAAAGAACTGGGAATGGAGAACCTGAAGACGAGAAATTGATTTGGGAGCTGGGGTGTTGTCTGTATGACAGTTGTCTTCAAGTATTTGGAGGCTTATAATATGGCAGAGGAATAAAACTTGATCCCAGAGAGCAGAATCAGGGTGAGGAGTAGTAGCGGCAAAGGGGTGGATTTCAATTAAATACAGGGAAACACTTCTTATGCCAATCTAAGGTATCCACAGGTTACATGGATGATTTAGGAAACTGGGTTTTCCCTCATTATATACCTTCAAGGAAAGGCTGGAGGACCACCTATTGGGCATGTAAAAGAGGGACTGGCTGATGACATCCTTTCCAACTCTGCTGTTACATGATGAATAAAATATAAGATGTTTGTTACTTAATTTATAAGAGTTTCTGTCACCATGAACTGTGTCAATCAGCAGCTATTAATAGTATACCTATCATCAAGTGGGATCCACAAAGTGAGTATGGATCATTTGGGAAATAGCTTTACAGACTGAAGCATATGACTAAAACACTATGCTATGAGAAAGCCAAGACAAAGAAAAATTCGGGAAAACCCGAGTGTCTTATGGAGCAAGAGCGCTTCTGTTGCTCTAGAGGAGTGAGACTTACTAGCCACTGGACCTTGGGAAAGGTGATGTAACACACCTGGGCTTCCACAGCAGCAAAATTAGAGGGGTCGGACCACACTTCCCTTGCATTCACTTCCAATTCTAAATTTATGACAGTGTAATTTGTATGAACTGAGAAAGACTCAAATAAAAACATTAGGGAAAATAATAGACACAGTGACTCAAATGATGTATCGGCAAAAATCTCTAAATGGAGGCCACACAGTGTAATTGCAATGACTTTTCTTGGCCCCAGAAAACAGAAAAGGAAATTCCCTTCCTTTCTTTTGGTAGAGCTATGGGTCCCCACAGCTACAGACTGTCACATACGCCATCATTATGTCAGCTACCTTGGTTTAGTTGTTTTTACTTGATACAAGGAAAGGCTTATTGCAAGAGATGTCTCCAGAAAGGTCTGTTACATAAAAACAAAACAAAGAAAACCATAAGTAAAATTTGTTAAAACAATGACAACAAAAAAGTAAGGGAGGAGGAGTACTCAGAAAGGCCGGGAGCTTCTGCTCTAAACTAAAGAACTCAGTTTTACACTCAATGACCTCTTTCAACTACAACCAGAAGCACCGGCTCAAATGCCATCCAATGACAAGGTTATTCACATAAATGGAATTAGAATTGCCTTTTACTCTGATAGTGAGAATTATAAAGAGCAAACCAGCTGAATGGCAAGAGACTCCTCACTATCTCCCCAATTAGTTTTTAACTCTAATTAAAATACTTTTATCTATTAATGCCAAGTAGCACTGCTCAATTTATCCTGGGAAGTTACCATGTTTTTGCTCTCCTGAAATCTCTTCGATCTGCTCATGTGGCTTAACAGCTCCCTACTATGAAATGATAGAATAACTCACTTCCATTAGATTTATAAATCTCATTAATTAATTCCCCATCTCCCGATAGCATAGAGACCCAATTCTAATGCAAGATCTAATTAAAGAAAAGGGTTTTTTTTAAAGGGAAGAAGGAAAAGAACAGAGATTGAAACACAGAAATAACTATTTAGTTTCAAATTAATGAGGCAATAGGCTAAGCAAGAATGTCCATAAATCCCTAATGAGGATTTTAAACACATTAAAACTTCCGGATACAAAATGTTTCCCTTCCCTTTTATCCAATAACAAATAAGCCAATAATTTTCTGCCTCTAAATGGCACCATTCACTGGACAACCCTCCCTTCAAATACTGGAAAACCAATTAATTTGCCTGCTGTGAAATGTGTTTCTTGATAGCTTTTATGGGATTTTTTCCTTCTCAAAGAAATGTAAATAGGAGGTCAGCAGAGGTGCCTGATTTGACTTAAAAATATGCCCCACTAGGTAGAGATTTTCTAGTCTGTTTGCATTTCCAATGAAGTGAGATATAACCTCCATTTTCAGGTCATCAATCATCCAACAGCCTCCTGATAAGTAAACAGTTACAGAGTAATAGCCTTATTACTATGAAGATGGTCCCATCTTTGAGATGTGATAGTTTGCAAAATTACCACTTTGTTCCCATATAAATAACGGCTCACAGGCAACAGGCTTTACCCCCTACAGTTCTGTTAGCTATCTAGCTACTGTCTTTATTTGTGATCTGCGCCTCATTCCTAGTTGACTTGCCATCCTAGCTCCTGCCTCTATCCTTTCCTATAGGCTGCCTCCCATGCCTGAAACACTTTCCCTTCCTGCTTTGTACTCTCTTAGAATTTTTAGCATCCTTTACTGATCAGCTCAAGTTCTACTTCCTACAGGATGCACTTCTTTATCTCATTTCTCCTCTCCCTCCCCTATTGTTCATGGTCTCTCCCACAAATTCATTTGTATTTACTTTCTCTATATTTGCTTATAAGTCTGCTACTGCCGAGGAAAGACTGTTCTTCATTTTGGCTTTTTATACCCAGTGTTTAGCATAGTGTGTGACATACTGTAGGTGCTTAATAGCTGCTTCTAAAACTGAAAAGAATGTATTTGCACATGGAAAGTAACTTGTGAAAACCTGGAAGACTGACCTGAAGTTCTTATTGGAGAACATTTTTGTCTACATACATATATAAAGATGGATATCACAAGAAATAGCTTCTATCAGGGCATACATATATTGAACAATATTGCCCCTCTTCCTCTAAGTAGAAGGTGGCAAACTATGGGCAGGAAATTCAAATATATCGGTTTATTTTGCTTAAATGTATTGCTTTCTTATAAAGGATATTGTGGGGGGGGCAGCATCACATCTAAGCAGTTGAAGAAGTAATTCTTCATCTTTCTAAAACATCTCTGACATCCATACCCTTTTTTTCAACTCACAGTTTTCAACTTTATTTCCTTTCATACTAGCTCCTCATTACCTCGAAGAACAACTATGAACTCTGTTTCCCTTCTAAAGCCATTCACAACCTGGTTCTAACCTGTTCTTTTAGCCTTATCACGAATTTGCCAAACTAGCCTTCTTATATCTACTCTTACCTCTATTTCCCTGCCTGCTCCCCATGAACAAATTGTGTTCTCTCCTCAGCTCTGCCTCTTAACAGCAACTAATTTTCCTACAGGACTCAAGTGTTACCTTATCTATGAGACCTTACCTGATTGTAGTAACTCTCCTATCGCATCTCTTTATCTTTTTTGGATTGTGTGTATGTGTGTGTGCGTGCACACACACACACACACACACACACACACACACACACATGGGTTTTTCCTTTAGTTAGATTGCAATCTAAAGGGCAGAGAGCATTTATTTCATTTTGGCTTTCTACTTCTAGCACCTAGAGCACTTAATTAAAAGAGCTTAACAAATGCTTATTGATTGATTGGGAGGTAATAGCAAAACGATGTAAAGAACACCAAATAATTTTGATTTTTCTAAAAGAGACAGAGTGTGGTACTTCTCTGGAAATTTAGCTAACCACATAAACCCATGGCAGTGTAAAAGCTAAAGATGTATTTTAATGGAATTAAAGCAATGTCAAATGTGAGATGTATCTGGACTATGTTGCACTGTACTGAAGGGAAAAGGGGGACAATATATGGCACACCATATTTTATGATACCTGAATGTTAATTGTTTGTTAGAACATATGCACAGGAACCTTGTTTAGATATTGCTATTAGAATAGGATGAATGGTTTGTACACAACCAATCAAGAGCCCAACAAGACAGAAAAATTCTTCTTCTGATCATGGAATATCATTGATGTTAAAATCCATTTTGGTCAACACTCTTGAAAAATAGCCAAGTGCCGGCAGAAATTTTGGAAAAAAGTTTCCCTCTCAAAAATACCTACTTCTCAGGTATCTCATGAGTAAGTTCTTTGCCTTAGCTAGACTTTTTGAGTCTTCTCGATTATAGCTCTATCACAGAATGGCCCCATAGAACCATAATAAAATCTAAGAACTTCCCGTTTTATGGAGGTAGGAGTGTTATCTGCCAAAATTACTTTGCAGAATATCCCTGAAGTGTTTGTATCTCCTAATATATTAAGGTCTTTTTTGTTTGCTTCTCAGGAGATTTTTGTTATTCTTTCTTCTGTTTGCAGAATTCTGCAACTGGGAAAAGAAAACAGTCCAAAAGGTAAGTTAATTTCAGAGCTGTACCTTGTCTTTCTTTGATCCCAATGGCCATCACCCAGTTGAAATTAAGAGCAATAAAACTCTTAGATAAAGGAACTACTTCAATGGTGTCACTCAATTAAAAATGGGAACCCCTAAACTGTATATAAGAATCCCTAGGGGCCATGTAGTGTCTCGGAAAACTACATACTAACATTATTCATTATCTATCTTCTATTATAGTTTATTTCATTAAATATTTCCCAATGGCATTTTAATCTGATTCTGAATCATTCAGAGCCTCTGAGCGTCTGCCTTACTTATACTTCAGAGCAAAAAGGTCTATGATGGAAACCTTAACAAGATCTTTCAGTAATCCAGACTATATGTCCAGGGAAGTGAAAAAGCATCATTATTTGTATTAAGATCTGATGATGTTTCAGTTGGTTGAAAAGATGAAAAAAAAGAATTGCACAACAGTTCCTAAATCTTTGTTGCAGTCCAGATTTGGGATTTAGCTAGAAACTGACATCAGCTCACGAATGACCTTTTCAACTGTCAGCCCAAACATATTTTTTCTCTCCTGCGAGCAACTGTAAGCCTCAGAGGTACAGTGATTACACATTAATCCTTTTCACTAGACAGTCATTGAAATTATCATTCAAAGTTCAGCTCCCTTTTAGCATTTTTGACTATACTACATTTGGCAGCCCAGGGCGGAAAGTCGAAACCTGGTTTCCAGTAGTGACCATTTTCACGAGTTGCTGAATGTTGGCAGTAAGAACACCTTCTTGTCAAATAGCTCAGTATTTGCTGGCTCTCATTAATTGACTTTTTACAGCTAGCTGCTCACTTCAGGAAAACCCATCTTTACCAATGAATACTGACCTGCTCTTGGACACCACAAGAAAAAGGAAAAAAGAGACGTTGATATATTAGGAGAGGAAGACACTTTAGGGAAGTTCTATAAAGTGACCTTGGCAGATACTACCATCTCAATATAGGGCTAAGATTCCTAAAATGATCCCAACTAAAGATAAATAAACCTAACAATATGTATTGCACTCCTAAGGATTACTCAAGGATTTATTGATCCTGTTCTACAGTGTTTCTCCATAAAAAAGGAGATGATCAGAAAGGGGAGGATTTAAAATAAAAAATAACATCCCAATTAAAAAGACCCAAATGGCTATGCCAAATGAGTATTTTTGGTGGGTGCCCTGAAGACTTCTGGCTGGGGGTATAGCATAAAGAGTGATTATAAGTAAATTGTAATTGACGGAGCTGGACACAAATATAAAATGTTTCACTAAGTTTAAAATATTTTACGATCCAGGCTTGAAAAGAAAAAGACACAGTATTCTAAACCCTACACAGTTCTGAAAAAATATCTACCATTTATTATGCAATGATATGCTTCTTTCTCCGCATTCTCAGGGTTGTCATTTTTATCTACCCTATAAATTAATAAAGTTTTCCTATGTGAGTTCCCCAAAGTCCTTAATGATAGTTTATTAGACTCAACTAATAAGAATGGCATTATAAGGGGAAATGAAAATAGAAAGGAAATTTTAGGATAGGAAAATCTAATACAATCTAAAAAACTGTTTTGGAAGTGCTTATTATGAAAGGCAGTATGGTATAGGAGATAGAGAGTCGACTTCCAAGTCATTAAGACCTGAATTCAAGTCCCACCTGGAATACATTTGGGCTGGGGAATGACTGACTA
This sequence comes from Myrmecobius fasciatus, assembly GCA_023553655.1. Classification (NCBI taxonomy): domain Eukaryota; kingdom Metazoa; phylum Chordata; class Mammalia; order Dasyuromorphia; family Myrmecobiidae; genus Myrmecobius; species Myrmecobius fasciatus. The sequence goes on from JAJPUD010000058.1 coordinate 1,147,235, forward strand.
AGCATTGAACATCTCAATGGGAACTCTAGACTATTTTTCAATATCAGACACTGCAAAGAGGGGTCTATCTATATTGGTTCACGGAATGAGTTGTAATAGTGAAATCATAGGTCCAATCTCTATATCTCTATATCTATGTAAGAGACTCTGTTGGACTTGGAGGACATTAAAAAAAGAGTCGACAAAAATTGCTGCTCTCAAGAAGTCTACTGAGAGGGGAGGGGGGAGGAGAGGACATAAGATGGGATAAGCATGTACATATATAAAGATATACACCAACATTTAGGGAGGGAAAGAATATGCACTACTGGAGGGATTAGGAAAGCTTTCCTGTAAGAGGGAGCCCCTCAGTTTAAAGGGAGTCACAGACTTCTAAAACTGAGAATTTAGGAGTCAGTACATAGTAGACGTGAAAGACAACTTGTTCAAGGGCCTGGAATTAGAAGGCAGACTCGATCAGACACAACCAGCATTTATTAAGCACTTACAGTGTGCCAAGAACGTTGCTAGGCACAGCACAGAAAGAATAAAATAATCTCTACTGGCAAAGAATTTTTGTTCCAATTGAAGAGACCACAAGTTTGTATAGGTACTTGTGCTATACACACCACATTTTTAATATATTTCTATGAATTTACTTTATATTTATGCTGTTTATGTCTATACATAGCAAAAGTAGATTAGTAGTGAATGATATTTATGCCATGTACTCATATATACAGCATATATATGAAATAAATTCATGGAAATATGCACAAAATAGTTAAAGCAAAGTTAGTTTTGGAGGGAAGGTACTAGCAGTTGGGATTACTCAGGAAAGACTTTGTACAAAAGGTCATATCTGAGCTGCATCTAAAAGGAAGAAAAGGAATCTTATAAGGCTGAAGAAAAGAGGGAACCATGGTAACCACAAGGAGTGGGCACTGCAAAGACATGGAGATGGGAGAAGGATTACCATGTATGAAGAACACAGAGAAAGCCAGTTAAGATAAGATAGATGAATAGGATAGGAGGAAGCAATATCTAATGAAAGTGGATGGTTTGGCCAGAATTCAGAATGGATGAAAGAGAGAAAAGTGAAATAATCCTAAAAAAAGGTAAACTCTGGTGAAACTGTGAAGGATTTTAACTACCAAGTGGAATCTATACTTTAATCCAAAGGCAAGTGGAAATCACAGAAGATTCTTGAGTACGAGAGTAACACAGTCAAACCTATGTTTTAAGTTTATTACAGCATTTATGTGGAAATTGTTTGTTCTCTATCACCTGGCTCACTTCCCCCTCCAGAGCCATCTGGGTACAGTGACCAGAAACAGATCAGGATGATTTGGCCCTGATTGCAGTGGGATACCTAGGCCTTTTTAAGCTAAGATTTCCAACGGTTCTGTTTGACTGAGGCAGCACCCATTCAGTGATTAAAAGTAGGTAAAAAAGAAATGAGGCAAAAAATGGTCTTTGAAGGAAGAAAGGAAGAGAGGGAGGTAGGAAGGAAAGGAAGAAGATAAGGCCAGAGGCAGGGAGACCAATTAGGAGGCTGTTTCAATAACTAAGACAAACTAGGATGGTGGTCACTTGCGGCGAGCAAGGGTGAAAGATGTAAGGAATAATAAACACTGCCAATATCAAGCACACCCTTAGCAAGCTGGGAAAGAGATAGGGAAAGTGAATAACGTTGCATGACCCAAGATGAGACACTGAACAACAAAAATAATGATGTCTTATGTAAGTGTAGCACTTGACAATTTTCATACTGCTTTGCCATTCATTTTCTATTTATTTATTTTTATTAAAGCTTTTTATTTGTATAACATATGTACGGGTAGTTCCCCAGCATTGATCTTTACAAAGCTCTCCATTACAAATTTTACCCCCAGTCCCCTCCCCTCCCCTAGATGGCAGGAAGTCCACTACATGTTAATAATGTTGAAATACTTGACAAGTTATGCAAGAGAAATCCTACCTACAAGAAAAAAAAGAAAATCAGAGAAAGGCAACACAATGCAAGCAAATATCAATAGAGATCATGAAAATATTACGTTGTGGTCCATATTTCATATCCCTCTCTCTGGGTGTATATGGTTTTCTTCAGTGAACAATTGGAACTGGTTTGAAACAATTCTTTGTTGCAGAGAGCCATGTCCATGAGAATTGATCATCATGTAATACTGTTGTTGCTGTGTATAATGATCTCCTGGTTCTGCTTGTTTCACTCAGCATCAGTTCATGCAAGTCTCTCCAGGCCTGTCTGAAATTGTCCTGCTGGTCGTTTCTTACAGAGCAATAATATTCCATAACATTCATATACCATAATTTATTCAGCCACTCTCCAATTGATGGGCATCCCTTCAGTTTCCAGTTTCTAGCCACTACAAAAAGGGCTGCCACAAACATTCTTGCACGTGTGGGTCCCTTTCCCTCCTCTAAGATCTCTTTGGGATATAGGCCCAGTAGAAACACTGCTGGGTCAAAGGGTATGCACAGTTTGATAACTTTTTGAGCGTAGCTCCAAATTGCTCTCCAGCATGGTTGGATCCGTTCACAGTTCCACCAACAATGTATTAGTGTCCCAGTTTTCCCACATCCCCTCCAACATTCATCATTAACTTTTCCTGTCATTTTAGCCAATCTGACAGGTGTGTAGTGGTACCTCAGAGTTGTCTTAATTTGCATTTCTCTGATCAATAGTGATTCGGAGCAACTTTTCATATGACTAGTAATGGTTTTAATTTCATCATCTGAAAATTGTCTGTTCATATCCCTTGACCACTTATCTATTGAAGAGTGGCTTGAATTCTTACATATATGAGACAATTCTCTATAAATTTTAGAAATGAGGCCTTTATCAGAACCATTAAATGTAAAGATGATTTCCCAATTTGATGCTTCCCTCCTAATCTTGTCTGCATTAGTTTTATTTGTACAGAAACTTTTTTAACTTAATATAATCAAAATTATCCATCTGGTGTTCAATTAGGAGTTCCAGATCTTCTTTGGTCATAAATTTATTCCATCTCCACAGGTCTGAGAGGTAAATTATATTATGTTCCTCTAACTTGCTTACAAAATCACTCTTTATATCTAGATCTTGAACCCATTTAGATCTTATCTTGGTATGTGGTGTTAGGTATGGGTCATTGCCATTCATTTTCTGACTTTGCTGTTACAATTCTGGCAACAGGGTATGTTGGAGGTTAAGGAATTAATTAAGTCTTAAAGAGGTTAAAGACTTACCAAGATCACCTAACTAGGCAGGGACTGAGAAAGGGAAAGTACTAACTACTTTTAAACCTCATTCTTTCCCACTGATACTTTTGACTCTTACAAGATCACTCTCAATAGCAGACCTCAGAATCTTGCAGGGAACATGAATCTCTATGGAAACCTGCCAGGAGGGCACTTTCTATGTCCAAGAATGAAAGAACATTTGTTTTTGGTCTAGAGGCTGAACTGTAGTGACAAGCGCTAACATGATTAACGAGCTAGGTGGCAAAACACCTGGGACTTATAAACAACTCACAAAAATTTAAAGCAAAAAAGAGAATGGCTACAAGATGGTTACATAACTATGCTTAAACCTGTGCCTTTAGGATTCTTCAATATTAGCTCTGTCTAGCAGCCCTGATTTTGATTTGGTTGTAATATTCTAGTTTCCCTCTGTCATTTAACAGAGCCCAATTTCCAAAGCCCAATTTCATTATCCATGAATACTCTCAATGATCTAGATCTCTATCTGTGATTTCAATGATTCAGATGTTCCCCCTAATGATAAAGAGAGTAACTGATCTATGCCTACCCATGGCCTTTGTTCATTTCTTCCCAAAGGCTTCTACTAGGAAGCTATCCAACATGCTGCAGACCTTCCTTGCTTTCTTCTGACATCTATAAATTTGGGTCATCTTCTGCTCATTCCACATACTTGTCACATGATCCTTTCATCTTTTCTTCTCACACACTGCCCCGATGACATCACTTAACGCTTGTCCTTCCAAAGTTCTAAGTCTTTAGGTGTTTCAGCCTGCTCACATCTACCACATACCTCTCTGATGTGCGATTTCATTTCCAATTCTTGAAAGGCTTTTGTCTTCCATTACATTCCATTTTTTACTAAAAGAACAACTGTTAATGAAAAGAACGGTCTTTGATTTCGGGGAGGAGATAGGGCCATGTAAGGGAACATGGTGAATTCCTGAAGGCCATCTGACTGGATCTTCGCATACTACTTAATTCTGATCTCAATTCATAGTAAATCTGTACTGTTTGTATAAGCCATATCTATGTACTCATGGACTCAATAGATTAGGCCTCTACTTGTTATATATTATAATCCACCTAGTATAATCTGGACCAGAGCCATTTTTCTCCACATAATCTTTCCTCTGTAGTCAGGTGAAATGTTTGTGTTTCTACACAAGGTCTTGCAATGTTCTGGGGCTTGATCAAAGTAGGGCAATGTCACTCACAATCAAAAACATCTGAAGGACCTCACTATCCACAGGGAATTTTCCTGCAGTTTGAACTCTGTGCTGGTTCTCCTCCATCACAATTGAAAACAATTTTGTGGAGCACCTATTTCCCATTTTATGTATCACTTGATGTCTATGAATAGCAGATAGCTTAAGAAGGGTATAGCTTTCAAGGAATCTTGAATGATGTTGACATATGAGAGCTAGATCATTGGAAGATAATCTTTAAGGAGATATTTTATTCTGCCAAATAAAATGCATTTTCATAATCAACAAACAATAAGCCCAAAGGGCAAATCTTGCTTTCTTCTTGTGATTAAGTCAATCACAAGATGGGGAAAAGATGTGTTACACTGTAGATTATCACTTACAAAAGTGTTCTTGTTCCCTGCTAATGCCCTCATCAAGGATTTCCTTAACTTATGTGGAAATGAGTTTGGGGGAAAAAAAAGGATAAGGACAAAAGGAGACATACAATTGGGCAGTTGTTTATGTACTCTGGATTGTCTTTTTTTGGTAATAATACGGTCTACAATATTTTCCACATGTTTGTTATCTTCCTCTCATGCAACTGCTTTGTGAACTGATTCCTCAGTGGTCTCATAGTTGTACTACCTCTGTTTCAAATTGTGTCAAGAAAGACCTGAGTGAATGTGGTCAATTTCAACATATTTCTTCTTTTCACAGTCGTTTCCCTCCCCAACAACCACTTGCACAACTGTGATCAGCAAAGGGATAGTCATGATCATCTCATCCCATCCCCATGGAATGATTCAAAGGTAGAGATGAAAAAAAAAACCCAGATCCTGCCCGTTCAAATTTCTCTCTAGAACATTACATTCCTACTACTAACTCAGTTCTCCCACTAAATCTGCAGATCGTTCTCATTACTATCTTCTTTGTGGCCAAGAGTACACTATTTATACTATTACAGGATGGGATTAGATAGTATAGTAATCATAGAAGAAATGGAAATCAACTGACTTCTACAGTAATCAGCCACAATCTTGGATTCATTAGCAGCATTCTCAGAGAAACTCTGTTTAAGCCAAAAATGTTGTGTATGTATATGGGCGTAGAGAGGGGGAGAAGGGTGGAAGAGATGAAGTAGTACTATAAGAGAAAACTGGAGATACTAAGAAGATAACAAATGAAGATTTAAAGATACAAAATAATACAACTTATTAATTTATGGACACAGAAGTATACTTAAATGGTTGTAAAATTGGTCTTCTGTCAATGTTCTAACTTGCCTCCTTTCTAACAGCATCTCTTTTAGAAGTGGAATTAGAAACATCAGGCCCAGGTCATTTCCCTCCCAGTTCTTGGTTTTCAAAGCTTATTCTACACTTAAGGTTATTCACCAGAATTTCATCAGACTGACCATAAAGGAAAAAAGAAACCATTGAAGAGTCTTTCCTTACTATTGTCAGAATTGCCCTGAGAGGGAAAGGAAGAATTTCTAGATTGTCTCTGTGCCACATACTATGAGAAGAGCTTTGACAAATATTTTTTCATTGATGTCTAAAGAGAATAATAGCTGTAGATCTCTTTGGTATGCAGTCATACATAGGGTAACACAGAACTCCTTATGAAGATTCATCAGGAAGAATACTAATGTCAGGGGACAACCTTTTTCTGAATCCACCTCTATAAGCATCTCTAAGTACTTCTGATACTAGGACCCAAACTTTGGTTAAATATGAGGCAGAACAATAAGAACCTATTACTAGGAGTCTCAAGAAAGCCCTCTACTTTTTAACCTGTTAAAGGATAGTGTTCTAATTGCCATTCACATAGGCAAACATTTCCTTATTGAAAAGGAGCAAAATACAAACATAGCCTGGTTAAATCCAGTGAGGCTCATCACCAGAGGGCTAGCTATCAGGTGATATTTTCTTCAGGTACAGTTAAACTGTGTACAGAAATATATAAAGGAGTCATAATAAGCATTGGTAGGAAATAATCACATTGATGAAATAATAGCTCTCCTGAAGTCCAAGTGCATACATTATCTTATAGCTATTGTTAAAAGTGCTATTTGCTTCATATTATGATGCTTACTTTGTGGGATACCTTGGATGTAGAATGGTAGGCAGTTGCCATGACAATAGAGGCTGACAGATGTGATTCATTGGATCCAATTCTCCCACGTTTCTCAGGGTATACAAGGTCACATACCTGATACTGGATGGAATAAAGTTGGTAAAAATGAGAACATAAGGAAAACTTGCTTGTTTTAGTGTGCTTATGATACCTATGTTCCCCCATAATTCCTTAAAGTTGAACTTACACACTAGAAGAAGTATATAATTTAATGAATATGTGAGAGAAGATCTGACCAGCAAAACCAGCATCCTACTACTATTCAACTTTGTCACAAGGCTGAAATCAGTCATGAGGGCAGCCAAAAAAAGTATTTTTGAGGATGACAGATAAAGTAAAATCAAAAATTAACAATATTTGAGACCTTTGCCTCTTTGAAAGCTACCCTAATTACTGAAATGCTTACCAACAGTAATGATGATGGCAAAGTATTTAGCCAACAATCCATGCACTACCAAAAAATACAAAATCAGTCTCAGTCCTGTAGACTTCTTTCCCCTCTCCCTCCTGATGCCCCTAGCCCAATACAGCAGAGGAAAGGAGTGGTAGGAAAAAAAAAAGAGCACAGGTTGAAAGGATTAAGAATAACAGAATTCATATCAAGGACTGCTTACTTGGGTTCCATAAACTTTTTTTTTAGAAATATAGTTTGATGAATATGTCATCCTATGTTGTATGCCGTTAAAAACATGATTCTGAGAAGGGGTTTAGTCATAGGATTCAACAGACTGTACCAGCATTACAGGAAAAAAAACCTAATATTGAAAAAAACCTAATTCATAGAATCACACATGAAAAGGGGGAAGAGAGAGGAGCGGAGCCAAGATGGCGGAGTGAAAAGGTGACTCTCTGGGTCCTCCTCCGATCTTCTCTCAAATCAACAATAAAATAAGCCTCTGAACTTATCTTCAAGTCAAAGCATCCAGAAATATTTGGACACTGCTTCCTGATATCTCTGAAGAACTTCACATCAGGTTTGTCTAACTGGGACAGAGGGATAAACAGAGGACTCCGGTGTAGGCCAGAAGTGAGGGTGGGACTCAGCTCACTGTGGCAGAAACTTCAAACTCCAAACTCCAAATTCCAAACACCTGGAGTTTATCTGAGGCACTGGGGACACTCTGCCCTGATTGGGGGCAGGTGTTCTGGCAGACTTGCCTTGTTTAAGGAGTAATTCGGACTTAGTCCTAGCCCCCACCAGCCCAGCACCTTAAGTCAACTCGCCAAAGTGCCCCAGGGCAAAGATCTTCAGCCGCCGTTTTTTTCCCCTACCTTAAAAAGACATCCACGCTGTCTAAAAAAAAATGAAGAAGCAAAAGAGAGCTCTCACCATAGACAGCTTTTTTCGGGAAAAAGAAGGGATGATCCCAGATCCTGAGGTTCCTTTAGACAAAATTCCAGAGGAAGGTATTAAGGACCATCACTGGTCCCTCTTTCAAAAGGCCTTTCTGGAAGATTGCATAAAGAACCTCAAAAGAGAGCTGGAGGATAAATGGGAAAATAAACTAAAATCAGTGCAAGAAGGATATGATGCCCTGCAAAAGAGATATGAAAAAGACACCAATTTATTGAAAAATAAAATTAGTGAAGTGGAAAACAGTGAAATGAACAAATTGACCAGTTACAAAAGGAGCTTAAAAAGGTAACTGAAGAAAACAACACTTTCAAAATAAGAATTGAACAAATGCAAGTGAATGACTCAATAAGACTTCAAGAATCAGTCAAACAAAAACAAAAAAATGAAAAATTAGAAGAAAATATGAAATATCTCCTAGGAAAAACAACTGACTTGGAAAATAGATATAGGAGAGACAATCTAAGGATTATTGGACTTCCTGAAAGTCATGATGAAAAAAAGAATCTAAACACTATCTTCCAGGAAATTCTGAAAGAAAACAGCCCTGAGATTATAGAATCAGAAGGCAAAATCACCATTGAAAGAATTCACCGATCACCTCCTGAAAGAGACCCCAACATTAAAACCCCAAGGAATATCGTGGCTAAATTTCAGGACTATAGCACCAAGGAAAAGATTCTGCTAGCAGCTAGAGAGAAACAATTCAAATACCGAGGATCAATAATTAGAATCACACACGATCTGTCAGCCTCCACATTGAAGGATCGAAGGTCCTGGAAGCAGATATTCTGAAGGGCAAAGGAACTTGAATTACAGCTAAGAATAACCTATCCAGCTAGAATGAGCATTATCCTTCAGGGAAGGAGATGGTCATTCAATTCAAAGTGAATTTCACCTATTTCTAATGAAAAGACCGGATCTAAACAAAAAATTCGATATCCAAACACAGAACTCAAGAGAAGCATAAAAAGGTAAAAAGGAAAGGACTCTTGAGAACTTTATTTTTACTAGGGGGATACTTAAAGTTTCGGGGTATAATTAACTAGATGTCACTTTGATAATATGAAAAAGAGAACTAGAGGGGGAAAGACTGTCATACTGGGGAAAAGAGGGAAAAATTGGTAAAATAAGATCTAAAAAAAGGGAGGTAAAAACAAGGTAAAATCTCTAGAAGAGGCAAAGAAAACCTAATATAATTGAGAGAAAGAGGGGAGGAAGATGAGCATTGTGTAAATCTTACTCTCATCAAGTTGGGCTCTAAAAGTGTTTATCAGACATTTGATTTCACATATAAACTTGTCGGT
>JAJPUD010000059.1:7654-94929 GCA_023553655.1 Myrmecobius fasciatus
TCTCTCTCTCTCTCTCTCTCTCTCTCTCTCTCTCTCTCTCTCTCTCTTAATCCGCTTTTCTAATTTCTGTCCCTTCTTTCCGTTTCTGTTTGCCAACGTATGCTTTGCTTGTCTACCCGTTTTGTCATACTTTCTGACCCTTTCTCTCTTGAGTCTCTCTCTGTTTCTCATTGACGTCTTTCTTCCTTCTCTTTTATTAAACCACAGCAAAGAAGCGTTGGGGTGAAAGAAAAACACCAAGCAAGGCCACACGATGTCTGCTCCATCTCTCTTCGGGTGTAGGGGCGGAGGTAGAGAGCCGCTAGGCCCATTCTTAGAATCTCCGACGTATCTTTCGTAGGGATTCGACGCGTAGCTCTTGCTCCTTCCGGCATCTCTCCCCCCACTCCCTCCCCTCCTTCCCACCAACCCAGATTTTGCCCCTCTCAGACACCCCCCCGCCCCGGAAAATAAAGCTCATGGCCCAAGTGAGGAGGAGGGTACGGGACAGTCCCCCCGCAGATTTGGCAACATCCTATCCCCGCTTCCCTTTTAATCTCTGAACCCCGAACTTCCAGGCCCTTGACAGGATCTGAGCCGTCCTGATTTTAAAAATCCTTCCCCCCATACTCCTTTTAAATTTGGACAAATTAATGGACCTCTATTTTCTACGTTTCCAAGATTTAATCTGCTTGGAAAGGGGAGGGCTTCTCCAAGAAGGGGGAAGAATCTTAAGGTTTAGAGCAAAGAAAGCCAGAGTTCGGGTCAGAAAGCCTCTACTTCAAAGTGTGGCCTCGAGCAAGCTCCTCCCCCTGTCTGGGACTCAGTTTGTTCATCTGTAAAACGAAAGGGTTCAATTTGATAATCTTTGAGGTCCCTTGAATCTGTTGAGTACGCCTCACCGTAGGCTGGCTCCACAAGGAGCCCGGAGGGGTTGGGTGGGTAGGGAGAACCCTCTGCTTCCTCCCTCCCTCCACCTGCACACCCTGGTTCTGGCCCAGCAGAGCCGGCCCAGGCAAGGAATGAGCCTGGAGGTTCCCAGCCCCAGTCCAGCCGAGCCTAGTCTCTCCGCTTCAGGGGCCCGAAGTCCCGAGTCCAGAAGACTAATTAAAGCAGTTATTTTGGAAATGTGCTGGTGGCTGCAGATAAGCTTTATCGGCGGCATATCTAACACCCGCCCCCTCCCCCAACCGAATCACAAAGACAGACAGAAAATGCCAGCGAAATGGGTCTTTAAATATATTTTCCCTCAGGCTTTTGGTCACAATTTTTTTTTTAGCCACCATTATGATGGTAATTCTTTCACTGCTCAACTTTTCTCCTCCCCAGGGCTTGGGTTTTTATAAAGTTGTCGGTCTCATGAGTGGACGTTCATATACCAGACACATATGACATGTACACATTATATAAATCCGGTTATACAGACACAGAAAGAGGCATTCGACCCATGTAGACAGACACAAAGACGTGACTATACAGATGCATATATATATACATATATGTGTATATATACACATATACGTGTATATATGTATATATTTATATAGATGTACGTGCATCTAGACAAGACAGACAAGCTTGTATAAAATATACATTCTTACAGAATTACAAGCATTACATCACAAGGAGATACGCAGGATATATGTATAATACACAAATGCAAACATACATCCACGCCCATGGCATGCTAACAAACATAATTAGACAAATGCATAAAGAACATCGACAAGTGGGAGAACTCCCATCTTCGCGTACTTTTGGAGTGTCTATATTTGTGTGTTTTCTTAATCACAAAGGTTACATAGTATCTCTGTCTGCCCCAGTTGCTTCATGCTCTCTCTCCAATGTGGAAGGGCAGCTGCCCCCCTCTACTCCCAGCTCCAGCTCAGGTAGGCGGGTTATTTGCTCACAACTCTTGGCATCTTTTGCCCAATTTAATTGTGGATCCCAGATCAGGAGCAGGCTTATCCCTTTCCCTACACATCCAGTCAACTCGTCCCTTATCCCTTTCCCTACACTCAGCCAGTCAACACCTTGCCTAACAAAACACAACTTTTGACAAATAACATCGTTCCCGCCCCCAACTTTCACTAACTAATCTATGGATTCCATTCTCTTCCTTCATCTCCTCTCCTCAGGTGAGGGTCCCCACACTGCAAGGACACTGGGGAAGGTTCTCCCCCCCCATCCAAACTCAGTGACCCACAGAAAAGAATTCGAGTGAGTTTTGCGGTGCCTTGTGAATTATGCCCATGGGTCTATGAGTATGACTATATCACCGATACAATGTCACTATTTCTGTGTATATGTGTCAGTGTGTCTGGCTTTTTTGTGTGATTGTGTGCGCGTGCTTGTGTTATCATTTAGGTGTGTATGTGGTAATGTGTGGGCTTGTGGAAAGTGTGTTCAGGAATATGATGTGTCTTTGTGAGTGAGTGTGTAAAGCTGTGGGGAGACTGCATTTGTATATATATTTACACCCCCTGTGCCTCCCTATGTTTGTTTGATGGCACGAGTATGTGTCTGTGTGTTCAGATGTGTGTACGGATGCTCGTGGTCCTGGGCATTTGAGTACTATAGATCTGTGCCTCTACGTGTGTGCATACTTAACTGAGATATGCGTGTCCAGAGGGCTTTATCCCCCAACAAAGTCTGTATGTGACAGATTCTTTGGTGGGGGTGGGAGGGAGTAGGGCAGAGCCCAACAGCTGGAATGGGCAGATTCTGGAAAGGCATTCGTTACCAAGGGCAATTGGAAACTGAGCCTCTGTCCCCCTCCTTTCCAATTCCCCTCCCCGCCCCCCTCAAAGTGGGGTTGAAATAAATAGAAAGAAGCGGAGGCGCGGGCCAAGGGAAGGGGAAGTCGAGCAAGCAGGGTCCAGTTCGCTTTCTGCGGAGCTTGGAGCCTCTGGCTTACTCGCTCCCTTGGCTCTCCCACCGGGTCTGTCTGTCTCTCTCTTTCTCCTCCTCCGTTGTTGCTATAATATCAATTCATTTTTAAATATGAAAGTCAAGTCGCGTAGCCTGTGACAGAACCCGATAACAAAAGGTGCACGAGGCGGACAATGCGGCGGGCTTGTAGCAAGATCGTCCTCATGCAAATGAAGGCGGCGAGCCGGGCGCGCTCATTGTGTACATAAACACGCGCCGACTCCCGCGCCGCGCCGTCCAGGGGAGACGGACTCAGAGAAAAGCAGCCGAGAGCATTTCTGCCAGTTTGCAACACACTCCCCTGGCAACCCTCTGCTGGCCGGGTGGCGCCTTTCCCGGTGCAGCCAGGAACCCGCTGCAGCATCTCGGCAACCTCGGCGCTCTGTACTATCCCCAGCACTTCCTGGGAACGGGCCGCGGCCGACAGGCACCCAAGGGGGAGCAACTGGGAGGCCCCTGGAGAAGGAGCAGAAGCTGACTGAGCCTCGGCCGAGAAGCCCCGCAGTGGGAACTCCGCACAACGTTAGCCTGAGAGCCCAGGCAAGAGGTAGGACAACCGAGTTCTGAGCGCAGCGGAGGAGAGCTGCGCTTTGGGGACATGGGGAGCTCAGGGGTGGCGCTAGTTAAAGGGCAGGTGTGCAGAAGACGCGGGTTGTAGGTGGCTCTTTGCTTCAGGAGTTCAGGGCGTTTGCCGCAAGCTTCAGGGCTTCAGGGAGCCGAGGAGAGCCCGGGCCCGGTGTTCTTACGGGCCCCTGAGCCCCGCAGCCCGCGTTCTTTCCAAGCTGAGATCCTGCGGGTTGGGAGTGGAGGTGGGTAGGAGAGGGTACTGGAGGCTTCCGTTCCTGAAGGCTAGGGTTGGTGAAGGTCCTGACACGGAGCTCAAATTCTAGCACTGGTACCCCAGGAGTAAGGGGTGAAGCGGCGGGGCTGGGGGCGGGTAAAAAGATCCGGCCTAGTTTTTAGCTGTCGGAGGCAGAGATTCCCCTTCCCCCGGAGTCTTTTTTTTTTCCCCCTGAAACGTTACGCTAGTTTCTGATTAAATAAATAGACTGTTGGATTGCCCGAAACTCTCGATGTGCACGGCCTGGTCTTCTGCGCAGGGATTTAGGATCTGCGCCCGTGGGCCCTTTCCCAGCACAATTCCCCCAGACCCCGGCCGGCCTGTGGTTCTAATTCCAAAAAAGTAAGGATCCGGGAAGAGCTGAGGTCTCCAGCTAGAGGCAAAATAAAGTGCCCGGACTGCGGAACCAAAACAAGAGGGGAAGTCCTTGGGTCGAGCCGGCAGGCAGGAGGCAGCTGGCAGGGACCAGAGGCATGCGGGGATTGGGCCTCTCGGGAACACATTTGTCCTCGGGTTATTTAGCTAGGGAGGGCTGTATGCGGGTGTCTAGAGTGGATGCGTAGAGAGGTTGGGACACTTATTCCGCATTCGGGCCTTCCATTGAGATCTTCTCGATTCACCTCAGTAGAGAGTAACCTCGCCCCTACACGGCCCCAGCCTGGGAACTGTCATGGGCTGCAATCTCTGCCCCCTTGGGGGGATTGGGGATAGGGGTGAATAAAGGATTTGGATTCAGTGCATCTTATCATATCCTCTTTGTGACCCATTTAGGGAGGACTAAGGCCTTCATTGAGGCTGGCTCCTGATCTGTGGCTGTAGCCTGTCTCCCTCCACTCGAGTACCCCTCCACCGGCCCCCTCCCTCTTTTGTCCCATCTCCTACTCAAAGCCCTCCTCCCCCTCCGTGTGGCTGCGACAGTACAGTCCTCGGGAGCCCAGGCCCTCCTGGTTGCTGGCTCTCCCTGCACCTGCCGGGCCTGGGTCCCGTGCGCTGGCTTATTCGGCTTTGCATGACTTAACCCCGTTGGTTCCTTTCTGCCTTCTCCCGCTGCACCCGGCGGCTCCTTTCAGGCCACTAGCCTCTGGGGGCTCCTTCCCCCCTCCCTCTCTTTTATTCTTCACTGCTGTGGGGTGCAATGGGAGGGAGTGAAGAGTTAGGTCTCCCCCTTCCCAGTCGGGCGCCTGAGCCGGAATCCGTTTAGAGGGGATTTCAATAAGAATGAGACCAGCTCAGGACTTGAGGTAGAAACTGCCAGAGAGGAAAAAACTGTGACCCAAGTTTGTGTCTTGATTAAGGGAAATTTATTAGAGATGTATTGTTTGCCCGGGCCAACCCACCCGGAGATATTTGATGGCAGGCCCTGATGCAGCACATCTGGAGAGGCCCACTGGAATCGAGGTAGTCCCTACAGGTAGCTGGTTCTTTTGCTGATTGGAAGGCCCCACTATTTCTCTGAGTCTTAACCCTGGCAATCGTTGGAGTGGTAAATTTACGCTGAAGACTGAGGTGCTAGAATCAATTCAGCATCAGAGGACATGAGCCTTAGAATCCCTCAAAAGTAGTTTTCTTTGGGAAATCCGGGGTTATAGATCCTACACCCAGCCTCAAGGCCAGGGGGAGCCGCCACTTTCCCGGAACAGCTGGGAATTCGTTGCATCGGAAAAAACGAATTCTCCTGTGACCAGAAACATCTGGCGATTCGCTCCAGTCCCTATTGTTACCAGGGGCCCAGTCTGCCGGGTGGGGTGGGGGTGGAGGTTAGCGCAAGCCTTCAGTAGCATCGATATCGGATCAAACATCGACTCCGGATAATCGAAATGGTTACAGACCAGACTCTATTGATGTCCTGACCCTAAGTGAATAATTATGAGGCAAAAACAGTGAGGATATTCGGCTGCTGAAGCTGCCAGGCTCTAAGTTTGGGGAGCCTAGCTTGGCCCTGCAGCTGCAGAACTGCAGCTATAGGCTATAAGTTAAGGGGGGAAAGCTAACTAGGGGACTAGGGGCAAGAGAGACACTCACAAGCAGGCCTCTGGGCCGAGCCTCCACGGCTGGACACTGTTACATTCGCCTGATTGACAAATTGCAAACAAATTGCAGGTTAACGAAACCTATTTACAAGTTGTCAAGGCGAATTCAAGGCTTGGGCCCCCATTGGGCCAAGAGAAGGGATTGAGACAGGGAAGAGTACAACCACCTTGACTGGGGGAAGAAGTCTAGGATAAGGGATTAACAGAGTCCAGACCTGCAGACTCTCCCTCCCCCACCCCCCAGTCAGATTTGAACAGAGTGAATTGTAGATGATTTATTTGACTCTTTTAAATAGCTTAAATGGGGTCTTTGCGGTTGAGAGGGAACTGTCATTTTATAACCCTATTAGTGGCCATTAGCGGTGTCCAGGGCTTACAGCCTTGGGCAAGGGCGGGAACCCCAACTCTAAGAGAGAGCCCAGAACAGCACATCTGCAAGGGAGGGGGCAACTGTGTCCATGCCGTAAGAAAGCCTAGGGACTGTTCTAATTGCTGCAGAGAAAGTTTGAGGTGGCCCAGTGCTTGGGCCTTGGTTAGTGGCAGTGGGGACTAACGTGGGCCGCGGATATCCATCACTTAACTCTCAGGGCATAAAGGATGTGGGGTAGGTAAGGAGAGAAGCCCGAGCCTGCTCCTCACTGGATTGAGGAGAGGGGGCAGTTTGAAATAAACCCGGAAGAGAGCAAGAGAGAACGTAGGTATCTGACGCCAGTTATACGTGCTTCTCTTTCTGTTCCTGGAGAGCCCGGGTGACTGGGAGCCTGCGGGCAGCTGCAGTTCGGGAGAGCGGGGAGGCCCTGCAGAGCTGCTGGTATTTACATCTCAGCACAGCCCGCGGTCCAACCGAGGCCCTTTGCCTCTCCCTTCCTGTTGCGCCCCCAGCAGGTTCAGGCTGCCGTGGAAACCCTGGCCGTGAGTATAGGGACTAACCATGCTGTCAAAGAAGGACAAGGGGTAAGATGGGGGGGAGGGGAAGGGAGGCAGAAGATCCGCAGATACTGGTGAGAACTGCCAAAACTTCGTTGTGAATATAGAATCATCTTCAAGGTCTGTCAGAGCTAATAAAATTCCCTTTTCCTCTCTCTCTCTTTCTTTCAATCTCTCTCTCTCTTCCCTTCTCGGTTTGATTGCAGCACCAATTAGCTGCCCATAGGAAAAGGCGAGAAGAATAGGGTTACAAAGGGAGGAAAAACTTATGGTCCCAGTGGGGCTGCCTCAGGATGAGTGAAGTTTAAACAAAGAGCAAAGTGGCCGGGGTTGGGAGCTGAACAATGCGTCTTCATTCCCGGGAACGGAGCTGAGCTGGGGCTAGCCAGGACCGCTGTATGGGCTGATCCAGGACTGAGCTGGGGGAGGGCGCTCTCTTTACAGCGTTGTGGCCAACGCCGAGTCGGTCTGTCCTAGGCGAGGTGCTCCAAACCCCATAGAGAGGACTGCGAGTTCCCAGAATGGGGTTCTTTCGGTTCTTAAGGTGGAAACCATCAGGAATAATTTATTTTTGGTGTGGGAAAGGGACAGTTTATTGGTCCTCTAGATTGCAAAGATAGTAGTTTAAAATCTTTCTCAAGTGTCAGTAAAAACCTTCAATTAGAGAAAAGGCTTGGATCTTTGGGAGTTTATGAGAGCATTTGAGTACATACCCAGGTTCATGCCACATATAAGAGTGAAAACACAACGATTATTTACACATATTGCCTGTTTCTTCAAGTAACTTTGTTAAAGATATTTTTATTCTTTAAATTCAATACCAGATGTCCCCTTTCAGCTCTAATCCTCCCAGTAAATACTTTGCTACTTGAGTCCTGTTTCCCTTTAACGAAAGTGATCGCCCTTGTCAATCAAATAAAAGACAGACCCGGCTGTCCAATTTCAAACACCTTTCAAAGCACTCTTCTCTTCCAAAAAAAAAAAAAAAGGAAAACATTATCACAACAAGTTCCCCGACCAAAGGAACTAATAAGCTCATCTCTACTTAGATATCTTCTAAAAGGCAGTTCTTAAGTACCCATGCTAAGTGCAGCGTAGTGCGCTGCAGTCTCTAGTTCCTTCTACCTGGAAGATTTAATTTCTAATCACCGCTCCTACATTCAGTCAGATTTCCAGCTCTCTTGTCTCTATTTCTCTCACATATAGGCTTAGCGATGCTTATTAGCAGAACTCTCGGTTTACCTTATTATTCAGGAAGCATCCCCACCCCCACCCCCCCAGCCTAACCCGCATACAACGCAGGACTCAACCACAATTTAGAGACAGGTTGAAGTTTCAAAGGGGAAAGTCATTGTGTCTCTGGTAACACTTCACGGTTTCTCTGACCCTTAATCTTTATAAATTTAGGGGAATAGGCTTAATTTTCTCCAAGAGCATAGTTGGGTCCCAGACCTGGGAAAGGATGAGGCCCGCATTGTAGGCTGTGGGGACCGGGGTTCCTGTAGCGAGGCGCCAGCCATGACGGAAAGTGTTTAACCAGCCGTGTTCTCCGACAGCCTGTGGGTCCGCAAAGAGTCAAGGGCCGGCTATTTTCCGTTCGGTTGAGCGAGGTAATTAAATTCGATCCCCCTGTCTCCCCCCCTTATTTGTGAGCCTCTAGAGAGGACAGCTCCGTGAAGGGTGATAACGACGACACCGCGAACTGGCTATACTAAACTTGACAGCAGGGAATCCGGTGTCATTTATAATAACCAAGAGAACAATATTGATTTTTAAAATCTGAACTGTGATGTTGGTTATAAAAACAATGATTTTGATTTTCGATTACAAAAACAGTAAGTAGATTGCATTGATTCTAAAGATATATATATATTTGAGAATTCTGGGGAAACAATTTTGTTTTCTGCCTCTCAGCCTAATCAGTGGCTAGGAACCTGGCTGTCTCTTCTTCCCCCCTTTTCACCAGCCTGAGGCACGTCCCAATAAAGCGACTGAACCTATGGGCTATATACTTTGGAGGAGAGATCTTTAGCTTCCCAGCACTAAGAAAGCAAGAAGGCATTGCTCACCTTGCATTTTGAGGATTTTTCAGTCAAGCAAAAAAAAAAAAAAAGGAAAGAGAGCGGGGGTGGTCGAGGAAGATGCTAGCAGGCAAGAGACAAGAGGCTTCAATCATGACAATCCTATTCTATTCTCTTTTCTGTGGGGATTTTCTCCCTGGGCCCAAGAGGTGGACTCGGCCACATCCTTATCTCATGAGGACCCTATTTTTCCTCTTTTTGTGGGATACAGTAAGAAAAAGAAAAGAAAAACCGTAGAGAGAGACAAAAACCATCTCTTGGGGAGGGGAGGAGGGGCTCGATTTTTTATCACCTGCAGAAAGTAGGGTTGCAAGTTCTTGGAGAAGCCCCAACGCTGGCCCCTGGAGCCACGGCAGTTAGAATTTGCTACAAAAACTTTCCCCAGAAGGCGCCAGCGTCACTCGAAGAGGAAAAATAATTTCAAACAACTCCCCCCCTAGTTTTTTGCCCGGCCGCCCGCTGCGCGACCTCTTGGGCTCTGACCCCGGGGGCCGCAGCCTAAGACCGCCCGAAAACGTGTCCCACCTACTGGCGCCGGGTTTCTCCGCCTCAGACCAGTTTTCGGTTCCCGGAGCAAGAACCGGGGGACTGGGGATAGCTCGGGCTGAGTTACTCTTGCTTCTCCCAACCTTCCGGATCATTTTCTACCTCCCAGATAAAACAGCTATGGGGAACCAGACTTGAGGGAGGCCGATGGAAGAGGCTATCAGGCACGAAATGCTTTTACCTTTCCGTTCCTCTTACTCCCTTTCCCCTCCCTCCCCTTCCTACTGCATCCCACCTCCGGGGCCCGGTAATCGAGGTTGCTGTTCCTTTTTCGGGATCCACGCCTTCGGGGACTTGTGGCGCGCCTCTCGGTTGGTCTGGTCCCCAACTCACCCAGGCTCTCCTCTGCTGACCTTCGGTCCTAGGGCCAGCTGGGACTGAGGCCGACAGCGGCGATCGGCGAACGGGGAGGAGAGCATTGGGTTAAGGAAAGGGATCGGGGGTGGGGAGGAATCTACGACCCACGGTAGAGCCCAGGCTGCCCCACTCCATCTTCCATCTTTTCTGGCAGAGATTCCCTCCCCTCACCCTACCTGGACAAACAAACCTAGCGGGGAAACCGAATTGCAGAAAGGAAAGTGGGACAAATGTTGGTGTCACGCGCCTCCGCCTCCTTACCACGGGAGAGGTCGGAACCCAGCCCCTTGGGGCCCTGGTAGGGGGTGAAGTGTTCTTGGAAGTTCGGTCCAGCCCCGGGGAGCCCGGACGGTTGGTCCCGGGTGCTGAGGGGGTGAGAGGGCTGAGGGTCTTTTCCTTCTCGGATTATTAAAAAGTTCATTTCCTGGCGAATCAGGTGACGTCAGGGGCCCGGCGTCTCAGTGGCGGGGCCGCCCGGCCGGGAGAAGCCGCCTCCAGTTACCCAATTACGGACTGTCAATCCTGCGGCCGCCCCCTCCCCTCCCCCTTTCTCCTCCCCCTCCCCCTCCTCCCCTAACCCTTGGAGAAGGCTAGAGGAGCCCGGCCCCTCGACCCGACCCGCTCCGCCACACAAAGCCGACCCCCCACCCCCCACCCAGAGACCTACCTACCCTGTCCCCGACGCATCCTCCCTCTTAGAACTCTCTTCTCTGGCAACCACCCGGTGCCTACCTAGACCTTGATTTGAGCAGGGCCTCCTGCTTCTGCTAAGATGCGGGTTTCATGTTCTTGGAATTTATATCCAACGGAGAGGATCTTTCTACTTAAGGAGATTTCAGCAAATAACCCAAAAAGAAAGTAGGAACCTCTTATTTCCCTCTCGCATTCTGTAGGCACCTGTTTTCTGGGTGTTTGTCAAGTAGAGGTCACAGTCACCAGAATCCTCCACTTTCACCCCACACTCAATCCTGGTTCTCTCTTTCTCTCTCTCTCTTTCTCTCTCTTTCTGTATTTGCACCCTTCACTCTGCCGATAAATTGCTTGGGAAGCGAAATGACCCTGAGACTCTCCTGGCCGGTGCTCCTCTTCCTCCCAGAAAGGTGAAGTTTTAAGAGCAGGGATCCTCCTCCTCAACCAGTCTTGCAAGCGGATGGTGGGAATGGGTGCTTAAATCTATTTTCAACAAAAATTTTGCCCCATGATGACAGTTCCCATGGTCACGTCTAAACTCCAACTTACACCAAGGGAAAAAAACAAAATAGCACCCACGCCGAATATACACACAAAACCCTTGTCCCTGCTTCCACTAGATGGGTAGGTTAAATCTGCAATAGATCTGTTATAGTGGCTTGGAGTCTTTAGCCAGAACTCGAGGGGGGGGGGGGAGTGGTAAAAGAAAATGCCTATGTGCGGAGAGATGCCCTTGCTAGGTAACTGGCAAAATTAGGGTCAGAGAAGAGGGAAAGAAATGAATCCAGAAGTACTTAGGTCCTCCCCTTAATGCACTTTTCCTGGGGACTGGATACGCCTCTAGGCCCTGGGGCAAGACGACCGTTTGGCCCCCCAGGAAATACCGCCCCAGCCCAGCCCAACCCAGTCCGGCCGGCGTCTCCCTCAGCGCCAGTCGCCAGGGGCTGGCCTGCTGGCCTGCCTTCGGGTCTGCGAAATCTGGGCCTTGTAGGTGGGTACACTCTCTTAAAAAAAAAAAAAAAAAAAACACACACACACACACACACACACACACACACAGAAAAAAACCTCGCCGCTTGGCCAGGTCCACCTTGAGGCCCACAGCGATTTAGTGCACCAAAACCAAGCCACAACTACCCAGGGGCAACATTTGTTCCCGCCTTTCCCCCCACCCCAAGTTGCCCTGGTCATCACCCTCCCACCCCCTAGGCAGCAGCTGCTTTCACATGTCCCCCACCCCACCCTCTACGGCGCCTTAACCTGAGCGAAAGTGAAAGGGGGAGGGGAGTTAAGGGAATAGGGGAGGGGGGAAAGTTTTTGAGGGCGGGTGGGGGAGGTCGAGCTCCTCTCCCTTTGGCGGGTTAGTCTCTTAAAGATATTTGGAGTAAATTAGAAGCTTGGAGTTTCTGGGGTCCAGCCAATGGCAGCTGGAGGCAGGGCAGCGGACGCCGCTGATTGGCTGGCTGGAGCTTCTTAGCCGTGCGCGTCCCCCTATGTCCACTGAAGGGAGTCCTGCTGGCGCCAGGGCCGCCGACGATGATGCTGTGGGGATGTTACAAAAAAGGCGAGAGTCAGTGGAGTTTGCTTTCTGAGTAAGAGCCTCTCTCCCTCCTCTCGGTCCAGCCTCCCCCTCCTCTCCTCTTCCTCCTCTTCGAGTTTACACTCTTTCCCCGGCGCTGGCCCCCTAGCCTTCTTCCCATAACCTGCTGTCCCCGTCCTACCCCTCCACCCCCCACCAGCGCTTCGTTTACAGCTGGGATTAAATTCTCTCTGAGGCGCCACGGAAGGGTGGTTGGATCAGCTCCCCGGGCTTCCCCGTCTCCTTTCTGGCCTCGTCGGGGCATGGTTTCTGGTTCTTGTCTAGTATTTCAAAGCTTATTTCTCCTTTTTTTCCTCTCTTTCTTTCTCTCCCCATGTAAGTGTCGATCCAAGGTATTTTAGCTTTTTAACTAAACTTCACTTTTCTTTCGCTTTAAGCCTTCATCCCAGGCGGGTAGGAAGACTCGATTTCCAAGTTTTGTTTTTTTTTTGTTTTTGTTTTTGTTATTTTTTTTTTCCCGGAGTGTCGCTTCTCATTTTTAGAAAGTTCTCTCTTAGGCTTGTCCCTCTTAGGGAAGGCCAGGATTTTGGATTGTACCCGAACTTCCGTAGAGGGGAAAAAAAAAAAAATTGGTCGCTCCGGGAGGACTGAGGGATTTGCCTTGCCCGGCAACGGATTTGGGGAGAGAGTCTCTGTTCCTCATCTACTGAGGGTTTGGGACTCTAACCAGTGTCTCCTTCTCCACAACCCGCTCCCCCCCCCACCCTCGCAGGTGGTGCGTGCGGGTTCCGGGCTCCATACTCCACTCCACGTCCAGTTAGAGGTAAACCACTTTCTACTCCGGCGCCGGAGATCCCGACTGCAGTGCAGCCCAGCTGACTCAGCTCTCAGTTTTGCTCCGGGCAGTTCTCCTGACCCTTCCACTCCTGTGATCCGGGACTCTCGGACCCCAGCCGCGGCAAGAAGGGCCAAGAGTGGGGCCTTGAGGGCACCATGGAGGTGGCGCCGGACCAGCCCCGCTGGATGGCCCATCACGCCGTGCTCAACGCGCAGCATCCGGACTCGCACCACCCGGGCCTGGCGCACAACTACATGGAACCCGCGCAGCTGCTGCCCCCAGATGAAGTGGACGTGTTCTTCAATCATCTGGATTCCCAGGGCAACCCCTACTATGCCAACTCGGCCCATGCCCGAGCACGAGTCTCCTACAGCCAGGCACACGGTAAATTCCTGAGGGGCCAGAGGGGCGAGGGCCAAGGGGAAAGGCTGGGGGTGGGGGGCCGGTAATGGTAGTGGTGTGTGAGTTCTGGGTGCGGAGTGTGAAAGTGACTCTGGCCAGCCGGCTTCCTAGTTAGTTTCACTGGCTGTGCCTCTGGGAGAGAGGAAAAAGGGGAAGTAGATTTAACCCTAGAAAGACGGCGAAGGGGAGGGGGACATCGGGAAGGGGGGGGGAGTGGAGAGGTGGGTGGGGACGCAGGGAGGCCGAGAAGCTGGGCATATAACTAGAAACTAGACACGTCCGTTTCCCGGATGTGAAATCAAAACGAATCGAAATCGCTAATAATTTTGGGGGCTGGGCGACCAGAGGGAGCAGCGGGCAGGGAAGAGATGGGGGAGAAGGACCTCACTGTCACCTCCCTTGCCACATCCCTCTGGTTGCCCTAGACTCTTGGGAGGCTTTCTTTGGAGGGGAATTGTTAGGGGAGAGGTAGCGGTTTCATTCCCTGACTTTCCTTCACTATTCAGTCTCCCACCCCCGCTTCCTCCAGCATATTATCCTTCTTTCCCGGGTTAGTCTCGGATTAATAACTGAATATCCTTCGAGGGTAGTGGAAGGGGAGCGTCTTGTTTTTGTGTGGTTGTATGTAGTTGTACTTTTGTTTGTGATCGGCGCAGAAGCCGGGTTTCTGCTGTTTTCTCTCCCCGCGCCTCTAAGCCCAACTCTTTTCCACTCCTAAATCCTGGGTTCTTTCTCACCTCCCCGGGCGTCCCCTAACTTGTTTTTGGGGGGCCTCTGGAAGTCTCCTTGCACTGTCTGTGATTCCTACCCCCATCGATGGCTGCCTCCCCCTCCACAGCACGCCTGACCGGGAGCCAGATGTGCCGGCCTCACCTCCTACACAGCCCCGGGATCCCGTGGCTAGATAGCGGCAAAGCGGCGCTGTCGGCGGCTGCGGCCCACCACCACAACCCCTGGACCGTGAGTCCCTTCTCCAAGGCACCCTTGCACCCATCGGCAGCCGGAGGCCCGGGCACACTCTCGGTGTACCCCGGCGGAGGCAGCGGCGCCAGCGGCGGCGGCTCCGTCTCCTCTCTCACGCCCGCTTCACACTCCGGGTCGCACCTCTTCGGCTTCCCCCCCGACCCCGCCCAAAGAGGTGTCCCCCGACCCCAGCGCCAGCAGCGCGGCCTCGCCTGCCTCCTCATCCGCGGGAGGGGTCCGGCCAGAGGACAAGGAGGGCGTCAAGTACCAAGTGACCCTGTCTGACGGCTTGAAGATGGAAAGCGGCAGCCCCCTACGAAGCAGCCTGGCTTCCATGAGCGGGCAGCCATCCACGCACCACCCTATTCCCACCTATCCCTCCTATGTGCCCGCTGCCCACGACTACAGCGGCAACCTCTTCCACCCGGGCGGTTTCCTGGGCGGCCCCGCCTCCAGCTTCACCCCCAAGCAGCGCAGTAAGGCCCGCTCCTGCTCAGGTAAGCTTTCTCTTCCCCAGCCTTCCCCTGCCTCCCTGCCCCCACCCCTTCCCTAGCTGCAGGCAGCCCTGGCGCCGACGGCTGGGGGGTGGAGATGGGGCATTTGGCGCCTGCAAGACTTTGCCTGGCTGGAGGTGCGGAGGAGACTGAGTTCTTTCGAAGCCGGACCCTAGCCTGGGCACACATGTTGTTTGGGATGAATAGTTAGGCAGAGTTTCAAACCAGACGCCCCCCAACATGCACCTCTCTCTTGAAACATAGTGTCCTGATACTCTAAATTGTCAAGAAAAGCAGCCTTCTAAAATCACCCTTCCCCCCCCTCCCCAAACTGAAAGTGGCCTCTAGGAGAGTTGGGTAAAATGAAACACAATGCAAACCCTCTCTTCTTTTATCCCTGCCCTGGATAAGTCTCCAAGTTTTAATACTTTCGTTTTAAAGAAGACTCAGTAGCCCAATTTCCCTACACCCTTGACTCCAGTTCAAATTTCCAAGCAGACATCCTCTTAGTACCTCAAAATCCTGAGTATGATCTTATGTACTTGAGTACTCCAAGGGTCCTAAATTGTTCTTAAATGAGTTCAGTCTGATCTCAGCACAGTCCATATCTTTTGCAGAGTCCACCTTTCACTTTCCCGGAAAGCCCCTGAGTCCCTTTCTAAAGCAATCAAATAATCAGGTCCTCTCCATCCCAGTGGAAGTCCAAGCTGTGTGGAAGACCCTATGGTCTGAGATCAGGTTATACCATCGAGTTCCCCCCATTTGGTCAGGCTGACTTGGGAAAGGTGACCACAATGGGCTTTAAAGAGATGTAGTTTCCTGAGATCCCTCCTCTGGCCTCCTCTTTTTCCTTCTGTAAAGCCTGAGAAAACTCTACTCCCCCCCCCCCCCCAAGCTAGAAAGTAGGTAGCTATGGAGTTGTTTTAAAAGCCTCTGATTCTTGGACCAGCCTATTGGACCTGTGTGCCTTGGGGGTGGAGGGGGGAGAACTTTTTTGGATCCTACTATTAGCCTTATTTGCATAAACTGTATTTAAAGGAATTTCCTGGGGTCCAGATCTCAGCCCAACTGCACTGTCTCTTGCTTGTAGCCTCATGACCTGGGAGGACTTGAAGGTTTCCCAGAGAAATTCCACTCTTGGCAATCAGGCATGTTCTGGATTTTAGCTTCAGAAGGACCCAATTTAGATTGTAATAATTTGGGTGTGCTTTGGGGAGGATAGGTTTTTAAATTTTTATTTGGATTTAGGTGTCTTTGTTAATGGTCAAATTTAGGCTATTCCAAAACCGAATGGGTTTATATCTATTCTGAATTTATGAGTCTTTGGATGTGAGAAACTCCTAGTGTGGAGACTCCCTCCCTTTATGTAAGGGTGTGTGTGTCAGCTAGTCAATGAGCATTGCTGATATATATATTTTATCAATACCTTTATATAGATATGATTCTTCCTAGAGAAAAATCAAGGAGAATTCCAATGCTGAGTTCAGAGCCACTGGGGGAGAAAGGTTTAAGGAAAAGGAGAATAAGAGTCATTGGAATAGAGAAACTGGAATAAATGGATGAGATGAAAGGAGAAGCAGGAGGGAAATGGACAGAGATGGGATGATTGTATGTATTTGGGAGTGCCATTTCTCAGATGGATTTATTTCTTCGAATGTCTAAAGGACTCCAGTCTTGTGGGAAGTTCTTTTTTTTTTTGCTCTCCTTTCCCTTTTGGTCTCATACCTAAAGAGTACAGCATTTGATTTATGTTACCTTAAAGCTTAACTTCTAGGCAGGAACAATGCTGAGAGGTACCACACTCCCCCTCTCACATCCTTGGGAAAGTTGGGATTAATGCCCTGGGGTAAAAAACTTTTGTGAATTTGTTTTTAAAGAAAGACACCCGGTGTCTCCGTGTTTCCATTTAGAAGGCAGAGAGTGTGTGAACTGCGGGGCCACAGCTACCCCACTCTGGAGAAGGGATGGCACCGGCCACTACCTGTGCAACGCCTGCGGTCTCTACCACAAAATGAATGGGCAAAACCGGCCGCTCATCAAGCCCAAACGGAGACTGGTAGGTGGCTAAGTGGCCCTCTCTCTTTGGAGCTGGAATGCTTGCCAGAGGATGGATAGATTGGAAATGTTATGTGGGTAGCATCATTGGAAGGTCTGGAACCCGAGGAGGTCAGGGTAAGGGTAGGTAGATCTGGCCTAATGATTGCCATAGGGGGGGAGTGCCAGGAGTAAGCAGAGCTGGTTAAGAATCCAAATTTGCATGGCAAACTTAAAATTAAAATGTCTGAGATAATAATCAGAGTCAGATCGATTCTATCATTTTTTTTTGCATATGAAGAAACCGAGCCCCAAATTGGTGAGTGACTTGAGCAAAGTCACATATGGCAGAGCTGGATCTAAAATCAGGGCTTTTGGACTTTCCTATCTCTACACCATATTAATCTCTCTTAGATCACAATCCCGGCTGAGAAACCGTTTAGTGAAAGAGCAGATAATATGTGGCTCATTTTAAAAAGTATTCATCTAGCTGAAACTCTTCGGCCATGAAGGGGTTATTGTGACTAGCACATCCCCCTAGTAAGTCCCAGTAGACTTCCATGGGTCCAACTACATGTCCTCTATTTCACTTTTAAAAATAGGGCCATGAAGCCGTTTTCTCTCATAGCCCAGGGCAGCCCTCACTCTGCTTCCCAACAGGGCACACAATTCCTGGTGCTTATTTAAAACACACACACACACTCACAGGCAAACCCAAACCACCAAAAAAACCTTCCCTTTATTATTTTTTCCATGGAGTCACCTATACTGTGTATTTTCATTTGAGTGATTTTTTTTTAAAATGCCCTTTCTAAGCTCCTGGCCAGAGTTTCCTATCCGGACATCTGCAGGCTGAAGATAAGGAAACTTGGTGTATCTGTATCCGGACTCTGCAAGCTTTGAGAGTGTCTCTTAGGCTGGGCTTTGCCTCTTGCTGGGCTGTTTTGAAATTTCTAATACCCTCCGCTCTGCAAATAATGTGTAAAATGCTAAGAATAATAAATATATTTTTTTCAGGGAGATGTGATTTATGAGGGCTAAATCGTTTTGCCGTTTTGGGGACATTTTCTTCCCCCCCTCCTGGAGCCCTGGGGATGGGAGGTTGGAGGGTGAAGGTGGGGGAGGGACCCAGGCCGGCTGTCCCGGACAGCTAGTCAGTCAGAATTCCAGCTATGCAGCTGCTTAATTAGCCGCTTTTCCTCCTGAAAAGCAGAGGAAGGAGGGATCTGACTGTATGTCCCCTGCCAGTGTGTGAGTTCAGGATGAGGGCCCCGTGCAGGGCTGGGGCTAGGGCTTAGGGCTAAGGCTGGGTAGCCAGCCTACAGTGACAGTCAGGCTAATGGTGTTAAACAAGAGAAGCATTTGCAAATAAGCCCCCTGCTTCCCTGCTTCCAGACCTCCCGGCCCAGCAGCCTCTGTTGGAAGATTCCAGCCTGGTTCACTGAGAGGGGTTGGGGGAACTTGTTTTGTCAGTTTTTCTCCTGGCCTGTGGCTGGCTGGGAGATCGAGTGGGAAAAGATTTTGTTTTCAGAGTTGACAACTGGGGGAGGCCAGTGATATTCTTAACTCGTCTTTTCCATACAAATCTGAATTTCCAGAGTGGGAAACTTTTCCCTGGCCCCTCTTGTTCCCCATTCCCCCACATATACACCTTCAGACTGGGGTGTGGCCCAGCAGCCATTTTTCATATTATTCTCTTTGGGGGGGGTGTTGTCTCTGCTATTAATTGCTTTTGTTGCCCCACCCCAACTTTCCTTCACACCACAGAAAGGGTATTTGAGAAATTTGTCTTCCCATCCTAGCACGGCTACTGTTTTTCTAGTTGACCTTCTATCGGTCACTCTTGGCTTGGGTTTTCTAGTCAGTTAAATGAGGAGGTTGGGTGGCTAAGGATTCACTTTACTGCTCTCTGAAATGCTTTGATTTCCTTGAGGAAGGTCAGTTAATGTTGTCCGTTAGCTTGAGGGTCTGGGTCACCATCTGAAAATGTAAACTCACTGGCAGAGGCTCAGCATCCTCTCCACCCACAATCCTTAACCTCACCTCAAGTGTACGGGGGTGGTTGAGGAGTAGGGGAGGCCCAGGGCAGGGTCTGTGTTTATTGCTGTGGAGTCTTTCTAGCTATATGGATGACATTTCTCTTCAGCTTCTGGAGGGTTGGAGGCAGGGCAGACTATTTTATTAGGCCCATATGAAGGGTTAGGTGAGGAAGGGCAGGGGTACTGAAGGAAGGAGTTCAAGGGTCAGGAGAGGATTGAGCCGGGATTGCCTGAATACATTCTCCAAAGTTAAGGACTAAGGAAAAGTATTTTAGTCAAAATAGGAGAGAAGGTGGAGGGTCGGTGTCCTACCTGGAAACCGCTCTGCTCAAAGTATACCATGTAATTTTGGACCAGACATAGGAGATTGGTGAAATGATCTCCAATTTAAGTCACTTCCAGCTCTGAGATTTTCTGAATCATTTTATATAATTCTAACTTTTCTCTTCCAGTAAGGGGAGTTTGGATTAAAGTTTGGTAGTGCCACGGGTGGGAGTAGATTGAGGGCCAGGACAACTTGGCTCTCTTCCTCTCACCATCTTTTCCTCTTCCCTCCCCCAGTCAGCAGCCAGGAGAGCTGGGACCTGTTGTGCCAATTGCCAGACAACCACTACCACCTTATGGCGCCGAAACGCTAACGGGGACCCTGTCTGCAACGCCTGTGGCCTCTACTACAAACTGCACAATGTGAGTGTGCCCCACCCCTGCCCGCCCCTTCCCCCTCCCCAGGGACCCCGGGCCTTTCTTTGCTGATGGAAGAGTGATGCTGTCTCCTAAGCCTGACAATGCCTGCCTCCTCCGCTTGGCTTGGGAAGCTGTCAGGAGGGATCCAGTCTCTGCGTTTTCCTCCTCCCCCAAGCCCTCCGCTCCAATGGCAAGAGATTGAGACCCGAGAAGCTTCCTACAGACAGAATTACTAGTGGTCTGAAGGGCAAGCAGGCAGGCATCTGTGGTAATAGAAAGAGAACTGTTATTGTCCTTTTTAGAAAGATCTAGGATCCAATCCTTGTTCCGCTTTCCTTTGTGACTTAGAGCAAGTTAGTTTTCTCTTGCTGGGTCTCAGGAAATGATCTCTATAAAGCCCCTCTCAATTCTAAGAAAAAGTTCCTACAATTCAAAGACCAACTGATTGGAAAGAATAAAGGTGGTTGCAAAGTAGAGTCTTCCTTTTTCCACCTGAGCAAAGTAGAGCCTTTCCCTTTCCCACTTCAGTAGAGTCTTCCTTTTTCCACCTGAGCAAAGTAGAGCTTTTCCCTTTCCCACCTCCTCAGCATAATAGAGCCTTGTGTTGAGGAGTGAGAATTGTCCAGTTCCAGTCTGGCTCCTTCCCTCTCCACCCCTGCTTCCGATCTAACATCCATAACATTTCATGAGATGATAAGAACGGAGGAAAGAATCAAAAGTCGTCCATCTTTACTGAGAATCCAAAGTGGTTATCAGGTTGGGATACCTGGGGAGTGGGGAGGAAGTCTAACCCACAACCATCCCTCTTTGGAGGGATAAAGGACACAAGGCACAACATGATGGTGACATTATTCCACAGGTGAATCGGCCACTGACCATGAAGAAGGAGGGTATTCAGACCCGTAACCGGAAGATGTCTAACAAATCCAAGAAGAGTAAGAAGGGTGCTGAATGCTTTGAGGAACTGTCCAAATGCATGCAGGAGAAGTCCTCCCCTTTCAGCGCAGCCGCTCTGGCCAGCCACATGGCCCCCATGGGCCACCTGCCCCCCTTCAGCCACTCGGGACACATCCTGCCCACACCCACTCCCATCCACCCTTCCTCAAGCATCTCTTTTGGACACCCCCACCCATCCAGCATGGTGACTGCCATGGGCTAAGAGCAGCAGCCCAGGTTCGGGGGCCTCACCCAGGACACGGACAGACAGAAAGGATGGATGGACAGACCTCGATGTCAGGGTGGGAGTGGGGAGAGGCAGGGATTAGGGCTCCAGAAGGGGCTTGAACTCTGGGTAGGGCAGCAATGGGCAGCCACCCCTCCCTCTCCCTCAGGGATAGTAACCGAGACAACGTTGCCTGTGTCACTCCCACAGATGGGCCTGGCAGTCCTGGCTTGGGGCTCCCCAAAGCCTCCTCCCTCCCTCATTCCCCACAGCCCTCCATGCCTGTCCTCCTTCCCCCTCTGGCCTCTCTGCTATTACTGTGAATCTCATAAACTGGTCTGAGATGGCTAGCCAGATTTCTTGGACTATTGTTTGGGGGGAATAGGACAACTTAATAAAAAGGAAAGGGAAAAAGGAACCTTAATTGTGAGAAAAACAAAGATGGAAAAAGGTATCAAAATAATTTATTTTGTTCTTGTTTTTAGCAAGGATTTGGGGATTTTGCAAGGGTCTCAGCCATTGATGCAAGAGCCCTTCCCCTCCTCCAATCCCCTCCATGTTCTGCCCCTCCATACTCTATGGGGGGGAAGCAGTCTCAGTCGAAGAAAAATTGACCAACTGGAAACCTGCCTCATTTGATCTAGCAGCCCAATCCATTAACTTATGGGATGGGATGGGCACTTTCAACTTCCCTGAAAGGGGGAAAAATCTTAAATCTGCTTCCCCAGGGGTGGCTGGGAGGTGGGTAGGTTAGGTTCTAGTAGCCCCAGAAATGGGACCTCAGTTGGGTATGGAGAGCACTCACTGGTGTCTGGAGAGGAGTTCTGTCCTCCTTTCAGCCTAGGAGGTAATATTGGAGGGGAAAGACTGGCACAGAGGAGACAGGAGGAAGACAGGGGAAGGGTGTCAGCTCAGCAGGGTTGGGGGACACCAGGGAGGGAGAGACAATCACAAAATGGCCAGCACTGAGGCTGAGGAGGGAAAGATGGGTCAGGGGCAGGAAATACCCTGAGGAGAGGGAGAGGAAAGGGAAGAGTTCCCCCAAGAACTGAGTTCTGTTGTTTTGGAAAGGAAAAGAGAAAAAAAATCCTCTAAAGAAGTCCTCCTCTGACTAGACATAAACCCCAATGTGGCCAGTGTGAAGTGTGTCCTCCTGCTGGTGGGAGCCATGTCCCTACAGCGGGGACAGGCCTAGCCCCATGTACATACTTAGCTATTTCTGCTGACCCCTCCTTTCCTTCTCCACTACAATTGCCTCTCTTCTCCCCTCCCAGCTAGGGGATAGGAAACTGCATAAGCTTAACTCACCAATGAGTTGATCTTTATTTTGTTTTTTAATTTCTTTTTGGATCAAGCCAATTGTATATTATTGCAAAAGTCCTGCTAAGAAGGAAATAAAACTTAAGAAAATGGATGTACTTTCCTATTTTTTTTCCTTAACTATGTAATTCGAAAGCATTAGCTACAGCAGAGCAGAGAGCCAGGGACCGGAAGGGGAGAGAGAAGGCTTCCTGGCTTTGTTCCTGTTGGTCTGCTTGCTTTTCTCTGTCTTTGGGGTTTTCTGGTCTCTGTCTGGACAGGTAGCTGCACTTTGCAAAGAAGGGAATCCACAAGGCAACAGGGCCCGGTTGTGGTGGTTCAGGTCTGGGTGTTGGGAGGATGGGATTGACCTTTCCTGGGTACCCCAGGAGAGAAATCCTGGTGCTATGGAGAAGATGGCCCCTGGTCATGGAGGTGTCCTGGGCCAGGTTTTCTAGAATAGCTAATAATGTTAAGAATCTTACCCTGGACAAGGGGTTCTCTTGGGTTGGTACCTCTCAATGGTAGAAGGGAGATGCCCTCCTGAGGATGGTATTATAGGGCAGATGAGCTGTTGCCCAGGTAGTGTTGTACTGAGCTACAAAATTGGTCCTGTGTTTGTCTGGATTCTTCCCATGGTACAGCTGTACATAATCTGTACGAGGTGGGGCTTGGGGTGGGTGGTGAGGGGCGGAGAAGATTTTGTCCTGATACAGTGATATATTGACAGAGTGCAATATAATCAGTCGCTACAGTGGGCACACCACAGTTGGGAGTAACTTATTTTGTACTTGTATCAGCATAAGAAAAAAAAATAAATCTGCAGTATTTTCTGTTTTTATTTTTTATTTTGCTTGTTTATTTTGGATTAGTGAACTAAGTTATTGTTAATTATGTACAACATTTATATATTGTCTGTAAAAAGTGTATGCTATCCTCATATTCCTTCAAAGTGAATACTGCTAAGAACAATAAAATCCTTTTTTTTTTTTGTGAGATCAATTGGTCCATTTTGTGAGATCAGGTTGATCTCTCTTTTTCCCTGATGCCCTTGGGCCCTCTGGGCATTTGATTCTCATTTTTCCCATCTTGGACATGGGAGGTGAGTGAGTGGAAGAGATCACCTCTTCTTTAACTTTGCCCCAAAGATTAGAGGCATCAGATGGGTCACCAAAGAAGCCAAGCAAGAGCTGGAATTGACCAGAGAATGCTAGACTGGTTGAGGGTATGCGGCAAAGGACCCTTAATTTCTCAAATTTTAATTCCTGGTTCTGGCATAAAACTCTCAAAGCTAGACTTAGCAGCCATCTGATCCAACTTTACAGATTCTATACATTGAGGAAAATGACTTCTAAAAGTTAAATGATTTGCCCAAGTTCACACAAGCAGTGAGAAGGAAAAGTGGGATTTAAACCCAGGCCCTCTGACTTCAAACCCATTGCTGTTTCTGTTATAAGAGCTGTGTGATCCTGTGAATGTCATTTTCCACCTTACCATAATAGAGGTGTAGTGTAGACTGGATTACATAGGGATAATCCTTCATCTTCTCACTTCACAGGATTGAGGGAAGAGTTTTGTAAACCTTCATTGACAAAGTTTAGATTTATACAAATATCGAAATTATTGGAGCTGGGGTGAGGGGAAGAGAGAATAACTGGGAGGATTGAGAGAGGTAAAATCCAACTAATACTGAAAGAGATTGTTAGTGACTAGGGAATAGATAGGAAGGAACAAAATTAGAAAATATGGATAATGGGTGAGTAAAAAGATACCAGTTTTAGACAGCACTACCATGGGAAGTACTGATCAGAGAGCAGTGGGGTCCATATGTTTGTGTTTGAGAGTGAAAAATGGATAGCATCCATGAAGCACTAAAATGATGTCTCTTGGAAATAGTTTTTGGGTATAGATCAACTGCTACACCAGGCTCACCTCTCCCAAAAACAAAACAAAACAAAAACAACCTTAAACTTTGGTGAGAATTATCTTGAATCCAAGAAACAACACTGACCACTTAAGGGACACTACTTTCCCATTGGACCTTAAGAGACCTGACAAGAAACGAAATCCTGATGTAAGAAATGGAAGGACTGTTGGACCCAGTAATCAAAAGGTCTGGATTTCAGCATTGGAGCTGCCACTTAGCACCTGTGTAATTTTGGTCAAATCACTCAAACTCTCTGACTTCATTTCCTCATCAATAAAATAAATGGCTCGGATTATATGATGCCTGCGGTACCATCCAGTAATAATGTAAACCCTGAGGGTTTCAGATGGAGAAAACAGGCAATAGTCACTTACAAGAACATAGTATTAAAGTCATCTCTCACCCACAAGTCCACAGAAGGAATCTGCAAAGTAGAAGCTGATATCATTGGTAGCCAGCTTAATTGATACCTCCTATCATTGATTTCATTGATTGCTGATAATATTGCTTACTTGTTTTATGTTAGGTTCCCACTGAAGGCCCAGGAGACAGCTCATGTTTGCAGACTAGTCTGTGGTTTTATGTAGTTGCTATCTGCAAAATCTCCTAATAACTCACCCCACCTCCACTTCAGGCTCCAAATTCAACAGAAGCCAAAGGCTATTAAAGGAAGAGGGAGGGAATCCTAGACTTTATCAATTTGTATCCTGGCTCCTGAAACCAGCACCTGTTATCTCCCAACACCAGCATTTGTCACTGGCCAATTCTTGGCTTTATTCTTGTGAAGGAACAATAGTTCGTAGTGATATTGAAGAGAAAATGAAGGTCACCATCAGGTGATCTCATAGCAGGCCATCACTCAGAAAGATCACATGAACCTCAATGGGACTCTAACTTGAATGACACTGAATGGACAATGTTAGACTTGGATTCAGGAAGATTTGAATTCAAATTCTGCCTTAGGCACTTGCTAGCTCTATGACTGTGGACAAGTCAAAACTCTTTGTGCCTTTATTTTCTCATCTATAATATGAGATGTGGTATTTGATGTGCTCTAAGTTTTCTTCTAGATCTAAGTCCATGGAAGGGTAGAGAGTTACACTATTCATAGAGGAGGCACTTGTCCAAGTGGGGATCCTTAAGCCAGAGGCTAAAATAGCAGTGGCAAACATTGGATTAGAATATAAAGAGAAAGAAGCAGAAGCAATATTACTAGCAGTGCACTACAACAAGTGTCAGATGAAAGCTGTGGATGAAACTTTCTTAAAAGGTGCTGATCAGAGGCAGTTAGATGGCACAGTGGAAAGAGTGCTGGCCCTGGAGTCAGGAGGACATGAGTTCAAATGTGGCCTCAGACACTTAACACTTGGTTGTGTGACCCTGTGCAAGTCACTTGACTCTAATTGTCTCTCAAAAACAAGCAAACAAAAAAAACCAAAACAAAACAACAAAGATGCTCACCCACTGACCAAGACAACAGAATGATTATGAAGGCCATATGTTAGGAAATTTAGAACAGTACTGATGGAAATTTTACCTGTTCCGATACCTGATGATTATCTTATTCTTGCTAAAAAGAGTAGCTAATATAAATTTGATTCTTTACCTATAGCTTAATATCTCAGAAGGCAGATTAGACTCTGAAAGAAGCTACTATTGTGGACTTAATTTTATGATCATCAAAGAGGAATTATTTGGTATTGTGAAAATAGGAACTTTGATAGAAAATTATTTAATTATCTTGGAGTTCATAATATTGAGGAAAGGAAATACTAGGTACAACCAAATAATTATCTCATCCTTTAGGAAAGCAAGTTTTTAAAAGTCATGAGAAAATGTAAATATGACTCTGTGATCTGAAGCTTTAAAAGGGCATTTGACTCATAATGGATAGGAGATTTAAAAAAAATAAAATTCTAACAAGACAATTTAGAATGAACCCAAGGAAGAAGAAAAAAAAAGTAGGTAAAGAAATTATTGTAGATACATGGAGACTTATCCAGTGAGCTCAGAATTTTTAAATTGTGCTTAAGGTGAGAGGAGGGACAAATACTATTAATCTATAAAAAAGAGTATCAGGATAAATCAATTTAGGAACTCTGATCAATACTTTGACCAACCAGGCTTTCAAAGGAATCATGATGAAACATGCTCTTACCTCCAAATTAAAAAGGTGATGGACTCAGAATGCAGGTTGAGACATGTTTGTTTTTTGTTTTTAAACATGACCAATGTGAGAATTTGTTTTGCTTGATTATACATGATTGTAAAGGAAAAAAAATCAAGAAGGGTTAGATTAATTATGCAATGAAAATAACTAAAGAATACTCAGTGAAGTACCTGACTATATCTAGGCTTCTGTCCTTATTTGATATTTTTTCTGCTATTTCTTTGGTTTTAGCAAGCACTTAATTGAATGTTGAGTTTTTTTAAATGCCAAGAAAACTAATGTCCAAAATGAATGAAGGTCATAAAGATGCTAAAAAATAATGGTGATGAAGGTGGATAAGAATTATGTATGCTTGGACCAAATACTATACTGTTTGTTAACAGATAAAAGTGAAGGCAGAACTACTCAACTCTTTTAGCACTCAAATGGGAGATCCCTTATTTGAATACCTCATTTGCTCTTTTATTACTTGTCCTATAATCAAGGTAGAATGTTAGGAAGAATTTGCTTCCCCTGGTGCCTGGCTCAGTACTAACCACACTCAGGAGTGTGTTGGTGTCAGCTCCTACTAATGTTTGAGAGGAGGTTGTTAAATTTTCATTGTGAACATTTACATTTCAGAAATTGGCAAAGGCTACAAATCTGGATTTGATTTATTATTTTGTTGATTTGTCTAGACTTTTAAAAAGTAAAGGAGAAAATTTTAGCAATGCAGATTCAACTTAAAAGGATGTTGAATATTGGATAATGATCAACTGTGACTGATTTAGCTCTTCTCAAATACAATAATCCAAGACAATTCCAAAGGACTCATAAAGAAAATGCTATCCACCTCCAAAAAAAAGAACAGATAAGAGCCTGAATTCAGATAGGAACATACTATTTTCACTTTCTTTATTATTTTGTGGATTTTTTCCGTTTTGAGCTGTTTCTTCTTTTACAACATGACTAATATGGAAATCTGATTTGCGATTGCACATATATATATATATATAATATATGTATGTATATAGCCTATATAAAACTGCTTATCTCTTAGGGAGGGGGAGAGGAGAGAGAGAGAGGGAGAAAATTTGAAACTCAAAATTAAAAAAAAGAATTTCAAAATTTGTGTTTTGATGAAACTGGAGGAAATAAATACTATTGAGAAAAATTATTTTAAAAATCTCTATTTTCTCTTAACCCTTCCCCCCCCAAATTGGTTGTTAAATATTGACCAAGCATACCACTGGCAAAATGATTTTTTGATTGAAAGATTTCTCAAGAAACAATAGGAGGAATAGAGACCTTAATATAAAAAAAGTGAGTTGTGGTAGTTATAAAATTAGGTACTCTTCTTTACCCTAAATTCTTCATTTCACAAGTATCAAGTAATCTTATCCCAACTGTTTAGTTTGCTCAAGTCTAAGGCCACAAAAGAATAAAAAATCATTCTACCTTTGAGTTCTACTACCCTAACTTTTATTTTTCCCTAGGAAACTTCTCACTTTTTCTTTCTATTTTGGGCAATCTGAATAGATCAGATCTGACTGGGGAATCTTTTTTTGTTTTTCAAATAGAATCTTAATATTGGGAGGGACCTCAAAAATCATCTAATCTAACTCTCTTCTCAAATAATGAATTCTTTTTATAAAATCCACTGCAGGTAATTGATCACCAGCGATGGGAAACTCATTATCGCTTGTACAACTTAAACTTAAAGACATTTTTCTCGATCTTCAGCCAAAATCCATCTCCCAGTAATGTTAAATCCTTGGTCAGCCACCAGTCTACCAATATTAAAAGCATGTGCTCTTAGGTCAAGAGGGAAATTTAATTTGATTGAACAAACTTAAGGACCTCCTACAAGTCCCAGTATTAATTATGGGTGACACAGACAGAAGTATGCATAATTTCTTATCATCATCATTGTTATGATTATTAGTGCCTTCAGGAACATAAACCTGATGGAGTGGGAGTGCAAGTAAGGTGAGAATATGCAAATAACCATAATATAAATTTTAAAATCTGCATATAGGTAGAATTCCTGACCTTGTCCTACTCTAATCCTTCTCTGGTAATTTATCTGGGTTTAAGCCCTTTCTCTATCACCTATTTGGTGACCCTAGACAAATTCCTAAATGAATAAAAAAATTAATCAATTAATACAAAAGCATTTATTAATTGATTACTATGAGCTAAGGGTGGGCTGAGTTCTAGGTATATTAAAAAGAAAAAAAAAAAACCCAGTTCAACAGTAAAGATAGTCCCTTGCCTCAAAGTACTTTTAATAGCAGGAGACCATACACATAGAAGACTGGTAGCCAGGGAAGGACACTTTAGTGGGAAAGTTACAAGGGTAATGAGTAGATAGACATATGCCTTCCAGGAAGAATTCTGGAATTATTGGTTCCAGAACTGGATCAGGGGAGGGCAGACATTCCACAAGAGAATTGTCTGGATTGTAAAGATGACCAGGGAGTAGGAGATGAAGTGAAATATCCTGGGGGTCTCCTAAAACAGTGACTCAGGTGAGGTAGTCATTGAACAGGAGATTCAGGATGGAAGTTTCAGAGATGAAAGGGTTACAAGTGATTCATCTGTAAATGGAGATCAGAATACTTGTGCCCAGCACACTACTGACCTCTCAAGCTTGTTATGAAGGAAGTGCTATATAAACACTGGCTCTTCTGATCAACATCATAACCAGCCCTGATTCTAGAGGACAATGAGAAAGCATGTTCCCTATCTCTTGACAGAGGTGATGGACTGAGGGTATACCAGGAGATGAATTTTTGAATAGGGTTAATGGGGGGATTTGTTTTTCTTGACTATATATATTTGTTACAAAGATTTTGTTGTTTTTTTTTTCCTTTTACCAATTGAGAGGGGGTGGGAAGGAGAATGAAGAGCAAAACAAATTATTAATTAAATTTAACTAAAAAAATAAAGTGATCTATTTATTTTTGAAGTTGTAGGAACTTTAGAGATCATGTTGAACTAGCTGTGTGGTAGGGTGGAGAGAAGTTTAGCTTTGGAATCAGAGGAGCTAGATTCAAATTCTGGCTCTGGGTAATTTAGGTTCACTCTGAAGGTCTCAGTTTCATCATATGTGAATTCGGAGGATGAGGCTAGAAGGTCCCTGAGGTCCCTTCTGTCATCCTATGTACCATCCTTTATACTTGTTGAACACCCACCTTCTTTTTAGGATCCAACTAAGTGGATCCTCTCTGGAAAGCTTTCCTTGATCTTCCCTGCAGTTAACAACCCCCATCTCCCTCTTTAATGCACTCATCTTGCCATGTTGTACACAGTGCTTTGGTCGCTGTCCTAATCCTGTTCTACATTCATTTCCCCGAAGAAGAAGTGGGACAGTGTGCTTCTTGGAAAGGACTCTCTGCCCGGGACATGCATGTACATGTATATATACAGTCACTATTTTCATCTTAATGCAGGATCAGAATATAGGATGTACTGCCAGCCCTGAGAGGTCCACCTTTGTACAGGCAAAGTCCTCTAGAGTTGGAGAGTCATGGGAGTCGCCCAGGGCCAAGGACTGGCCCAGAGAATAGTAGGGCCCAGAAATTCCATGCTAGGGGCAGAAATAGGCTATCCCAAGAACCAGAACCTTCTGGTTCTTCCAGGATGACCTCTAACCCCATGACTGACCAGACATCACTCCAGGCAGAGTGTTCAGCTCTACGTGCAATGGGGTGGGGGTGATTGAGTGCCCTGAGCATGGTTGGAAGTGGTGACAAAAGGACCTCTGACCTTAGCCAGACTAGCCCAGCCCTACTCTGGCTAACTGAACACTGACAGGTTCTGAGTTGAGAACAGGTTTTGGGAAGATTCCCACCAAGGGACAGAGGTAGTGGAACCACCCAATAACCTCGGTTATCTCCTCCCACATCTGGTTGATGGGAAGAAGAGGTAAGGCTGGGACCCAGGACTCTGGGATCTAAGAAAGGCATCTGGTGTAGTAGAGAGAATAATCGATTTAATCAGAAGACATAGGGTCACAGCTTGGTCACTGAAGTGTGATGTCACCCGGAGCAAACCCCTTCCCCATTGGGAGCCTTAATTTCCTCATCTATCAGCTGAAGGAAAGTGATACTAGATGATACCCAAAGTCTCTCTTAGTCAGAACATGATATGCTTCACTGACATGATGAAATGGAAGGAAATTAGAATTCTGGGTTCAACCAACCTGGATATGTTCCATCTTGTGGGAACATGCAGCTTGTTCAACATCACTCTCTCTGGGCTGCAGCTTCTTCATCTTAGAGATGAAGATAATGATGTTCAGGGCAGGGTACTTTGTCTGGCTGTTAGACCTCTGATCCTTATTGGCTCTGGAGGGAACACCACATTTCTACTGCCCACTTCACCAGATGGGAGGATACTGCTTCTTTAGCCTTAAAGCTCTGTGGAAATCTGAGTTGCTATCACCCTCCATAAAATGAGTCGAATTTGAGGATCTCAGAGAAGAGTCATTAATCTTTTTAGTATCAGGAACCTCCTTGACAGAGATATAAGCTCTTCAGCATTCTATTTTTCAATGCATAAAATAAGTAGGATTACAAAGGACATCAGTTATCAAAATATTTTAAAACAAATTCATAGACCCAAAGTTGGACACTCATGTTCTAAGTCCTCTCCTAGTGAATTCAGCTATGTAAATTGAGTCCCCAGAAGCCATGTGTTGTGAGCTCAAGTCCCTGACACTCCCAAACTGGGCACCCTGGACAGGTCACTCAATTGCTCAGTATCTGATGTTGCAAAGTGAGAGCTGATATACACTGGTAGAAGGAGTTTTCCTCATAAAATCAGACTTTTGGTAAAAAAAAAAAAAGATGTGCTCTAATTAATTCTTTGACTTTTTCAGATTGGGTGGTCTGGAGAAGTTATTGGAAAGTCTATTCTAAGGTTCATTGTGGCTT
This sequence comes from Myrmecobius fasciatus, assembly GCA_023553655.1. NCBI lineage: Eukaryota > Metazoa > Chordata > Mammalia > Dasyuromorphia > Myrmecobiidae > Myrmecobius > Myrmecobius fasciatus. The sequence continues at coordinate 38,508 of JAJPUD010000059.1, forward strand.
AGAAAGCCAGTCAGAAAGGTAGCTTATGGCAAAAGGAGTTGGATTTTAATCCTTATTTGGCCACTTACAAATTATATGACCAGGAACTCCTGATCTTGACACCACATCATCTCTCTGAATTTCAAGCTTTCCTCATCTATAAGGTGGGATAATAATGCTTTGTACTACATACTTTATTAGAAGGTAGTGAGGAAAGTTAGTGGTTAGTGGACCACAATGCATCTTTCTTACAATCTAAGTTCCTTGGCAGCAAAATCTATTTCTCTTGTTGGTGTTTGCATTCCCAGGATCTAGCATGGAACCAAGTTTTATCCTAAATGCCATTTAAAAAGCATAAAAAAAAAAACCCAACAAAACAACTGCTAGCTGTTCCCCCTTTAAGTTGGCAGTCTTTTTTGTCTCTATAATCTGTACATTGCCATTAATTCCTTATGGGCAGGGGCCTGTCCATGTTAGAGAGCAACCCATGAAATGAATGAATGAATGAATGATTGAAGCATTTAATAAGCACCTACTGTGTGTCATGTATCAAACACTAAGCTAAGCACTGAAAATACAAATGGAAAAGTTAGACAGTCTCTGCTCTCAAGAGTTTTGATTCTATTCAGGATCCATTGACAGAGCCTGAAGTAAATCTAGAGTAAGACATTAAACACAGAAAGATCTATTTCAAGCTGAGAAACAACTTAGAAGTCTCACTACTAAAAACTAGTGTTATGTTAAATCAGTGAAGTGAGATATACAAAATCACTGCCAAATTTCAATTCTTGTTATAGTTATTAACATTTGGAAATTTTGAAAAGTTAGTATTGTATTAATTATTAATTACTAAATAAAATAACTCCATCTTCTTCACATTATTTAGCCTTGAAAAAAAAGTTTTGATTCTAATTAGGAAGACAACAATATTTAAAGATTTTCAGCTACAAGTCCAATGGAAAGATCCCATGGTCCTTAGCAATATTACTAGCACTTTACATGAATATATATGTGTGCATGTATACACAAATATACATACATATATATGGAGCAACACACACACATTTCCTTCTCTCATCCCCCAAGCTAAGTGTGATCCCTTCATCCTCAAATTTCTCTTGGTCCTTTGTCTGACATTTTCCTTTTACTATCTTTTATCTTAATTACTTGTACACACAAATTTTGTCCACTATTGGATTGTTATCTCCTGAAAAATTTGTCACTTCTCCCTGAACTAAATCTCTTGCATCTAAACCTTCTACTGCTCTAACAGTAACAGTCTTCGAATTGGTCTTCCTGCTTCTTGCCTGTCTCTTCTCCAATGCATCCTTCACATAGCCAATAAATTGATATCATTTGATCATGTACACAACCATAGCTTAAAAGTTTTCAATGCTCTCTCTCTCTCTCTCTCTCTCTCTCTCTCTCTCTCTCTCTCTCTCGTTTGGAATTTTAAACTTTTTCCAGTCTATTATTTAAATCTCTTAACTATTAACCAAACAGGGAGGACCTTCCATTGCATTAATGGAGAAATTATCTTTCCAGATTGAATTCACATTACAACCATTCCATTAACTCTATAATACTGCCATTTTGACTTATTAGCTGTTCCCTATACACAATATTTTATCACCCACCTGTGGGCTTTTATACAAGCTTTATCTTATTTTGTGAATGCTCTTCCTCTTTATCTCAGCCTCTTGGAACTCTGAGATTTAAGAATCAACTAAGTGCTTCCTTCTACAACAATCCCCCATCCCTTTTTTCCCATTGTTAATGCTCTCCTGCCAAAGTTACTTTCTATTTATTTTTATATTTTAAATTTGATTTCTTTGTATATGTTTTCCCTTTTTAAATTGGAAGCCCCATGAGAGTAAGAGACTTTTGCTTTTATCTTTGTATTTACTTATGTGTACAATAGCACCTTTTATATAGTAGATGCTTAATAAATGCTTATCAAATTAAATTGAATTGAATATTCTCTGAGCTTTCTTCATACTCTGAAATACTGTGATTTTATGAGAACTGAGTGATTTACTCACACTCACATAGCTGAAGGCAAAATGAAGCTGAGTCTTACTCCTAGCTTCAGATGTTTTCCTTCCATCTAACCTTTTCAGTGAAAATCTTCTATAGCTACAGAAGAAAGTAGAAATCCCTGATCTGACATTCAAGGTCTACTTGCATATTGGCCACATGGAATTGCTCTCCATTTCTTGTTCTTGTTTTGTACTTTTCAATTTGGATAATTTTGTTTACTCTAGTCTCTCATGCCTGGATTCAAATACATAGTTCATGCTTCTTTCTTTTTCCCACATGAGTTGAAATTCTTGAGGTGTGTGTGTGTGTGTGTGTACTCTGATGATCATTTCTCCAAAATTCTCTCAAGCTGAGTATGATCTCTTCCTTCTCAAATGTCTCTTGGTCCTTTGCCAGGCACTTTCCTTTGCATTTTATCTCATTCTCCCCTTTATCTTAATTACTTATATACACATTTTTTCCCCACTATTGGATTGTTAAACTCTTCAAAAATTTGTCACTTCTCCCCGAACCAAATCTTTTGTATCCAGGTCTTCCACTCCCTTAACAGTAACTGTCTCTGAATTGGTCTCCCCAACTTCTGACTATCTTTGCTCCAATGTATCCTCACATAGCCAGCAAATTGACATTTCCACAACAGACATCTGACCAAGTTCACCACCATAGCTCAAAAGTCTTCAATGCTATTTCTAGAATAAAATAGGATAAAATATCTCTAGGATACTTACAATAAAAAATTATTTTCTCCCATTTTTTTTGCTTTTATATAATAGTTCTAACCAGACATTATGTTTCTCTTAGTTCCCCCAAACATTTCTTTGTTCTTAAGAAAAACAGTTAAGCAAATTCAACAGACAGTGGAAATACATTTGACAATATGGTCTGGAAAAGAATTTTTTAAATCAAGATTTCTTAAACTTTTTCCACTGGAGATCCCTTTTCGTCAGAGAAATTTTTATGAGACCCTGTTAAATAGATATATAAGATTTACAAATCAAACATTTATCAAATCATAACGAAATTTATTTTAAAATAATTCTTTGGCATACATATACTTTTACCATTTGTTAAAGATGAAAACATACAAATGGGATGGATATGCTTGTTTATTTTTACATAAAGAATTAAATGTTGGTGGAATATTTGATACCTTTTACTGTTGTCAAATATTCCTGACCCCCAGATGCAGAAGCTGTGCTTTAAATCTCCAGTAAAGGGAAGGTGGCTCATACTGGCGTTTGTAATCTACATACTTTTTCAGCCTTATTTCACAAAATTTCCTTTTATGCCTTCTCTGTCCTGGACAAACAGTCCAGTCCCCTGTAGATGGTTGACATTTCAAAATGTTTTCTTATGCCTTTGCACAAGGGGACTCCCATGTCTGCAATGCCCTTCCTTCTCACCTCCACCTAGTAAAATCCCTGTCTTTCTTCAACATCAAGTTTTCAGGCACCAATCTCTTACCAAGAAAGAGACTTTTCCTGATCTCCCAACCTCAAATCAGTAGCTAACACGTTCTTCCTAGAACTTACTTTGTATTCTGTAGGTATTATATCCCCACCAATAAAATGTAAGCTCCTTGAAAAAAGGAACTGCTTCATTTTGTCTTTATGCCCTCACTTCCTAGTACAATGTCTGGTACAGAAAAGGTGGTTAATACAGTTTGTTGAATGGAATTTAATGAAGTCTAAATGGAATAGAATAAAATCTAAATCACTCTCTCTTAATTCTAGTGCCTTTCCTCTCCAGATTATCTCCAATTTGCCCTTTAGGTAGCTCATTTGTACTTAGTTATTTGCAAGTAGTGTCCCTTATTACACTGCGAAATCTTTAGAGATAGTTTTTTTTGTCCTTCTTAGTACACTGATTGGCACATAGTAGGTGCTTAATGCTAGTTGACTTGTTGACAAGATCTTGACTTAAGATATGTATGCATGCATCTAGCCAGTAGAATGTAAACTCTTAGTAGGTAGAGACTGCCTCATTCCCCCCCCCCCAAAAAAAAAAAACAACCAAAAAACATCAGGACATAGCCCCACATCTGGCACATAGTAGGCACTTCATAAAAGGCTTATTGGCTGACTGCTTTTTAAAAAGTTTATAGAATAGAATTGAAACAGGATCTAGAGGCTTAGAATGTAGGTTCATTGAAGAATTGAATACCTCCAGTGATTCTAAACCCACCTTAAGAAATGGGAAAACTTGATTTGTGGTAGCTGGAGGTCTATACTTCTCACTTTAGAAACAAAGGGTTTTTAAGTGCTAAAGGGGTAATTAAGTGCTAAATTAGCAAACTCACTAGTGGAACAAATGGTAAATATGAATCAACCTCTGAAACTAGGGATAAGAGAGCTGGACTAGATGGTGTCGGAGGTGCTTTTTAGCTCTTGGTGTGGGAACCTTTCAATGCCATGAGGTAGGTGATACAAATATAATTATATCCATTTTACAGAAGAAAACTGGCTTGCTAGGAATCAGCTGAATTTTGGGTCATATTCAGGCCTCCAGCTTCTGGCCTCTTTCTACCACACTCATAGAAGGAGACTGAATGAAGCTTGAGTTTCTGATGAGGATTAAGAAGGCACAGTAGGTGGGGATGGGGAGGATAGAAACTGTATAAGCCAGACAGAGGTGAGTGTGTTTGTGTCTGCGTTTGTGTGTGTGTGTCTGTGTGGTGGGGGGATGGAACAAGAAAGATTCTAGTCTATCTGGAAGTCTATTTAGGGCTATTCAGTGTAGATAAGATTGGAAATAAATAGGTAAGCAATAAGGATCTTAGATTCAGGTCTTCAAGAGATGTTAGAGATTAGAGGCTTCCCTTTTCCCATTTTACAGCAGAGAAAACTGAGTCTCAGGCAGGTTATGTAGTCCAAGGTCACAAGGATTAGTTTGAGTTTAAACCAAGCATCTTCAAGTCCAAATGTAGTATTTTTTTTCTCCCTGCTTTATACCAGGTCAGCTTGTCATCCTCCTTCAGCCTGTTCTCTCCTCTGGGATCTGAGGAGTATGGAAGTAGAGGAAGACATTAAGACTGGCTATGTCTGGTTTCCTCTCCCCTGCTGATTTTCTCTTTTCTTTTGTTTTCCCCCTACTCTCATCCTTCTATCTTCCCTTGTTTTTTCCTTTCATAACAAGCACATCTCTAGGAGAACTTTGGCACTCAGTGCCGCTGCTTCCTTTAACAAATGAGGAAACAAAGGCAGAAGAGGGACTTGGCTGGCCCAAAGACACAACTGATTTAGTGGCTGAGCCGGTTTTCCAAACCTCTGCTTTTTAAAGGATCTAATTTTCTTTGTATTCCTGTTAACTGGTGGAACACTATAGTCGTGGCAGGGGCTTAATTGTTTACTGAATGGAATCAAATGAGGAGGAAGAGGATGGCAGTGATTTATTGATGACTCTGAGGGAAGGGTCAGCTAGGACTCTGGTGAATCCCACAGTCCCTTTTTTGATCCTCCAGGTTCGGGTTCAGTGTTGTGAGCCAATCTCCTCTCCCTGAGGATTACCCAGGCTTCCCTCTTTCTCTGTGTCCTCCACCAGCTGGAGCCTGAACCTGGTGGCCCGCAAGGCCAGCCCTGGACCGGTGGGAAAACTGTCAGCCTTACATATATGCAAGACAGACTGGGGCACCCCCAGGCCAGGTCCTCCACCCCAATCTGGCTCCAGCCCTTACTTCCAGAGTCATTCACCTGTAATTCTCCCTTCAAAAGGGTCTTTGAGCCTTGGTTACCAAAACAATGGGGCTCCCTCCCTTTCCATCCCCCATCCTTTACCCCCACTCCGGTAACAGCCCAGTCTGGCTTGGGTGTGTCCCAGACTTCCAGTCTCGGGTCAACCACCTCACCTTCCATTGAATTTAGAGTATGTATTGGGGCCTACTGTGTGTCTTGCCTTGTGGGAAGAGACCAGAGGAATGGTTATAATGGGGTTCCTGTCTTGGGGTGCTTATTCTCTCCCTAGCAAGGTTAATCCAATTCAATTTAACTCAATCCCAGCCACAGCTAGCTTGTAGATAGAGTTTTTAAGATCTGCCAGCATTTTACACGTGTTAATTGTTTCATCTCACCATCACTACTGCCAGAGAGTTAGGGGCTATTATTATCCCCATTTTACGGATGAAGAAACTTGAGGCCGAGGGAGGAAAGATCTAAAAATTTACCCAGCTAGTAAATATCCAACCGTTATCTATGGAGCACCAACTTTGTGCTGGGCTGGTGGAGTGTTAGACTGCAGAACTTGGAGCAGAGATGAGCCCTGCCCTCTGAGAGCTAATTTTCCACCGGGGAGATAACATATTCCAAATCTGAGTAAGTAAAATGAAAACTATTTACAAAACAAATGCAAAATTGGCCTTGCAATAATTCCCAGGGGGAGGGGATTCCTGGAATATGGAAAAAACTCATGCAGGAGGCCAGGATTTTGAGAAGCCGAGGGGAAGGAGTGCATTCCAGGCAGCAGGAACTGCCTCTGCAAAAGAGTGGAGGCTGGGAAGGAGTCTTAAGTTTGGCTGTCCAGAGTGAGTGGGCTCTGTGCCAGATCCAGTTCCTTTGAGGCTTAAATTGTTCTTTCCTTACAACACTCTAGTGATGGAGGCATCTTCAGACACTGCAGCCAACCATGTAAACTCTTGCTATTAGGAATATCCCTGTGGGCTGGATTTTCCCAGGGTGGGGGCTTAACTTAAAGACAGACACCCTGATAACCTTGAGAAAAATGCAGGGAGAGGAAGCAAGTTCAAATCCGGTCTCTGACTCTTGGATGATATTGAGAAAATCCTCAGTTTTCACATCTGTGAAATGGGAAAGTTGGGCTAGGTGACTTTTAAGCACTCTTTCAGCTCTGCATCTGTGACCTGACCAATCTTAGCAAGTGAGGGATGGGGAGCAGGGGGGAAGAAGGAAGAAGATGGGGAAGGTGAGTTTGTGTGTGTGGACAGGAGTCTCCCAAACCAAAAATCAACACTTGGAGGCAGGTGAGACCTTTTAGTTTGCAAAACCTCATTAAAAGCATTTTCATTTCTTCAAATTGGAGTACTCTAGGAAAGATGTGGGTGGCCAGAGATCCTTGGGATCCTACTGAGATTTTCTCTTAGCCTTTTTCCTCAAGGACTCTGAAGGCTTTTTTTTTGTACGCCCCATCCTTGAAAAAAGAGGGGGTCCCTGGGTGGAGAAAGGGGCTATGAGGTAGATTGTGGGATGAAGGCAGCTTGGGTGGGCAACATGAGGGGAGGGGCTTACGAAGAGGGTTGGAAGGGGGAGGGTTTGGGAGGAAAGTCCTTATAGGAGAGGGTCTTGGAGGATGGTGGAGAGGGTGGGGCTTCAAGGTGGGAGCCAAAGAGGGGAGGTGATCTTGGGAGTGGGTGGGGCAGGGACTAGGACAAAGGCTGGCCGCTTTGTGGCCGGAGCCAGTCAGTCTGCTCCTTAATGGGTAGAGAGCCTAGTGGCTGGCCTGTAGCTCAGTTGGGGTGGGGGCCCCGCTTTGTTCCTACCTACTCCCTTCCTCTCGGGACTGCCCCAGGGAGGAGCCGGGATCTGGCAGGCCCAGTGGAATTCTGGCTCTGAAAGTTTGCCGGGCCCCCTCCTCGGGTCAGTTCTGGCCTGAATCCTGACTCACACCCAAAGTATTCTCCACTCCCCTACCCCTATCTCTTCTTTCCAATCCGGTCACAAACCTATTAAATTGTCTTTATTCCCCTCACCCCTCGAGACCAGTGACCCTAGCCTTTCTTTCCTGCTTGGAGCCCTGGCTTTGGGTGTCCAGACAAACCTGTCAGCCAAGAGTCTCCCCATTCAATCTCACCTTTGGGGGAGTAGAGGAAGGGAAGAAACTCCAGGTGATCAAGAGACAGAGATAGACCCCTACGGATGTTGAGCACATCCCAGGACCTGTGGGTGGATATGGAAGCTTGATCCTTGCCTTTGCAGTTACCCAAATTGAGGAGATTCAAGTTATGAAAAAAAGTGGCTCACAATCCAGAAACTTGATTCAAATCCTGTCTCTGTCACTCAGTTAGCTTTGAGATCTAGGTCAAGGAACTTAAGCTCAGAACATCCATAAAATTTGTTAATACCATGTGCACCACTGGACTCTCAAGGTCTTAATGAATAAAGACTCTTTAAACCCTCAAATGCTATTGAAATGTAAACTATTGTTTTTGTTAGACACACCTAGAAGTTGTGCAGATTTGGACTGAAGGGGTTCCAATCTGGCCTCTTACCTGGTTGCTAGGTGTGTGTGAGACTAGCAAATCCTTCCATAGACTGGTTGAACCAACCTTCCTGAGACGATCTCCTCAACTGTAAAATGTGGAGAATGGAAGAGATTCCTAGCTTTAAATCCCATGAGTCTATGGTAAGTCAGAACAAAGAAATCTTCCCCTGGTGCTGTAGGATAACCAATTAAAGTCAAGGCAATAGGCATTTATGAATCAATTAAGGATTGGGAAGTCAAATAGAAAAAAAGAAAAAAAAAAGAAAAAGAAAGGAAATGAAAAAAAAAAAAAAGAGAAAAGAACAAGCTCCTGCCCTCGAGGAGTTTATGTTCAGCTGGGAGAAAACCAACATCAGAAATCATCTCTTTGGTCTTACTTATTTCTCAACCCTCTCTTCCCATACTCCACATTTACTGAGTGATGTCCTAGCTGTTCCATGAACTTGACATTTCATCTCCTTAATCCTGATCTTATCCTTATTCCCTCTCTCTGTTTAGACTTTCCGTGTCTGGAATATACTCCATCAGCTGAAATCCTTTTTCTCTTTCAAGGTCCAACTCAGTTGTGACCTTAACCAGAGGTGGAACAACCTCAGAACCTTCTAATCCAAGCTCTTCATTTTCATTCTGAGGAAACTGAAATTCACAGAGGGACTTGGGGACTTCACTGAGACCACTCAGGTAGAGATCTTTGTCATCTGTCCACCTCAGCCAGCTTTAGAGCCTTTTGCTTTGGCCGTTCTTTTATCCCATCATACCCCACTCATTTGTGGGCATCTTTTACTATTTCCCTCTCCTTTCCCATCCACATCCAATAATGAGGATGGTGCTTTTGAATTTTATTCTTATTTTTTATCATGAACACATAGCATATACCTTACATAAAGCTTCATTAATGTGTGCTAAATCAACTAATGAATGAATGGACAAAGGAGTGATGGGGCAAGAATCAGAGAAGATTTCCTTTAGCAGGATTAGGTTTTCAGATAATAATAATAATGATGATAATGGTGAGGAAAACTAGCATGTATATGATTTGTACAGCACCATATCATTTGATAGGAGGTGGATGCTATTATTACTTTCATTTTACAAAGAAGAAACTGAGATTGAGAAAGGATAAATGATTTGCCCAGAACCTCAGAGCTAATAAAGTGTTTGAGGCTGGATTTGACTGCAGAACTGCCTTATTTCTAGTCCAACACTTAATCAATCATCATTTATTAAACATGCTAGTCACTATGTTAAGTGCTATGGCTTCAGATCCCAGGTTTATTTTCTGTGTGATCTTAGGCAAGTGGCTTAACCTTTCTGTGCCTCAGTTCCTTTCTCTTAATTTGAGGGAGTTGGATTAAATGACTTTTCAGGCTTTTTTGGCTTTAAGTCTACAGTCATCAAGATTTAAAATATATTTTAACATGTAAAACATATATTGGATTACTTGCTGTCTAGGGAAGGGAGTGGGAGGAAGGAGGGGAAAATTTGGAACACAAGGGTTTGCAAGGATCAATGTTGAAAAATTATCCATGCATATGTTTTGAAAATAAAAAACTTTAATAATAATAATAAATATCCTCTCCACTTTCACAGTTCTAATAAAATTAGATGAAATGTTCTTTGAAGTCTTATCTGGAGAGGTGAGGGAAGAACTTTGGGACATTTTTCTATTCCTCTACTTTCCTAAGGTGAAGATTAAACCCACTGGACATTTCCCAGTTCTCTCATTCTATAGACAGCTAGGGCCCTATGTCATATCTGTCCTTATGGTTGGGAAAGGAGAGTCAAAGCAACCTCATAGCATGGTTCTTGCCTCTTAGTAGACATTGAACCAAGTTATATGCCCCAGGCAGGTTTTAAAATTATAACTTAAAAAATTGTTCTAGGGGCTTGGAGAGGCTACCAGTCAGAGTCAGTCAAGTAGTCAGGCAGCAAATTATTTATTAAGTGCTTATTATGTTCTTGATACTATGTTAAAAGCAGAGAATACAGAGGAAGGCAAAAACAGTTCCAGCCATCAAGGAACTCCCATTCTGATGGGTGAGAGATATAAATAACTGAATACATACGAGATAAACAGAGTCACAGCCAACTATATATCAGAGGCAAATCTAGAACTCAGATATTCCAGATTCTGAGGCAAACTCTCTATTTACTAGACTGGTCTGTTTCTCTTCCCACTGTACTTATTATAACATTAACACTTACATTCTGTGGGAAAATAGAACTTCCTGGTGTTAACATGTCATTGATAAAAAGTAATATTTTAAAACCTCCATGAAAGCCCTTCTCAAATGCCTTTTTGTAGTGCTTAAATGACCCTAGTTCTCAAAGTTATAAATGCTCATCTGGTAGGTACCTCAAACTGGACAGGCAAAAGGAAAAGAGGCCTGAGGAGGACTATACATCAAATAATCAAGGACCAAGCTAGCAAAATTTGGGGCAACATACCACTAAAAGGCTGGCTGTCAGGCAATTATCTTTTTAAAAATTTATTTTAATTTCACTTAACATTGATTTCTCTTTTTTTCCTTTTCCTCTCACTGAAAGAAAAAAGAAAACCCAAACTTTGTAACAAATGTACCTAGTCAAAAAGAACAAATTGTTTCATTGCTGTTGTTTTGCTGTCATTCATTTGATTCAGTCACATTGGATTCTTTGTGACTCCTTTTGGGGTTTTCTTGGTAGAGATACTGGAGTGGTTTGTCATTTCCTTCTCTAGCTCATTTTACAGAGAAGGAAACTGAGACAAACAGGGTGAAGTGACTTGCTCAGTCACACAACTAATAAGTGTCTGAAGTCAGATTTGAACTCAGGAAGATGAACCTTCCAGACTTCAGGCCCAGAACTCTGTCCATTGTGCTACTTAGATGCATTAATCAAGTCCAACAAAATTATCTTTCAATCTGATCTTAAATCTGTCACCTCTGTCAGGAAGTGGATAACACTTTTCTTCATGGGTCCTCTGGAATCAAGGTTCCTTACTGTAGCAATTAAAGAGATCTTAAGTCTTTAAAAATTGTTTTTCTTTAACATTGTTGCTACTGTATGAATTGCTGTCCTAGTTCTGTTCACTTTGATCTACATGAGTTCATGCAGGCCTTCTCTGAAACCAGCCTATCATTTCTTATCAGCACAATAGTATTCTATTGCATTCTTAAACTATGATTTGTTTAGTCGATCTCCAATGGGTAGACACTTACAGGTACTGATTTCTTTTCAGACACTCATAAAACTGTGAAGGGGTTGAGATCTGTATCAGAGGATGGAGTATCTACATGAAAGAAATGCTAGATCTTAGATGTTCTGAAATGGGCTGATAGGCAGGCTCAGCTTGGTTTACTCCTAGTATGGAACTCTAGCACACAGAAGATAAATCCTAGGGTGTTCCCTGACACACATAGAAGTGAAGTGATTTTCTAGGAGGTAGACAACTTAGTGACATAAGGAGAATTTTAAAATCAGGTCTCCTAAACTCCAAACTCAACATTCTCTACACTTTCCTAAATGGATTATATGATATAATAAATAGAGAGCTGGTTTCAGAGTCAGGAAAACTTGGATTCAAACCCTATCTCTGATATTAACTATAAGACCATAAGCAAATTGCTTAATCTTACTGGGGCCCCAGTTTACACATCTGTGCAAGGGGGTGGATGCGATGGTTTCTGAGATTCTTTCTACCTTTAATGTTCCATGGTTCATAGCAAATGAGAAAGCTTTCAAGGTGTGTTAGATTTTTAAATTTTAAAATAGGCTTTTTATAATGTTGCATAAAACTTTTAAAGTTTAATAGAGAGTTGTATATTTCATAATGAGAGGCAACTATGGCTTAATGGATAGAGAAGGAACACCTAAGTCCAGAATACTAAGTCATTTCCTGCTTCTGACACACTGATTGTGTGATCCTGGCCAAATCATTTCACTTCTCAGGGCTTTTGGTAATTCTGTACAGCTACAAATGGGAGAGAATTTGCTGAACTGTTTTTGTGGAAGAGAGCTCCCCACCCTGATGAAATCATAGGTCTAATTTTAAAAATGGAGTTTCTAAGGTTCCATTAATATCCATGCAACATCATGAGATTGAGAAGTAAGTCCCCAGCACATTGGATGGAGTACTAGTTTTGGATTTAAGACAGGATATAGACAAGAATACATGGTCTAAGCAGAGAGAGGTGATTTGAGATCTTTATCCTTATATGTTCTGCTCTGACATCACAGATACATTGCAGTATTTGAGTAGAGGATTTGTGTTTTTAAATGTCCCAGATGATGTGCCCACTCTATTGTGTAGTGTGTCTGAGACACCATCCATCTACATTGTCTATTACTAGTGCTAACTTTGATAGCAGTATCATTATTGGAAGAGGTGGTCACTTTTGGTGGTTGGCAATGGTGACAATATCTTTTACTTGTTAGGATGGGAGCATAGAATGGATCAATTACCCCGTCTCTCTCAACCAACAAAAAGCTCTAGCCCCAATGCCCTTGTGAGGTGAAAGCATCTTATTGAACCAATGAATTAATCAGAAGTATGAACAAGACTGCAACATCTTGAATCAATCAACCAGTTATTTCATCTAAGTGTGATGGAGAGGTATATTCTAGATTGGTTGAGAAATGTATTGTACCATGTGATATTATAAAATCAGCAAGCTAATTTGAAATCTAGCAGTGTAGGGGAGAGATGGCTGTTCCATTCAAGTCCTTGCCTTAATCTCCTGGAATCTTTATGTACTGTTAGAAGGCTTTTGGGGGATGTGTTTCTTCTTACTCCTTCACTTTACTACTACCTCTTCTTACTACTCTACCTTAGCAAAGGACTGGTTGGAAAAACTAATGCATCTTGCTGACTGATTTTAATTGTTAATCATGGGGGTAAGGACCCAGGTAGAGACCTAGATAAGGACCCAGGAGCATATCATTAAAAAACCACTACACATCCCTCAGGATCTCCTTGATTCCTGATAGGAAATATAGCAACCTGGCTCTGGAAATTGGGAGAGAAGTTCACAGTATTTGACATAACTACTCCAACTGTATAAAACATGGCATAGCCATATATGTGCCATGCAGAGGAAGAAGGAAAGAGAGACTTCCTGGTGGATGTGGTATTTGAGATGCTACTGTTGTGATTAGGTAGGTTGAGGTATTGGTGGTAGTGGCAGCTAGAAATGTTGCAGGTAGCAAGAATAGTTATGATGTATATTTTTATCATGTTTAACATATATTGGATTACTTGCCATCTATGGGAGAGGGTGAGGGGAAAAGGGGGGAAACTGGAACACAAGGTTTTGCAAGGGTCAATGTTGAAAAATTATCCATGCATATGTTTTGAAAATAAAAAGCTTTAATAAAAATACTACTAAAAATTCACAAGTTTACTGTATGAACCTTGAGTTCTATATTAAAATTTTCATATTTGTTGATGTTTTTAAGTTAATAAAAAGGAAATTTAAATGAAAAAAGAATAGTTATGATGGTATGTCAAATATTGGTGGAAGTATTAGGAGGGTAGTCTAGATGTGGACATTTTCAAAGTTGTCAGCAATGTTTGTATCAGTGGGTAATATTTAATGAGAACTACTTGGAAAACTGTGAAATGTTGTTTTCGGCACATATTAGATTTAGACCAACATCTTATACCGTATATCACAATAAACTCAAAATGGATCCATGATCTGAATACTAACGGTCATATCTTAAAAACAATTAGAAGAGAAACAGATCAGATATATTACATAGCTCTGACTAAACAGTGTTTTTTTTAAATTCTTTTTTTTAATTAAAGCTTTTTATTTTCAAAACATATGCATGGATAATTTTTCAACATTAACCCTTGCAAAACCTTGTATTCCAAATTCCCCCCTCCCCTTCTTCCCACCCACTCCCCTAAATGGCAAGTAATCCAATATATGTTAAACATGTTAAAAATATATGTTGAATCCAATATATGTATACATAATTTTACAATTATCTTGCTGCACAAGAAAAATTAGATCAAAAAGGAAAAAATGAGAAAGGAAACAAAATGCAAGCAAATGACAACAAAAAGAGGGAAAATGCTGTTATGATCCACAATCACTTCCCTGTCTCTGGGTGTAAATGCCTCTCTTCATCACAAGATCATCACAAGGCAGAGAGTTCTTAACCAAACAACAAATAGAGGTAATCAAAAGATAAAAATAGATTTATTCAATTTGTTCATTCAATAAACATTAAGTAGGCAATGTACTAAGCACTGGGGATATAAAATGGAGTAAAATTCAGTCCCTGCTCTCAGGGAGCATATAGTCCAACAGATCATTTTGATTATATAAATTGGTGGTTGGAACTGTGGACAGCCTTCAAATTGGTGATGTGAGATATTGGCAATGGTCTTGTTAATGTTTGTGAATGTTGACAGTCTCTGTACTGAAGGCTGGAGGTATTGGTGCTGGTTGTATCACTGGTTGGTTATATTATTAGTCATGTTTATGATTAGAGATATTGACAATCCAGTGTTGGAGGTTAGAGGGTTGGCAGTGGTTGATTGGTGGGGTAGAGTTGCTGAGATTGGTTACTGAAGGTGTCGACAATCCCATTATTGGTGGTTAAAAGTGTTGACAATCTCAGTATTAGTGGTTGGAAGGGCTGGCAGTGCATCTGTTGGTGGTTAGAAGTGTTGGCAGTGGTCAGAAATATCATGTTTCGATGCTGGTGGATGGAGCTGTTGGTAGTTTCCATATTAATGGTTGGAAATGTTGGCAGTCAGTGCTGGTGCTTGAAAGTGCTGGCACTGGTTCTTTGGTAGATGGAGGTGTTGGCAGTGGTTGGGGACATTGGAAGTCTCTGGAGGTGTTGGCAGTGGTTGTGTTGTTTGTATTGGTAGATGGAGGTGTTGGCAGTGGCTGTTTTGGTGGTTGGAGGTGTGGGCAGTGGCTGTGTGGGTTGTATTGGTAGATGGAGGTGTTGGTAATGGCTGTCTTGGTGGTTGGAGTGTTGGCAATGGTTGGGGACATTGGAAGTCTCTGAATAGAAGTGTTGGCAGTGGCTGTGTGGATAAATGGGAGGGTCAGACTTTCCATTGTTGCTGGGTGGAGGTGCTGGCAGTGGGTCTCTCAGAGTTGGAAGCGTTGGCAGCCTCAATATTGGTGTTTGAAGATGTTGGCATTCTCATCATTGGTGGTTGGAGGTGCTGGTGTTGGCAGAAGGGCAGCAGGTTCTGGAGCCATTTGTAAATCAGCAGGGGCATTATCTGCCGTGAAATGCTGGATGAGGCCTTTCCCACGTCCTGGGCTGACCTCTGGAGACTCTCAGTCCCTGCTGCAATCTTAGGGGGACAAAGGAGGAGGCGGAAGAAACATCTTTTATTTAATCAGGATCTATCAGCATGGGCCAGTGAAGAGAGTCAGGGGAACAGCCCCAGCTGATAACTCATCCATGGCAGGCAGCATCTGGCCCCCCCAGGGAGCAGCTGGCTGGCAGCCTGTCTTTCAGTGCAGCCCCTTGCAGGCTTTGGAGCTTGGGCAGGAGATCCCACCACCTCACAGTACTGGGATGGCTACCTGTAGCTCCAAAAAAGACTCTTGTTGCTTTATCTTTATTTTTTTAATGCTCCTTTAAATAAAAGACCTGAGACATAATAATAACTGTAATAGCCACCTACATTTCTATAGTGCCTTAAAGTTTGTTGATTCTCAACCATCCTGAGAGGTAAGCTATGTATGATTATTCCCATTGTAGCAAAAAAGCAACTATATCCCAGAGAGGTTAAATGATTTGCCAATGATCACTCAGCAAGAAAGTATTTAAGTCTTGATTTTGATAGATTGAATAAAAGGCTCTGCCTTTTTCAGGATTTTCCTATTTTCTCCTTTTTATTTCTTAATTAAAACAAAAAGGATCAACATGAAAGAATGCAACATTTTTTCCCCTTGCTTAAAGATTATCTGGTTTTAGAGTCCTAACTAGGGTATGGCAATCAGAACAAAGTCCCTGCATGCCCCAAATTAGAATTTTCCCAAATCCTGGATTGAATTTTCTTCCCTATCAAGTAGCATCATCAGTTTTAATCCCATCCCCATCCCTCAGGCAAAGTAGGAACTGTTTTGGGTCCCTGTGTTCCTCTCTCCACCCTATGGTTACCCCCACAGGAAAGTTGTTGCTGTAAATAGTATAGCTATAAAGTATAATAGTATAGCTATAAATGTCTCTGACATTTGAACCCAGGACTTCTAACTTATTTCAGTTGCAGAGAATACAGAGAGGAGTAGAATTGGAAGGGTGAGAAGGGATAAGGTTATGAAAAGTTTTTAAAGCCTCTTATAAGGAGGATTTTATATTTGATCCTGTAGGCAAACCCTTCAGACCAAAAATGCTGAGTCTTAGAGGTTCAGTGACTTGTCTGTCATCACAAAGCTAAGTGTCAGAGGCAAGATTTGAATACAGGCTTTTACTTCTCTGAGGATGCAAAGGGGGTTAGATCCAAAGTAGATCCTTTAAAAAGCATTTGTTAATAATTGATTGATTCTCAAGTAATAGACTATTGCAACATAGAATTTTAGAGGGCAGCTAGTCGGCTCAGTGGATGGAATACCTGCCTTGGAATCAGGAGGACATGAATTCAAAATCTGGCCTCAGACACTTAATGAACACTTTCTAGCTGTGTGATCTCAGGTAAATCACTTAACCCCAACTGCTTCACAAAAAAGAAAAAGAGCATAGAATTTTAAAACTGGAAGTGATCTCAGGACATAAAATATCAGGAAGACACTTAGGACACAGAATTGTTGACTGGAAGGAAATTTATACATCAAATGTCAATACCTTAAACCCCACAATCAGTTTACTTTCCTAACTTCCTCTCAATAAGAAATGAATGGACTCACCAGGAGCCAAAGAATTTGGTTTTCTTTCTGTGGTGTAGGAGCAGGGAGGATATGAATAATAAAGGCTAGGTAGCTGGATATAGAGGTAACTAGAATCAGAAAGTCCTGAGTTCAAATTTTGCCTTGGATACTTACTTTTGTTGTGATATTGAGTAACAGCTTTTCTGGAACTACTATTTCCTAACATACATTGAAGGGCATTGTGGTGCAATGGAAATGTCACTGAGTTTGGTTTTGGATACAGCTCTTGCCTTGACTATCACATAAGATCAGAGACCGGCCAATGTACAGTGCCATCTCCTTCCTCTAAGCATGATGTCTGTAACTGTGAAAGGCATGATAGTCTTGTTCTCCATACCTCCCCCAGAACCCCTGTGATTCTCAGTTGTCAGATTCTTCCTCTTCAGGCCCTCCTCTGCCGATCCCCTCACTCCCTGTTCCTTCACACCCTTCCACATCAGTCCCATCCTTTTGGGGTTCCTGTCTTTCCAGTCTGCCCCTGAAAATCTTGTCCTATTGTTAACAAACTGGCTTTCCTGTTTATCTTCACCTCAGAAATGCCCATGGTCTATATCTTGTTTGCACCTTGCTGTCTGCTCGTTGATCTCCCCATCAGATCCTTGAGAGGACTTTGTGAAACCCTTAAGAGCAGGGACTGATTTTTGCCTTTCTTAGTAACTCCTCCCACCCCTCCCAGGTTTACCACAATGCTTGACACACAGGAGATGTATGATAAATGTTTATTGACTTGACTTACCTTATAGGATTGTTGCAGGGATTAAAAAAGATAATCTAGGTAAAACATATGCCAAATTTAGCACACTAGATAAATGTTTTAAGTTTGTGCATTTAGAACTGGAAGGGACCTAGAAGCAACTCCTTTTTAAATATACATTTTTATTGAAAGCTTTTGTTTTTATAGCACATTTTTTTAAGTCTATTGGTTTTATTCAGTCTTGTCTGACTCTTTGTGACCTATTTGGTGTTTTCTTGGCAGAGATACTGGAATGGTTTGCCATTTCCTTCTCCATTTCATTTTACAAATGAGGAAATTGAGGTAGACAGCAGTTAAGTGACTTGCCCAGGATCACACAGCTAATAAGTATCTGAGGCACTTTGCCAATTCCTCACAATAATCCTGGGAGGAGTATTATTATTTTCCCTATTTTATATATGAAGAAATGAGGCAGAAAGCAGTCAAGTGATGTGCCCAGTCACACAGCTTGTAAGTGTCTGAGACAATTTGTCGATATTATTTTGTTCTCACAATAACCCTGGGAAGAGTACTAGTATCCTCATTTTACACATGAGGAAATGGAAGCAGGCAGCATTTAAGTGACTTGCCCAGAGTCACAAAACTTGTAAGTGTCTGAAGTCAGATTTGAATTTAGGTAGATGAGTTCTCCTGACTCCAGACCCAGTACTTTATCCATTGCACCATCCAACCACCTTTTCAAAGTCTGGGAAAAATTAAGCATTTTGTATTGTAGTATTCACTTCCCCATCATATATAGATATAGATAGATATATTGATATATATGCACACACATATACATATACACATGTATGTGAGTCTGAGTTTTTGTGAACATGAACATTTATACATACTAATTATACATACACATATATGTATATAATTATTTATACATGTATGTATATAACATTATCCACATATACACTTGAATCAACTCAGTACAATAAAAATTCTTTGGGGGCAAAAATTATTTAATTTTTAGCTTTATATCAGAGTAGGTACTTAATAAAAATGTTTGTTAAAATGAGAAAAAAAAGATGTGAGAAGATACCTCCTTCACTCTCCTTTTGTTTTTTCCACATGATATTACTTTTTTGGTAGGTTGATTTGTTTCATTGGACTCCCTTCCTCTATTTTAAATTGCTTATTATAAAGAACAGCTTTCTAGAATGGAGGAGAAATGTAGGTGATGGCATGTACATTTGGCACAGATGGCAGGGTGGCACAGCCCTGTAACTCTAGCTACCAGGCAGGCTGAGCCTGGCAGATCTCCTGAGCTGAAGAGTTCTAGCCTGCAATAGGCTATAGAGATCAAGATGCTGAGCCTCTGGGAGCAGAAGAATCATCAGCTTGTCTAAATAGGGTGAACCTGGCCAGGCCAATCAGTAGTGGGATCTGACCCATAACAAGCCCCTTTATTTCTAAGCTGGGTGAAATGGGGAGACCTAGACTTTGAAAAGGTGGTTGGATGGTGCAATGGATAAAGTGCTGGGTCTGGAGTCAGGAAAACTCATCTACCTAAGTTGGGCAAGTCCATTAAGATATTCTGTTAGTATATCTATCATGTGAGACAATAGAGATGGATAATAGTCCCAGCCCAAGAACACACAAGAATCATGAAAGATTAAAAAAAAATATGTAGGTTATATTGTTGGAAGTACTCCCATCTGCCAGATATCACATCTCTTCTTTGGGACCAAGCTTGTTTATTATAATTTCAAAACATTTTAATTCATTTGTTTTGTCCCAGTCCCCTTGTTTTTACAGGTGAAGAAGATGAGACTCAGAGAGGTTAAGTGTTTTGCCTGTGGACACACAGGAAGGAAGTATCAGTTCATGTTTGTCATTATTACAAAGAGTTCAGGGAACATAGGAATTCAGTGGGTCTGGGATGGCTTCGAGGAGTTTGCAAGCCACTCATGGCTTGCCGGGAGCTGTCCGTTTTCAAGCTGATTTCATTGCCAATGTGCTAATGAGCATCAGCTGGTGTTGACATGGTTCCTTACCACATTTTACTATGTGTCAGTCATTTGCAATAATGTTTCACCCTTTCTTTTCAGTTTTAGACTGAAAGCTCTTCAAGCATAGGGACTTAATCTCTTCCCTGCATCCTCCTCAGTGCCTTACACCCAGTATAGATTTTCTATAAATGTTTGTTGAATGAGTACATTAAGGAAATGGGCCCAGAGAATCAAAGGAGAAGGAGTCATGGCATATTAGGAGGGATGGAGTGAATGGGATGGAATGTTGTGAAGGCAAAAACAAAGTAGGTACTGAGAGATTGGAGATTATGTGAAAGAGTGCCAAATCACCAGAAGACCTGAGTACAAATTTTGACCCTGTTATTTACTATTTGTGTGACTTTGATCAACTTAAGGTTCTCTCGGGACCTTGGGTGTGTATGTATGTGGATAAGATAATCCCTGAGATCCTTCCAGCACTAGGTTTATACTCAGATGGTCAAGGTGAAGATAAGTAATAATACCATTCATTCCTCCCCAAAGTGTCCAAACTGGTATCTTAGTGATTGGTTGTAAGACCCAGTCAAGGGTAGAATGAGTGCCATGGACCTCCACCTTTCTGCATTCAATCTGATCTACTTGACTCTGAATGTCCTCTCCAAACTTACATTCTGGGATCTCCACTTTCAATCTATGTCCTCTGATCTGCTCATTTTATATCTGTGACTTTAATTTTTTAAAATTTTTAACATTTGATGGTCTTTATTTAAAACATTGTAGGCAAAAAAAGAAGAGGGGAAATTTTAAATGGCTTACAGAGGGCATTCCAGATGATACTGTCAGTTTAAAGAATCTTCATCTTTAATGTCCATCTGATTAATTATCCAAAGAAACTCAATACTGGGGGGAAGCTAGGTGGTACAGTGGATAGAGTACCAGTCCTGAAGTCAGGAAGTCCTGAGTTCAAATCTGGCCTCAGACACTTAACACTGCCTAGCTGTGTGACCCTGGGCAAGTCACTTAACCCCAATTGCCTCAGCAAAAAAAAAAAAAGAAAAGAAAAGAAAAAATAAACTCAATACTGAATCTACATAATTAGTCTATGAAGTATGATGCTCTTATTTTAGGCAGTCTTTTAAAAATACATAAATATAAATGAAATCAAATCACTCATTAAAAAGATACAGCTTAAATGAGGGATATTTTCAATATGTATGTTGTACTTGGTAATAACACATACCATGGCTTTAATTTTTGACCCAAACCATGGTTGCAGCTTTATCCAGTTCAGACCTACATGATACAAATTTATAACTTTTAAATATCTTATTTAAAATTTCTTATGATACTGTGTTAATTCAATACAACAGAAATTAGTTAAATGCTTAACTAGGTACAAAATTCTGGGCATACAAACAAAAAGAATAGTTTTTTTTTCTTGAGAATCTTAGAATCTAGAGGGATAGGGATGTGATGTATAAACAGATTTGAAAAGTGTACACAGTAGAGGATGAAGGAGATAGGGTTCTCTAAGAAACTTTGAATAGGGAAAGATCACTTTCAACTGAAAAGCTCAATAAAGGTTACAAGTCTATCTCTTGGAGTCTCAGTTTCCTAAAGTAATCAGGTTGAATTAGATGGTCTTTTAAGCTTCTTCCAGCATAAAGTCTAATGATTCTGTGTTCACAGGAGGTTTATATGCTAAAACTGTTGATAACAATGCTCCTAAGGAAAGTATTAGCATGTGTACAAATCAGTTGCTAAAAACAAATCGTGAAAGGGAGGGAAGAGACAGTTTTCCTCTTCCAAAAGGAGTAAGGTAGAAAGT
Source organism: Myrmecobius fasciatus (assembly GCA_023553655.1). Taxonomy (NCBI): domain Eukaryota; kingdom Metazoa; phylum Chordata; class Mammalia; order Dasyuromorphia; family Myrmecobiidae; genus Myrmecobius; species Myrmecobius fasciatus. The sequence goes on from JAJPUD010000059.1 coordinate 60,147, forward strand.
TATGTCTTTTTGATCAACAAATAATAGATACAGGAGACTTCAGGGAGTTGATTTCATTGTAAAGAAGCTTTATGTAGGTATATCAAAAGAAAAGATAAGTCAGACAATTAGCATCTATTAAATGCCTACTATGTGACAGGTGCTATGCTAAGGATAGGGATATAGAGAAAGGCAAAAGATAGTCATTGTTTTTAAAGCATATAGTTTAAAATTTTTAAATGTTTTATTTTTAAAATAATACATGTACATTTATTTTTTACATATTTCCATATGAGTCATGTTGGGAGAGAAAAATTGGAACAAAAGGGGAAAAAAAACTATGAGAAAGAACAAAAAGACAGAAACAGTATTCTTCGATCCAAATTAAATCTCCATAGTCCTTTTGCTGGATGCAGATGACATTTTCTTTCCAAAGTTTATTGGAATGGCCTTGGATCATTGAATTACTGAAAGAGCTAAGTCTATCATAATTGATCATCACACAATCTTGCTGTTTCTGTGGTTCTGCTCACTTCATTAACATAAGTTCATGTCTTTCCAGGCTTTTCTGAAATCGTCCTATTCATCATTTCTTATAAAACAATAATATTCCATTATAACATATAATAGAGTATATATCATATAATATATAGTTTAATAGACTTGTATAATTTGATAATGAGAAGAAACCATGGCTTAATGAATGGAGTGGGTCCTCAGCCTCTGATAGGTAGTATCTGTGTGGTCCTGTGAAAGTTACTCAGTCTCTCTAGTACTCTAGGCAACTCTCTAAAACTATAAATTGCAAAGCAGATGCCAATCAGTAGTGATAGATAGAGTTTCCTCAGAGGGAATATCTTATTCCAGTAGGTCTGGTCCTCCCAAATTGATCCTGTAAGCACTTTGATACAAATGAAGAATTGTACAAATAACATGTGGATAAATGTGTGAATATAAATTCATGTGGGAAAGGGTTATTTCCCTCATTTAAAAGAAACAAAATGGATTTAAAGGCAATTTTTGTTATTATGATTAATCAACTTTTTAAGATAGCATTTTATTTTTCTAAATACATGCAAAGATGATTTTCAGCATTCACCTCTGCGAAGATTAATCAATTTTCATTTCATTTAAAATGTTCTCTTACAGAGCACTGGTCGTATAGTTCTGATTATGTAACTATGTTAGCTCTCCTGGCTCTGCTTCTAATGTTCTGGGCACTTTTCTGCCCTCATTTACAATTCCCTTTAATATACTGTCTTCTCTCATTAAAATAAGCTCCCTTTCAACATCGAGGTGATTCAGGCCAGTTCCAATGGTCTTGTGATGGAGAGAGCCATCTGTACCCAGAGAGAGGACTATGGGGACTGAATGTGGATCACAACATAGCATTTTCACTTTTTTGTTGTTGTTTGCTTGCATTGGTTTTTTTTTTTCTTATTTTTTCCTTTTTGATCTGATTTTTTTTCATGTACCATAATAATTGTGGAAATATGTATAGGAGAATTGCACAGAGGGTGTGGGAGGAAGGAAAGGAAAAAAAATCTGGAACACAATGTTTTGCAAAGGTGAATGTTGAAAATTATTTATGTATGTTTGAAAATAAACAGCTTTAATCAAAAAAAAGAAAGAAAGAAAGAAAAAGAAAGTAAGCTCCTTGATGGCAGGAACCATCTTTCTCATTGTTTGTAATTTCATCTCGTACTTAGTATGATATTGAGTAAATAATAAGCTTTTAATAAATGCCTGTTGCCACCTTGTTGCTTGACCACATAAAGGGAGTATTTCTACCATCCTCTAATAACAATTCAGATTAAATTAAAACTAAAGATAGAAAATACCAGTAAAACCACACCTATGCTCTTGGATCTATCTGCTCCCAAACCTCTATCCACTTAGGGGCAAACTTAGCCAACAAGATGCTTCTTCCCTTGTTCCTTCTTCCCTTACCATTGTCAGGCTCTGGTCTGCTGGTGACAAGTTAAAGCAGAAAACCAGCTGTCCAACTGAAATAATTTGTTATTGGAGGTGGTACCTTGGGATTGTACTTTCCCTTTGAAAACTTCCTGGGGACACTGAGCAGGGAATAGAGGGAGGGAAAGAAGAAGGAGATTAGGGGAGGAGTATTTACTGAGCAGAGGGATATCTCAATGGTGGCCCTGAGGGTTTGTAATAGGTATCTTATAGAGAAGAGGTTAAGTGATATAGGAAGGTCATATCTATAGGTAAACAAGACCCTCTTAGTTCCTTCTCTCCTTGTCCTACCAAATGGATGGGGCTTGATCTCTCTCCAGCCAATCTTCTGAGAATTTGGGAAAGATGAAGATGCCTGCTATAGAGGATAGGAGAAGAGCTATAATGATAGTCCTGGGGATGAATGTGGTCCCCAAGTAGTAGAAGTCTTCCCCAGGAGCAAAAGATTTCACTACATCTATCCTTTTCTTCCTCAGATTATCCTCTTCCCTCCAAAACCTGTTTCTCCCCCAAACATTTCAGTTTCTATTAAGGGGACTGCCATTCTACTAGTCTTCTTCTCAAATTCTCTTAAATTTCCTATTTCTATTCCTAGGACTTAGCACAGTGCCTGGTACATAGTAGGCAATAATAATAAATCACTATGTATTATATCACATTAATGATGAATTTTCTGATTTGTTGTATTCCATCAATAGAATCCTTGTTCCTGGAGGACGAGGATTATTTTAAAAAATTTTGGCCTTGTGTCTCCTGTTCCTTGGACATGATAGGTACTTTAAAAATTCTTGTAGAAATGAATCAATTGGACCCAAGAGTTCTCTGCTAGTATCAAGAAGAGATGATAATAGGGCAAGAGAGAGAGAGTGATTGCCAGTTTTAAGGAGGGCAAGGAGATGAAGTTTATAGGTCTGGACCAGGTGATGAGAAGATGGAATTCTGATTTGGAATTGGAGACTAGAAATATGGAAACAGAATTTAGTGCTAGCTTAACTCATCTTAGAAATGCTAGAACTAGAAGGGAGTTTAGAGCATGGATTACAAAGCTACACAAGGTAGAAGCTAGAAGGAACTTTGGACTCCAGAGATGAAGTATAGCAGTGGCTTAGTTGATACTTAGGTCTTGGATGGAGAACTGGCTTCAAATCCCAAGGTATATACTTAATTAGATAAGTGACTATGAACAAATCATTTAACTTTTCAGAAATTTAGTTTCCAAACTGAAAAATCAGGTGAGAGGGGAGAAGAGAATAATAATTATGCACTACTTCCTTCTGAGGAAGTGTTTTGCTAACTTTAAATAGCTATAAAACTGTGAGTTATTATTGTTATGACCAAAAAAGAGCTTAGACATGTGGAGTGTCAGAATCTAGAGTGTTAGATTTGGAAGGGACCATAGAAATAATCTAGTACAGCACTGTTGTTTTTCAAGAAAAATTTACTGACTTAAAAAAATTTTATATTACCTTTATTTTTTACTGTCTTTCTCATTTCCCTACCAGCAAGTATTTCTCCTAAAAAAGTATGAGAAAAAAAAGTGGATTAGCAAAATTTGCCAGCATACCCATTGATTGTGACAGCATATATGATATTTCATTTCCATAGAATTTTGCACATGCAAAGAAGAGAAGTAGATAATTTACTTCTCTATTCTCCAGTGCCAAACTTGACCATTATTGTTGAACAGTATTGAGTTTCATTTTTTAGTTTTTTTCCATCCACATTGTCATGGTTATTGTGTAAATTGTGTTTCTGGCTTGGCTGACTTCACTCTGCATCAGTTCATATAAATTTTCTCACACTTCTCCAAGATCATCATATTTGTATAATGCAGAAATAATCCATTATATTTATATAAAACCACAATTAAAAAAAATTCTTTTGGCTGAGGCAATTGGGGTTAAGTGACTTGCCCAGGGTCACACAGCTAGGAAGTGTTAAGTGTCTGAGACCAGATTTGAACTAAGCTTCTCTTGACTTCAAGATTGGTGCTCTCTCCACTGCACCTTCTAACTGCCCCCCAAATCTCAGTTTTGATAGCTTTTGTTCTATTCAAAGGACACTTGTATCCAGCTCTTTGTTACCATAAAAAGAGCTGTAATAAATATTCTGGTGTATATAGAACCTTGCTTTCTCTCTGATCTTTGGGAGTTACATGTCTAGCTGTATCTGTGGGTGATCTGTGAGTGAAAGGAACATTTCAGCAATTTTTTTTAGCATGATTCCAAAGAATAGTTAGACTAGTTTATAGTTACCCCAATATCAGATCAGGAGGGCAAGTTGACTTGACTGTGGTCTAACAGAAAATGGAAGGTAGAACCAGATCTTAAATTCTTGGTCCTACCTGGTGCTTGCCTGAAACAGAGACTGACGAGTAGGTTCATGTTCTGAGTGTTAATGTTTCCCTGCTCAGGAGATAGCCACACAAACCTTAGCATTATTAAATGATCTAGCTCTGTTGATAGGCTGGACCCTTTGGGAACAGAGGACCCTTGAAGAGGGGACTGTTTGGAAGAGGAGATAGGTAAATCGCTCTTGCATGTGTCTTGGACTGTGGTGAAGGCAGACGTTAGCTCATGGTCATCGGAGCCCGGAAATTGTCCCCCAGTAAACCTCTTCCCAGGGGAGCCCTCCAACCTCAGCTGGTCCCAGGCTTTGCTCTCTCTCCCTTGTCAATGGACACACTGCTCACCCCTTGGAAATGCGATCAGGTGGCCCTCCCTGGAACACCATTAGCAGGAAACATTGTGGTTTCAGCAAATCAGGTTAGGAGCTCCGATTTCCCCCAGTGGGATATGGTGACTCAGTCACAGGAATGCAGCTGGAGGAGCTGGGGCTGGAGGTGAAGAGGAAGAAGCAGCTTTATGGAGTAGGAGGCGAACGCAGGGATATGTGCTCCTGAGGACAGGAGCCCCTATGTGCATTGCTCAACGCCAAAGCATCCTGCTCTTCCTCACCTGAGTCAGTCTCCCCCTCATCAAACCCTGAAAACCCCTACTTCCTCCCCAGGGGACTGAATTACAGCAATGGGGATTCCACAGAGACAGGCTCATAGGTTCATTTGGAACACTTTCCATCCATAAAAAGTTGGCAGAGCTTAGGGTGTGTGTGTGATGTATGTATGTGTGTGTGTGCCTAAAAGTGTATGTGTAAATAGGTGTGTATTTTTATATATGAGTATATATGTATATGTAATGTATGTGTGTATTTTTTATGTCTAAAGGTATATGTGTATATTCACGTGCATATTTGCATATATATGTATATGAGTATATATTTGCATATATAATGTATGTATATTTATGTCTAAAGATATATGTATACATGTGCATTTTTATATGTGTGTATAGGTATATATGTATATGTCTGTGTCGAAAGGTACACATGTATATGTATATGTATATGTGTATGTGTGTATATATATGGTATGTGTGTATGTTTATGTGTAAAGGTATATGTGTTTTCATGTGCATATTTATATATGTGTATGTGTGTATATGGGTATATATGTATATGTCTGTGTTGAAAGATATATATGCATATATATATAATGTATATATGTATGCTTATGTATAAAGATATATGTGCATTTATGTGCATAGTTGTATATATGGGTATATATGTGTATGTGTAGAAAGGTATATATGCATATGCATGCATGTATATATAAATGTGTGTATGTTCACATCTAAAGGTACACATGCACACATGTGTACATTTATATATATATGTACATGCATGCATGTATAGAAAGGTACGTATACATTTACATATACATTGTGTGTGAGGTGGGGGGTGGGGAGGAGGGACATCTGGAGGCTAGTGGGTCAAACAGGGCTCAGACCCTTTGCTTTTTCTCATTTCCTTTTGGACCGCGGTCACCTGGTTGTGGAATGTTTCCAGGATCTGAGTCATTCCCCAGTCTCCTGCCATGTGGCGCAGCCTGAATTAAAAGGTCAAAAGCGTCATGGACTCATGGAGACCGATGAGCACAGGTCTCAAGCTCCGATTTGCTGGTCATTCGTAGATGACCCTGCCGTTGCTTATTAATTAGTACCTGGGTAACACGTTTTGCATGTTTTTAGAGGGTATTTGAAACAAAGGAAGGAGTGGAAAGATTGTCAAGCAGACCAGGAGTTAGGATTGTGGAGCTGGGGATCATCTTGGGGCTCAAAGAATCTAAAACTTCATTTTACAGATAAGGAAACTGAGGCAACAGGGTTAAGGGACTTACCCAGAGTCTCTGAGGGAGATTCCATTCCAAATCTTGTGAAAAAAGACAGACTTGAATATTGTCAATTCCAAGGTGGATGAGGGAATTGTGAAATTCTTTCTCCTCCCATCCCATGGCCATTTCTTTCCCTCTTCCTCCTGCTGTCTTCCCTCTCATTCCATTCCTTTCCACCTTCTCCTTCTTTTTCTCCCCTCCCCCATCCCCAGTTCTCCAGCCCAAACTATATCAAATTCATCAAAGAGTCAGTTTTCCTCTAACCTTTGACTTTTGACCTGGAATGAAGCCTTTCTGCCCAGTTAGTTTGGACCTCAGTGGTGTATCATGGTTAAGAAAAGACGAGAGATTTAGAGGGAAATCCATACCCCAATGAAACCCTAGGACTCTTTTTCCTTCTCATTCCCTTAGAAGGCAAAGGGTTAATGAGCAGCATTGGTTGCAGGCTCCTGTTTCCCCATCCCCCTTTATGCTCTGAGTTTCCTTGCCTTGTTATTCCATGACTCATCTATCTTCCTACCCGTTACCCCATTGTCTCATCACCCATTACTACCCCATCTCCCTTCATTCCATCTCCCCCTATCCATCTCCTATATCTCCATTACTCTACCTCCCCACCTCCATTATCCTCTTCCCATCACTATCTCCACTTATCTCCTATCACCCCATCTCTACTCATCCCATCTGATGTCTCTCCATCTCCTTTTTTCCATCTCCCTTCTCCCCATTAACCAACTTTTCTATTTCTCTTATCCCTGTTCCATCACCCCATCTACCTTATCTCTTATCATTCCACCTCACCATCTCTCATTACCCTATTTCCCCTTATCTATCTTCCCTCCTATAAGAACCCCATCTCCTCACTGTTTCCATCACCCATCAATTTTCTCACTCTTCAACTTCTACCATCTCTCCACTTGACCCCTATCTTATCACTTTTCTGATGAAACCAGGACTTTTAGTAGCATTTAGTATAAAATGAATTTTATTATATTCCCATAGGTATATAATTATATTATTATTATTAACAGGTAAGAAGATAGATGAGTCATAGAATAATGAAGGAAAGAAATATTCATTTTATAATGAATTTTACAGTAAATCCTCAAAAGAAAGAAACTCCCTCTGTTATTATTCCTTTCACTCTTGTCACTTTTTCCTTCTCTTTTCCCTTTCTCCCAGTAGCTCTAGCTCTAGGCTACTCATGATAGCTCTCCCTGGTTTTATTTAAGATTGAAATTTGCCTTCCTTTACTTACAGAAGTTTTTTCTTTCCTCCCTTTTCTTGCTGTCTTTCTTTACTTCCTCGATTGAAATTTGTTCTTCCTTTCCTATAGAAGTGGAAGGGCTCTAGGGTAGGGACATCTTGGGGAGGTTAGCTCTGGATCAGGAAGTAGCATGACTGGTTGAGCATTAAACTCAATGTTATTTCAGGCTCCCCACTAACTTTGTGTTGCCTAGCTTCTTGGGATCCAGGAAGTTCATGGAATTAGATGGAGTGGAAGAGTCACAACTCTATCTGAGCTGTAGACTCAAAGGTAACAAATATTAAAGGTTAGAGATCACTTAATCCAACAGATCCATTTTGCCTCAGAAGATCCAGAGAGATTAAAGAATTTTGCCCCAAATTACCCAGGTAATTAATGAGAAGGCTGGGCCTAGAACAAAGCCATCCTGACTAGGGTCAAGTGTTTGTGACTATATTACACCTCCCTCCCCCTTAAAGGTTGGTACACAGTAGGTTCTTATTTGACTGACTGGAAACACAGGCCAGTTTTGAGTGGAAAAAATGAGAAGGGAGGAGAACATGAGGTCAAAGCAAATTGATCAGCTGTGTCACATTGGACAAGGGACTTCCTCTTTCTATTCAGCTTCTTCCTCTATAGCACGAAGGGATGATACTAAAACAATATTTTCTATATCAAAGTGGTCTACAAATGCTTTTTTCCCCTTAACTAATGAATTTGGTTTTTTGGAAAGACCAAATTTTATTTTACTTTTTTTTCTCAATAGTATTTTATTTTCCAAATACATGTAAAGATAACTTTTGACATTCATTTTTGTAAGACTTTGTGTTGCAAATTTTTCTCTCTTCCCCTAATATCCCCCCCTCTCCAAGACAGCAAGCAATCTGATATGTTAAATATGTGCAATCCTTTATATTTTGACAATCTTGAACTGTATCAGTGAAACTCCTAAACCCTATTTGGAACTGTATGTCTGGAATAGACTTTCTTAATATACTCAGAATAAAAGGCACAGGAAAATAAAAGAACATTCAATCTGTTTTCGTATTGGAAAAATTAAGGTGGTCACATAGTTAGAATATTCTTAGAATAAAATGTACAGGAAAATAAAGGGACATTCAGTCTCTTTTCATATTGGAAAAATTAAGGTAATTATATAGTTGACACATAGCTTCCTATTTAATATTTGAAAGGAAAGTATTATTAGCTTCCATATCTTGTAACTGTCTCTATTGCTCTGTGCCACCTCAGGACATGGTATAGGGAACAAAGAGGTAGAAGATGCTGGAGGTCCCTTGCAGCTCTGTAAGCCTTGGGAGTTTGTGGGGCTGAGGCTAGCTGGGAGAAGTAAGCCTCTGGGGACAGTTTTAAGAGACAAAGATCAGCCCTATCTCTTCCTCCTACAGATCTAGCTCCAGAAGGGGTCTTAAGAGGTCACTAGGATTTGGGGAAGTTCTCTAGGACTGATTCAGGGACAGAAAGGGAATCTGTGCAGATGGGGGGGGGGGTGACAGCTCTGAGAGCCATCCTCACCCTGGCACCTTATCCTAAGTGATCCTGCCCCCACTCCTGGCCTAGCTCCCCAGGGTCAGAGCCTGTCCTGGCTTGTCCGGTCCTCAGGGAGCTATCTGCTTAACTAGGCCTGCCCTCTGACCCTCTCCCCCATAACCCTCCCTGGGACCCACACTGAGATGAGATTGGGGATGTCCCTGGAGGATCTTGGGAAAATGCTGGTCTGGTTCTCTCCCTTCTGGAGTTTGTGGGGGAGAGATGGGAGGGGAAGCTCCTAACGAGGTGAGGTTACTAGGTCACCTCATCAGGGAAAGGGATGGCTGGGGATGGCTGGGACTGGAGGGACGTGGGAGGTTGACCACTTCTATGATGCTAGAGCCTCTGAAGCAGGGAGCCTGAACTCTTTTATTCCCCTGCCAGCTGTAGCCCACTCCTCTCTCCCCTTCCCCATCTGTCTCACTGTCCAACCTATATACTAGGGATCTGCCTCATTTCCTGGGAGTTTGGGCAAGGTCCTGGACATCTTTGATCCTCAGTTTCTTCATCTGTAGGACAGGTATGATAATCCCTGCCATGTTTAACTCACAAGATAGACTGAGCAGAGATTGGATAAAATAATATTTGTGAAAGGGTTATGGGAATGCCAAAAGGCTGCCCAGGTTTGAGACGACAACAATTATTCAGGGCTAAGAGGGATTCATTTACAGGCAGATTCAGCAATTCAGATAACAAATACCAAAACAGAATTAGCCGGGATTTGGGAGAGGGGAAAATTATAGCATCTGTGAGTTAGAAGGGACCATAGGGATCTTCAAGGGCACCTCCCTTGCTTTATGGATCAGGGAATGGAGAATTAGAGAAGTGAGTACAGTAAATGGCAGAGTTCCACCTTTGAGACCTTCTAATTTCCAAGTTGGTTCCCTTGTGAGTACACTCAGCTGCCCAGGAGGAAGACAAGGCTTGCTTGGGACATGGGTCTGATTAGATTTTGTATTTTTCTGACTTCTCAGGAGGGCATCTTTGCATCTCAAATTTAGTAGTTGTCTCTATTAAAGAACATTGCCCTTCATCCAGGTGGTAAGTCTGGGGTGTGTGTGTGTGGGGGTGTGTGTGTGTGTGTAGAGTCTTGTTATGAGGCTCAGATGTTTAGGATGGTCCAGATGTGCAGTGTAACCCAAATCTACAAATGACCCAGAAGGACGGTGTCTCCATGTGCTCCAGGAATCACTCTGAAGGTCTCTTCTCAGCTTCCAGAGGAGGATATGCCTTCAGGGTGATTGAGCAGGGGCCATTACTCAAAGGGTTTAATATGTTATGAATGATTGCCCCAGAAAGTGGGAAAAATCAAGAATTGATAGTATCATCTGGAAAATTCATGGGAGGGTTACTGAGGGACCATATTGGGAGAGGGTTATAAGGAGGGTCATGGGGATTTCAGAGAAGTCAGATTGGGTAGCTCAGGGATATACTATCATAGAGTGAGGGAATGACTCTCAACTTCCTCCTGAATCCCCTGAAAATGTTGGGGGAAAGGAGGGCCCCTTTCTCTGGATGACTTAAGAAGGATGCTCCCTCAGCCTGACTTCCAGGTGTGAAACCAGTCATGTCTCCACCTACCTCCAGCTGTGGCTTGACACCTCAGCAGACACCAGGACCCTTCACCCTGGCCAGGCCCAGGAGCAGACTCCAGGATCCTTTGAAGGCCCCATGGGGCTGAGGGGGAGGGCAGAGAAAGAGGTTGTCTTCTAGGCTGATGGGAAGGAAGGGATAGTGTTGTGGGGGTGGGGAGATCAGGGGAAAAATCCAGCTTCCTCCAAGGGGAGAAGGAAAGGTGGGAGAGGGAAGAGAGGGAGCTTTCATCCCTTTCCTCCTTCCCCCCCTCTTAAATTATGTTACCTGATCCAGAGACTCTAGAAAGAAACAAGAGGCCCCCAGTTCCTGGGGAGAGGGGAAAGGTGAGAGACAGTAGGGAGCAGTAGAATTGGAGGTAATAAGAGTTGAGGAGAGTGGAGGGGGACTTTAGGACTGAAGGATAAGAGCACATGGAATCAGTTACAATAAGGTCAGGAGATAATAAGGTTGGGGACATTAGCAGACAAGAAGGCAATGGAGTTAGAGTTTGAACTTGAGGGAGTCAAGGCTTAGTAGGCAGTGGACAATGTTATTGGGCACCATGGCACTGAGGACAGTAGGAAGAGGAAACAGTGGGCTTGAGGGAATAAAAAGATATGGAAGCCAAGGGATTATGGAATTGAAGGCCACTGGGACTGGGACAGTGAGGCTGGGGGAATCTAATTTAGATTTAGGATGATAAATGTGACCCCCAGTTCTTTTTTCTGAGGTTCTGCTTTGTCCCCTCAGGTCATCATTTTATCTCAGATGGTCTCATTGCTCCATGCTCCAGAGAACAATCTGATCCCTGATGCTGAGGCTGGACCAAAGTCCATAAACTTAGGTGAGAAACTGAAGTCACTGCTGACAGAACCAGTGAGGCTCCTAACAGTCTTAATCTTGGGTTTAGAGTCTTAGCTGCCAAAAGGCACCTGAACTCAAAAATCCCCATCCTGACTTGGGCAACTGTATTCACTGATATTGAAGGTTCTATGGAATGAGATGATCCTTTAATATTATCTCTGTCCCATAGAGCCAATGTCTCTCCCCCCACCCCTTCCCAACGTAATTCTATGCCCTCTTTTTTTCAGCCCTCCATCTCTCAGATCCATTGTTTCAGAATTCCTGATCTTAAGTGGACGCAGGGAGGGTAAAAACAGTTCCCTGCACTCCTTTACTTCCTAAGTCTTGACCAGAGTATTCTGGACTTTCCATCCATCCATCCATCCATCCACTCACCCATCCATCTATCTATCTATCCATCCATCAGTACCATAATTCAGTTAAGAAGACAAGGATTTGGAGGGGGAGAAGTCACTGAAACTGTCCATCTGGCATCCAAAATCCAAGGGAGCTGAGACCTTGGTGGGGGTGGGGAGTGGAGAAGGCCAAAGCAGGACACCTTTTCCGGGGCCCCTCCCTCCCCCAGATCCTAGGATAAAGGTGGGAGAGTTTGGGGCTCTGCTTGTTTCTCATTAAGAAGAAGCTTCACTTTATCTGGGCAGGATGTGCTGTTCAGATGAGGGAATTAGCAGAACTGCAGCTCGTATCATCTAATTAGGCCCGCTGTTGATAAGCAGATAGGATCACGGATGATTAGGATCCTTTTAAAAAGCCACTCCATTAATTACAGAGACAGAGAGGGGCCTCCTGGCTGATTCGAATACAAATATGGGCACTAATCTCACCTCCATCAACCCTGGGCTGCCCAGGACTCTGGGGAGGGGTTTTAGGGACAAGGCAGTCCCATTGATTTTTGTCCTAGCCAAGTAAAGAGGGAGGTGCTACAGGGAAAGGATAGGGGAAGAGATAGGGGAGGATGGAAAGTCAAGGAGGGAAGGGAAAAGGGAGAAAGGAGGAGAGAGGGAGAGGGACTAGGGGAACCAGGAGGGAAGAGGATAATGGAGGAGAGAAAGTAAAGATGAAGGAAGAGGGAGGAAGGTGAGAGCAGGAAGGAGGGGAGAATGGGGGAAAATGGAGAAGAGAGGGGGGAAGGGGAAGGGGGGTATAGGAGGGAGGGAGGTGAGAGCAGAAAAGGAGGAAGGAGGAGAAAATGGGGGAAGATGGAGAAGAGGAAAGAGAAGGAGGGAAGGAGACAGAGAGAGAGAATCCATAGCAGAGTTAGAGAAGAGTAGATGAGTAGAAGGGAGATAGGAAAGGAGGGAGAGGGGAGTCTGGGAGGGCGGGGCTGAAGCTGCTTCCAGTGTGGGAGGCTGTAAGTCACTAAGGGTTTATCTTAATGACTTGGCTGATAACCACTGCTCCGGTCAGCGGCACTTTCTCTTCAAAGAATGCTGGGGCTGGTTTTTATTGTTGGTACTTGAGATCTGAGATACAGAACATTGTTCATTTCCAAGCCTGGGTTTTCAGGACTGGGGCTGGACAGTTGAGGAAAGGAGGAATGGGCCAGCTCCTTCCTGGTCTCTCCCTTTTTCTTGGCCCCCCCCTTTATTGTCCCCCTTGGATTTTCTCATCTACCACTGGTTATTCTAGCCTAAGGACGGAAAGCCTGATTCCATGGCTCTGTTTCCCTCTCTCCTCCTTGGGCAGGTCCAGGGTAATGGAAAGAGTACTGTACTGGCCTTGAAGTGGGAGCACCTGGGTTGAAATTCCACCTTTTTCAATTTCAGACTGAATTTTAGAAAGCTATCTTAATTGGACCTTGGGCCTCTGCCCTATATTCTGTGCTCAGCTGACAAAACTCTTCTCTGCTCCATAGGGTAGGGGGCCATTTCTCCCAAAATATTTTTGTGGATTAATCAATAAGCATTTATTAATGCTAGGCATTGGGGATTTTAAAGAAATAGCAAGAAAGATCCTGCCCTCAAGGAGCTTACACTCTAATGGGAGTAGATATGTAGATAAATTGATATTTGCAATGCATACAAAATACATACAGGGTAGATAGAAGGTAGCCCCTTAGAGAGGGAGGCTCTGGCAGCTGTGAGGAGCCAACTGGAAAAAGGGAAGTCTGGGGTGGGGAGCTAGAAAGGTCTTGAGAAGCATTGGAGTATTGGTATTGAAGCTGTCTTGAAGCTTCCCATCATTTCAGAGATGCTAAGAGGAAAGGCAAAAGCCTTCCAAGCATGGGAGACAGTCAATAAAAGGAAGAGATGGAAGTTTTAGTAGTATGAGAAGTGGCAAATAGGAGAGTATTCCTGCACCATAGGACACATGGAGAATGGAAAGGAATAAACAGACTGGGAAGGCAGGAAGGGACCAGGTGATAAAGAGCTTTAAATTCTAAAGGGAAGAGTCTATATAGAATTCTAGAGATAATAGGGAGTTTATTGAATATGGAGATACCGTGGTCAGAATCATCTTTCAGGAAACTCACTTTGGTAGTTAGGTGGGGATGAATAGGAGTGGGAAGAGCCATGAGAATAGCAGCTAAACTAGGAAGTTATTGCCACAGTCAGGAGAGAGAATCGACCAAAGTTTGGTCTGGAGTAGTGGTCTTGTTGGCCAAGAGAAGGGGATATAGATGGCAGTTACTTCAGACTCATAGAATCTTGGAGGCAGTGACCCAGTAAAAGGCACCAGCATCAGGAGAACTACAGCCAAGTATTGCCTTTGGTGATATTGGACCAGTCACTTCTGAGGGATTCAGTTTCTCCATCTGCAAAAAGGGAAGGAATTGACAATTTGGAATGATGCCCAAAGGGCTAAAAAACTGTGTATACTTTTTGATCCAGCAACACCACTGCTATGCCTGTGTCTCAAAGATCATAAAAGAGGGAAAAGGACCCACGTGTACAAAATATTTATTGTAGTTTCTTTTTTGGTGACAAAGAATTAGAAATTGAGAGAATGCCCATCAGTGGGGGAATGTCTAAATGTGCTATATGATAGCAATAGAATATTGTGCTAAAAGAAATGACAAGCAGGATGGTTTCAGAATAGCCTGGAAAGACTTATATGAACTGATGCATAATGAAGTGAACAGAACCAGAGAATGTTGCACACAGTAACAGCAATATCATTCAATGAAGAACTGTGGATGACTTAGCTGTTTTCAGCAACATTATGATCCAAGCCGGTCCCAAAGGACTCATGATAAAAAATACTATTTGCCTCCAAAGAAAAAGCTGATGTCCATGCCATTTTCTTTCTCTTCCTTCCCTTTCTTCCTTCTTTCATTCATTCTTCCTTCCTCTATCTTCTTTCTTCCTTCTTCCCTTCTTTCCTTTCTCCTCTTCCTTTCTTTTCTTTCCTTTTTTTTCTTTCTTTCTCTTTCTTCCTTCCTTTTTTCCTTCCTTTCTTTCTTCTTTCTTTCTTTCTCTTTCCTTCCTTCATCCCTTTCCTTTCTTTCTCTTTTTTCTTTGTTTCTTTGTTTCTTCCTTCCTTTCTTTTTGAAAATGTTTTATATGATTGCACATGTATGACCTATTTCAGGTTGCTTTATCATCTCAGGGTGTAGGGAAGGGAGAGGTTGAAGGGATAGATTTTGAAACAAAACTTTTTTTTTTAAAAAGCAACAAATATTAAAAATTGTTTTTGCATGTAATTGGGGGAAAATAAAAATATTATTTTAAAAACGTGGTAGTTTGACTAGATGACCTCAAAAGTCCATGTTTGATTGAACAGTCTTTGATTACCATTACAATAGGATGTGCTGTCAGTGTTCTGTTTGATATAAATTTCACCTCCCATAAGTCTATATGGGAGTATATATATATATACACATATATTATATATATATGTCTCCCATAAATCTAGCCCTTGTTTGAGCACTTACAGGGATGAGGAGCTTATTACTTATCTACTTATAGCCTACCAATTATTAGAAATTCCTTTCTTTATTGGACTCAGATCTACCATTCTTCAACTTTTCTGACTTGCCCTTAGGTCTCTTTTCTGGAGTCACTCAGAATGAGTCTGCTTCCTCTTCATCATAATAACCCTTCATAAATCAGAAGATAGCTATCAATTGTGAGTATTCTCTTCTTTAGGATAACATTCTTAACTCCTTTAGTAATTCTTGTGGTTTAGAGTTTCTTCACTACCCTAACTTTTCTGCTGAACATTATTTTGTTTTGTTAATGTCACTCTTGAAGAATGGTACCTGGAACTGAGCCACAAAACTCCATATATAGATCATGGGCTCATACATTTAGGGATGGAAGGAACTTTATTGACCATCTAGTCCAAGTTCAAGAATTTACATTTATCCCTATTAAATCCATCTTAGATTTAAACTATTGTTCCAGCCTATTGGTAGCTTTTCTTTTTAGGAGCTTGACTCTGTCATGGGGGGGTAATATAATTAGCTATCACTTTCAACTTTGTATGGTTCTGTAAGTTGATAGCTGCCTTCATCATTGGTAAAAATGTTGAATGCTCTAGGACCAGGGACAAAGGTGTATGTATACCCTATTACTCAAAGATGTTTATCATCATTCTTTGGGCATATTTATCTCAGCCTGTGGGTGGGAATCAATTTAATTTTCAGCCTCAAATCCTACATCTTGTCTGTAAAGCTATCATAGGAGAATTTGTTTGGTTGCCACCACTTAGTGTCTATAACATTCTCCTGAAATACCAGCTTAATAATCCTGTCAAAGTGGGAAATGAGCTTAATCTGTCATGATTCATTTGTAGTAACATTCCTTTCCTCCAAAACTGCCACTAGATCAGATCTGAGAATTATACATTTAGAAGGACCCTTGAGACCTTTTAGTGCAATCTCCCCATTTAACAGATGAGGAAACTGAAATCTATGAAAGGTCAAAGTACG
Organism: Myrmecobius fasciatus; assembly: GCA_023553655.1. Lineage (NCBI taxonomy): Eukaryota > Metazoa > Chordata > Mammalia > Dasyuromorphia > Myrmecobiidae > Myrmecobius > Myrmecobius fasciatus. The sequence goes on from JAJPUD010000059.1 coordinate 76,434, forward strand.
AGCCCAAAATCATACAGATAATGTTAGTGGAAGACCCTCAGATCTCAAAACCAATGCTCTTTCCATAATACATCTCTATCTAAATCCTAGCTTTTCTCTCTAAGTATTCATAAACCATTTCCTTAAAAAAATCATGATAGGTAGCCAGGGACCAACATCAAGCTTTATTGGTCTATTGAGATTTTGGAATTTATCTTTCTTTCCTCTAAAATATCAAGGCATTCAGTTTCAATGCTCTTATGATGGAGAAAGCCATCTGTAACCAGAGAGAGGACTGTGGGGACTGAATGTGGATCACAACATAGTATTTTCACTTTTTTTTTTTTTTTTGCTGTTTGCTTCCATTTTGTTTTCTTTCTCATTTTTTTCTTTTTGATCTGATTTTTTCTTGTGCAACATTATTGTGGAAATATGTATAGAAGAATTACACATGTTTAATGTATATGGATTACTTGCTGTCTAGGGGAGGAGATAGGAGGAAGGGAGGAAGAAAAAATTTTGGAATACAAAGTTTTGCAAGGCTGAATTTTGAAAATTATCTGTGCCTATGTTTTGAAAATAAAAAGCTTTAAATAAAAAAAATTAAAAATCAAGGCATTGACTATTTCCAATCTCTAAGTACCAGTGAGTACCATTCTTGACAAATCTTTTTTTTTTTTTCTGACAGATCTAATGAGAGGTTTAGAGTTTGCAGAACACTTTATATATGTCATCTCAAAACAGCTCTGTGAGGGGTGCTATTATTATTTCCATTTTATAGATGAGGAACCTGGTAGATACAGATTAAATGACTTTACCAGAGTCATGAAGACAGTAAGTAGCTGAGGAGGGATTTGAATTCAAGTCTTTCTGAGCCCATCTAACACTCTCCACTGAGTAGGCTAACTGGGGAGATCTGACTCTTCCTAGAAAAAAAAAATAGAGAACCACAGAAAATATTATTTCAGAACCAAAATGCATAACCTAGTCAGGACTGTTCACTTTTGAAAGAGTGGGAGACACTTTTCATGAGTCTCAATTTTCCTGTGTGTAAATAATGGAAGGGGAGAGAGTTGAACTGGTCCCTGAAGGAAAAAATTCAGGATTCCAGTCTGAGTGACCGTAAGACTTGCTTTGCCATTCATTACCAGATGGACAAATCAGGAAGATAGATAGGTTTGGGGATGGCTGGGCTAGGATGATGAACTTTGTTTGGGATTAGTTGAGTCTGAGGTGCCTCAGCAAGTTATGTTTGAGGATGAGAGGGGAAGAGAGAAAATAAACATATATAGAGTACCTACTATGTACTAGGCATTGTACCTAATTAGTACTTTTACAAATATCTCATAACAGCTCTGGGAGGTAAGTGCTATTGTATTGATTCCAATTTTACAATGGAGGAAACTGAGGCAAAATAGAGGTTAAGTGCTTTGTTCAAAGTCATACAGCTAATGCAAGTCTGAGGCTAGCCAAAAGTGGGTGGTATTTATTTTCTTTACTTTTTCATAATACCTTTTTGCATTCTTATTTATTTCTATTTGTAAAGGTGGGAGCTTCTTGTGTTAATCAATAGTCACACCCTACTTAAAACAACTATTTTATTCTGGTGAGAACATCTCTATAGATCAAGAAATGTAAAGTTTTGAACTAGGTGCAAAAATCACCTTTAATCAATTTGGAAAGAGTGAAAGTTATTAGATAAAATTAAGTGACTCTATGCAGGAAATGTATTGAGACCGGCTAAAGAGAGATTTAGTCATGTTTTATGGGTTTGTATAAAATTGCAAACCAGATAGAAACCTAGGTATTTGAATAACAGATCAACTCAATGGTGGAAACTATTCTAGTCAACCCCTTGAAAAGGAATTGCTTAGGCGAATAGAAGAGTCTTTGTCTTGTCCCTACCTCATTTAGAGAAAGATTTTGGGGTCTTCAAAAGTTCCAAAGTCTTGGGCCTCCCATTGGTTTCCTAGCATATCCCCACTGTAGCAGTCAGTGTCTGAGAATAAAATTTGCCCCAGGAGACAAGAACAAATTCAAGATGCTGAAAAAAAAACTGCTTCAGGAATCTACCGGGAGCCCACCAGAAAACTAACCACACCCAAGATGAATATCACAAATACTCCACAAACGGATAAAGGGACTTCCAGCCACCAAGAATTGTGGCTTACATGAGGTCTCTAAATGTAAGTTCATTTCTCCCTGAATTCTGCCTCTACTTATAGGAGAGTGTGATCCTATATTTCTTGGGGGTTCAGGGGGTGGAAGAGGGAGGATGTGTTTTGAGCCAACTTTTCTTATTCTATCACCCTAGTAAATATCCATTTCTGAAGCTAATTGAGTCTGACTGGCTAATTTTTATCAGTGGATAATCATCAAGGGAAGTAAAATGGTGGGAGTTCGTGAGCAATGGTGATTAGGGGAAAAAACCAACCAGTTCCTCAGGGTTAGTCTTTAGAACCCTAAGATGAGAAATAGCCAGCCAGCCTCTGGGAACCTAGCCTGTCATTGAGAATGGGGATTTGGGAGATTATGCCCCAGAGCCCATTGTACATATGTATCTGATAAATTCAAAACCTGTGGGTGGCCTAAATTCTTGTTCTTCAGTTAATGTTAGCTTGGTTAGAGATTTGAGAAGAGGTCTTTGACCCTCAAAAAAGATTCAATTCAAGTTGAGATATAAGAAGGGTTTCATTTGGATTCCCATGACCAGGGGATTGTAGGGTCATTATATAACCACAACCCATAATGTATGCCCCTTGACCTAACATTGATAAACCCTTGAGGCAAATTAAATCTAGATATGATAAGGTAGGTGGGGGCTGGGGAATTTCTCAGAACCTTGGGACTACTGAACTCAAGAGCTTTGCCCTGGTGTTGGGGCTTTCTGCTGCTAATTTAAATCAAGGAAGTTGGGGAGTTCTCCTGGAGCTCATTTTTAATAATATTAACTTTTTTATTTTCAAAATACCTGCAAGGATAGTTTCCAACATTTACCCTTGCAAAACTTTGTTTCAAATTTTTCTCCCTCCTTTAGACAGCAAGTAATCTGATATATGTTAAACATGTGCAGTTCTTTTATACATATTTCCATTTATCAAGCTGCACAAAAAAATCAGATCAAAAAGGAAAAACATGAGAAAGAAAAAAAAGCAAGCAAACAACAACAACAAAAAAGAGTGAAAATGCTATGTTGTGGTCCACACTCAGTTCCCACAGTTCTCTTTCTGGGTGCAGATGGCTCTCTTCTTCAGAAGTCTATTGGAATTGGCCTGAATCACCTCATTGTTGAAAAGAGCCATATCCATTAGAATTGATTATCGTATAATCTTGTTGTTGTTGTGTACCATGTTCTCTTCACTTAGCATCAGTAAATCTTTCCAGATCTCTGATATCATCCTGTTGATCACTTCTTATAGAACAATAATATTTCATAACATTTATATGCCATAACTTATTCAGTCATTCTCCCACTGATGGGCATCCACTCAATTTCCTGAAGCTCATTTTTTTGCACAGAATCTACTTGCTTTCCTCTCAACAATTATTACATTCTTCTTTCCATTCAGTGTTCCCTGACCCCCTTCATACATTCACAGTCCAAAATTGAAATTTCTCTCTCACTGAATTCTCACCAGAATAAAATAGTAGTTTTAAGTAGGGTGTGACTACTGATTAATACAAGAACCTCTAGTTCTTTCATCTTTCCTTGTGTTTTAATGCTATTAAATCTATTCTCTGTCCTTACTGTAATAGCTAGTAACTTCACTCTTTACTGCTTTCTCAGTTCATTATCTCTATTTTGGTTTCACTTTATTCCCTCTGAAATGATGTTATTCATCATAACCAGTTCAGCTTGACTCTGTCCTCTTGCCCCATTGCTGTTCTCACCTTTGTCAAACTCCAATCTTAAATTACCTTCTTTATCTGTTTTCTCAATTTCTACTCATGACCTGCTATAAGAAGCTCCATAACCATGCTAACTGGTCTATCACTACATAATCTCAGATGAGCCTTTGCTGTTGACTGGCAATTCTTTAACTGTTCTCTGACTCATTATCTCAGTATCTTTTCCAGATCTTCTCTCTCGAGGTCACCCAAACTGATCCCTTCCCTTTCTCCCAACAGAGGACCTTATCTCATTCTACTCTGAAAAAATTCAGGCCATCTTCAGGCATTCCCTTTTCTCCCCTCTACTGTGCCTTAAATCTTTCTCCATTCTTTCCTCCTTTATTTCAGTCTTGGAGGAAGAGATAGTCCTTATCCTTGCTAAGACCAGTCCCTCTATCTGGGTCCTTGATCTCATCTCCTTTTTCCTTCTCTTTTGAGATTTCTTTTTCAATTATTCTCTCCTTCCTTTTAGATCTTCAGGCTATCTACTAGCTCTTTCCCATGTCCCAAGCTTCCCCATCCTCAAGCAATCTGCACAACCCTGCCATCCCCTTAAATCTCTTTTCTTTCATTGCCAAATTCCTAGAGCTTGCTGCTTCTACTTTCTCACCTGCCACTTTTTAAAATTCAATTTTATTTTCAGTTCTTTATTCTCTCTTTTCTGACTCTCCCTTCCCTCTTTGAGAAGAAAAACAAAGTCCTTGTTACAAATGTGTAGTGTTAAGCAAAACACATTCGTGCATTAGACTAAAAAAAAATATGTCTCAATCTGTACTTAGAGTCCATCACCTCTCTAGCTGGAAGCTGATAGCATGTTTTATCATGGGTCCTCTGCAATTGTGGTTGGCTATTGCTCCCACTCACTTTTCAAGCCTTACAATTTGGTTTCTGACCCTGTCACTCATCTGAAGCTTGTTTTTCCAAGTTTACTAATGTTTTCTAAATGCTATGTTCTTTTTCAGTTGCTGTTCTTGATCATTGTATGGCTGTTGATACCATTGACCATTCCCTCTTCTACAAATTCTCTACTCCCTGAAATTTGACTTTATCTCCTACCTATATGATCATTCTTTCTCAGTCACCTTTGCTGGATCATTTCTCATGACAAATCATTTTTGCATTGGTATACCTAAAAGTTTTCCTGAGCATTCTTTTTTTTTCCTTTTCCTCCTCTGACTTGGTAATTTAACCAGTTCCTATTGATTCAATTATTATCTCTATGCAGATAATTCTTAAGCCTATATATCCAGCTCCCATTTGTCTTCTGATTATATATTCTGAGTATAATTCTGTACCAGCAAGGCTTTAAGATGCCCTATAGCCATCTTAAATCCAAATGCCCAACTCATTATCTTTCCTTCAGACTCACCTCTTTTCCTAAATTCATTGTTTCTGTGTAAATCACACTTACAGTCACTCAGGGATGCTTCATTCTCCCTTACTCCCATTTTCCTTATCCAATCAGCTGCAGTCTTAGCAATTTTACCTCCATGATATCTCTCATATTCTTCATTTTGTTCATTCACATGGACACTTCAGTGGTTTAGGAATTACTTCTCTCCCTTGAATCATTACCTCTTTCTCCTGAATCATTACAATTGCTTCCTATTGAGTCTTCCAGTCTTTATGACCTCCCCTTTCCCATCCACTCTCCACACAACTGCCAAACTGAAGTACTTACCTGACTATCTCTCTCAAGAAACTTTAGTTGGTCCCTCTTGCTTCTAGAGCAAAACACAAATTCTCCTGATATTTATGACTTCTATAATTTGACTGTAGTCTACTTTTCTAAACTTGCCTATTTGCTGTACTGTACAAATGACTTTTTATCATGCCTGAAATGCCCTTTCTCCTTTCTGCCTCTTGGAATCTCCATCTCAGCCTCCATTTCACCAGTCTTGAGGAGGTCTATCCTGATTCAGTATATTTATTGTATTTATTCCATATTTTTCATGTTGTTTTCCCAATAGAGTTAAAGCTCTTTGAAAGCAGGGATTCTGGCTTTGTCTTTGTATCTTGGTACCGAATAGACTTTCAATGAATATTTGTTGAATTGAATTGGAAAAGGGTCCATTCTAGGACATATCTAATGGGTGGTTGGTCATTCATCCATCCTTTGCTTATAAACCTTGAGTGGAGGATTTATCAGCTCTTTAGACACAGGCCATTATATTTTAGATAGCTATAATTCTTGGGGAATTTTTTTTTACAGGGTGCTTTGCAAACAGTAGGCACTTAGTAGGCTTGTTGAAATGAATTTCATCAAGTCCAAAATTTCCTCTTTGTAACTCTCTCTACTGCCCCTAGTTCTGCCTTTTTCGGCTAATCATGGCAAGTGTAATCTCATTTCCATAAGAAAGCTCTTCAAATATTTGAAAGTAGCTACTCTTCTCTTTTCTAGGCTCAACACTCCTGATTGCTTCTGGTGTTCTCATTTAACTCAAGAACCTTCACTATCCTCTGGACATTTTCCAATTTATCAATGTTCATCCTAAAATAAGATATACAGAACCAATCATAATACCCCAGGTTTGTTTTGACCAGAGCAAAGGACAATGGAACCCTCACCTTTTGATTCACAGACTGCTATTTGTGGACCACATGACATTGACTTTCCTGATGTATACATTAAATGTTAACTCACAATGATTGACTCCAACTTGGTGATGACTCATACCGTATATGACCGACTTCCTGGTTTTTAGAGCATGGACTTAGATGGCCTGCACTCTGGGTCCTTCTGTTCCATTGATTCTTCTTCTGTGTATATTGGGAGCAACATCAGGTGGAATAATTTGCCATAATTTGAATTTTGCCTCTCAAAGTTCTTCACTGCCCCCTGCTGACCTTGGTTCATACCATCCATTGCTGATCAGTCTTCATCCCATTAACCCTTCAGATGCTGGGCATCTAGATCACAACAATAATCTGATGATTATGATCCCCATCCTGATCTTCTTGGTCATCCTCATCACTGTCTCCATCATCCAAGTATTCCATATCATGTCATCATTGATACTTTCTTTATTCTAATAATCTTTGTCTTCATTCTCATTGTCATGAGTCATCAAGATGATTGGTATCAATATTATCTGTAAAATTGTCTTAACTACAATCATCATTATCAATATTATCATTACCCCTGTTACCACAAAACTCTCTCCTTATCATTGCTGCTACCCCCACTGCTACAACCAACAACCATCATCACAATAATTACTAAACATCCACTTTCACCATTTCAATCACCATCATCATGACCAACAACCATGATTATTATTGATAATCATCTTCATTACCAATAGTCATTACCATTGCTGCTAATCAATGAAATAATTACCAGACATCATCCCCATCATTCCCATTCTCATTCACCATCCTCATTATTATTATCAAACATTGTCATCATCTAATATGACCATCACCATTTGCCATAGCCACCAACACAGTAACTTCAGCACAGTATCACCATCAAAACTCTATCTAGAAAATATTGAACGGCATTTGTCTCTGTCTGTCTCTGAAAGAGCTCTCACAAGGACCTCTTGAAGAGTAACAATAAAATCTATCATTTGGCCAAAACATTTTACAAAGTCCTTGATCTATTCTTCATCTCTGTCACCAAGTCATACTGTTCCAGCATCCCTGAAGTCACTTCTCCTGTCTAGTTTCTTTGTTGTAGGAAGTGCATTGGGCATAGGTAATATATAGTGGACACATGGGTATATTCCTTCATTAAGCACCTCTTATGTGCATGGAATTGTGCTAGATTATGGGAGAGATGGGTGTATCAGGGAGGGCAGGAATGATTGGGAGAGATGAGTATATTAGAAGAGGCAGGAATGGTGTATGTAATATTTGTGGCTATCTGTAGTGGTATTAAGAGTTTGGGGTTTATTTTTGTACAACATGACAAACATAGAACTACATTTAAAAGAATTGCACATATGTAACCTATATCAGAGTGCTTGATGTCTTGAGGAGGAGGTAAGCCAGGGAGGGATAAAAATTTGGAACATAAAATCTTACAAAAATGGATGTTGAAAATTATCTTTACATGTATTTGGAAAAATAATGCTATAGAGGAAAAAATAGAGTTTGAGGTTTACCAGAGAAGACCATGTGGTATAGTGCAAATAGCACTGAATTCAGGATCAAGATCTGTATTCAAATCCTAGCTCCATTACTTATTATCAGGAAGTCATCAAGTGAATCACTTTAATCTCTTTGGAATTTAAGATTCTTTATCTGTAAAATGAGGGATTTAGATTAGATAATCACCAACTACAAATCCTATGATTTTATGATCCTATTTACTTCCTATCAAGTTTTGAGGCAACTTGGATAATGCTATCAGAAGAAAAGTACTGCTGATCCAAATAACTTCCTATAGATTTATGTCTATTGAGAACAGGAGTTAAAGAAATACAGACGTCTAGGGATTTTAGATACCTTTCTATCTTAAGTGTGATTATTAATTACTGCTTAATTCTTTACTAGAATGATTCTTTTAAGCCACTTTGAATCAAACCTTTTGGGTTGTTTTTGGTTCCAAGTGTTCTGTCCATTTTGACAAATCAAGCTCTTAAAGACTGCTTTATCTTTCTACTAATGACTTCCCTTCAGTCTTTAGTGTCTCTTAGAGAACATTTAAATCTAGAGTTCTGCCTCTTAATTAGGAAAACTGGATTTGAGGGAGCACTTGCTTTTAAATAAGAAAATCTGAGTTGAAATCCTACCTCTGATGTTTGTTACCAGTGAGACCAAAGGCAAGACATTTCAGCTCCCAATTTAGCCTCAGGATCCTCATCTATAAAATGGGAGGACTGGGCTGTAGGGCCCTTGAGGTTCCGTTCAGACACAAATCTAAGATCCTCTAGGATCTACTTATTAGCTGTGTGACCAAGGGTCAAGGTACCTCTCAAAGCCTCAGATTTTTTTATCTGTAAAATGGGACTGATAATTCTTATACTACCTACTTTGTCAAACCCGAGGTATCTGGGGTATTGTGAAGAAAGCCCTTTGCTATAAGTGCACATTTTGATGGAAGGTGTTGAATGCCTTCTTAGCCCTCTGAATTATTACTTCCATTACAAAACCATGAAACCCTATGCTTGTCTTTTCCTCAGGCAGATGGAAGTAATTTTCTCAGTCACTTTACATATGTTTCTTTCCTTTTGGTCTCAATGAGGAGAACAAGGGTCGAGGAACTTGTAGGGCTTTTTTTTTTTAAACTATATTTTAGTATAATTGCTTTTTGTTGTAATCCTATATATTTTATTTTATGCATTTTAAAATGTTGTGTTGAGAAGCAGCCCCTAAACTTCACCAGATTACACAAGGGGTGGGGGACACACAAATATGGTTAAGAATCACTGGACTAGAGACATAAGGACTATAGAACTGAAAGAGACTAAATCGATAATGTCATCAGACTCCCTCACTTTATCACATGGAGAAACTGAAGCCTAGATCAAGCAAATAAGTGAACCATCCAAAGTCACACATTGTGTTAAGGGAAAAGACTTTCTCCCATTTAGAGTGCCTTCTTGCAGCCTATCTCTTTGTAAGTCATACTTCTTAAAACTTTATGTTAGAATAGGAAGGGATGCAATTGCACCCGTTGCCAGGCCTGGAGTCAGAGACATTTGAGTTCAAATCCTCTTTCAGATACTTTCTAGCCCTGTGACTTGAGGCTATTCACTTAACACATTTGCCTCAGTTTCCTCAATCATAAATGAGAAATAATAATAGTACCCACCTCCCAGGTTTTAGTGAGAATCAAATGAGCTATTTGTAAAACACTTAATAACACCCTCCCCCTTCTCTAGGCTGAGCAATGTATATTTTGGTGTCTGGTCTCAGGGTCTGGTGTTCTTTTTATTTCCTCACACTTCCTGCTCTCATAAACTCAGATAGGAAGCAACTTTCTGAAAGGGTTACAAAATCAAACTTATTTCATCAGATAACCCTTGAGAACACACTAAAATAGAATTAAAGGTTTAAAAACAGAAATATAAAGTGGTTTCACTACCACAGAGTGCCGATAGTATGGGATGTGATCAAGGGTAGCAGTTCTATCTCTTGTGTAGTTTACAGAGACAAGATAGAAGGGAGATCTAGAGTAGGGTTATTAGAGTGGGGCAGAAAGAGATTGGAGAGGGATAAAAATGTTGAGAGATAAATAACTGGGGAAGATGGTGAAAAGTAGTAGCTGGGATCTAGGACATGGATAAGAGAAAGATAGAAAATTGAAGGCTGGAATGAGAAGTTAGGGTGTTCAAAGAAGTGGGAGATTTGAGGGACACTGATAATTATGTATCATTTTGGGTAATATAGTTATATAATGGCTGTCATCACCCCCCTAGACTAAGTTCCCTGAGGGGAGAGACCCTTCCTTGTCTTATCTAAATGCTTTGTCTACCTGTCTCTACACAAGCACCTAGTACAAGGCTTCTCCTAGAGCTGAGGTTTAATAAGCGTGTTCTGTGATGAATAAGTGAATACTATCTGGTTGAACAGGAATGCAATTAATCACAATTTTACCACCTTCTGCTTGATTTTTACTTTGAAAGGGTTGGATGAGAGAAAATAATGAGATGAAGTCTTGGATTTCTGTTCAAGTGCAACATATCAGTTTTAAGGGAGAAAAAGTTCAAACAGCAAAGAGAGGAAAGTGGCTTATGATAAACTAATCAATGAAGTAGTGTAGAGTTAAGCATGAAGGAATTCTGCCCTGTTCGCTCAGCTCTGGTCACTTACCAACTGTTCCCCCATTGCTGCCTGGGCACTGACCCTCTAGGGCAGGAGACTGTGAATTTCTGCTTAAAAAACAAAACAAACCAAACACATTTTGATTACTGTATTTCAATATGATTAATTTCCTTTATAATTCTATTTATTTTATACATTTAATTCTTTATATTTTACGCATTTAAAGACATTGTTCTGAGAAGAGGCCATAGACTTCACCAGACTACCCAAGATGGCCATGATTAAATAAAGCTAAGATGCCCTCTCTAGAGCCACTTCTTCCCCTCCTTTCCTCTAGCCTCTTCCCCTTCCCCCATCAGTCCCCTGAGCCTGGGAGCTGTCCAGCAGGCTTGTTTAAGGGTGAGTGGAGGCTGGGCTTCTGCTCTTCTGCCTCAAGCTGTCAGAAGCAGATGGACAAACGGCAAAGTGTTTGTGTAGGTCAGGCTAGAGGGGCCATAGCATCCAGCTATACAACTTAAACCAGACTTGTAGCTTTTGGCAAACATTGTACAATTCACACGATGTGAAGTATACTCAGGAATACATGAGTTTCAGATTATACATGTACACAGAGACATAAAAACCTTCCCATGTAAACCTTAAACCATGACTAGTTATTAGTAGTAATTACTATTATTGTAAGACTCAAAACATGCAGAGATACTGCCACAGAATAAGAACAGACATAAGATAGACACAGATATGCAGTCGGACACAGATAAAATAGAGTTATATACAGACATACAAATAAGCTCCTCTGTCTCCCTCTCCTCCTCACTCCCTTTGCCTTACTACTATATCTCCCAAGCATGATTAGAGATGGAAGGTGGGATTTTTTTTTTTGATTTGGATTAGCTTGAGGTCATCCAGAAGGGGGTAACCAGGATGACAACGAACTTTGAATTTATACCATATTAGGATCTGTTGTTAAAGGAACTTGGAGTATTTTGCCTGGAGAAGACCTAGAGCTGATATGCTACCTGTTTTCAAGTATCTGAAGAGCTACATCTGTCTGTGGCATTGAGCTTGATCTGTTCCCTTTTTATCCCCCCACCCCCCACCCCAGGGCAGGAGCTGGAGCTACGAGTAGAAGTCACAAAGAAACAAAATTAGGTTCGATGTAAGGGAAACTTTCCTAACCTTTAGACTAAAGTGGAATGAGCTTTTTAGAACAGAGCCATGTCAACTTTTTAAGACAAATTCATACTGTGTGAATTGCATAGTATTTGTCAAAAGCTAAAAGTCTGGCTTAGGTTATATAGCTGAATAAGACAAACTTTGGGACACCCCAAAACCAATCATGAGGGAAGTTACTACTGGGTTTGGAGGACTCACCTAGGATAAGGTTGCTGGGATGCCAGTCATCTGGCAGCATCCTATTTTAGTTCTTGTTCACAAAGTACAAAGCTCAGTTGTTTCTAGTTGTTGGAGGAGTGTAATTGTTATCTATCTCCTTTAAATTCCCAGTTTTTATATATATATGTGTGTGTGTGTGTGTGTGTGTGTGTGTGTGTGTGTGTGTGTGTGTGTGTATAAATACCCTGCTTATATATAGCCCTGTTCAGGAAGTCATCTTGACTTGAAATGTTTGAGCAAAGACAGATTAATCACTTAGAAGGAATCCAGTAGAAGGGGGGGATTCTTTCTCAAGTGGGAAATGGACTAGATGGCCACCACCATTCCTTCCAATTTGAGAGTCTATGATTCTCACACCTGATTCCTGTTAATAATAATAAAACTGGCATTTATACAGTGCTCTAAAGTTTGCCAAGCACTTGATCCTGACTGAGCCTCCCTATAATTCTGTGATGTAGGCACAGCAGGTATCACCCCCATTTTCTAGATAAGGTTAGATTTAGCAAGGCTAACAGTTTGTGAACCATTCGAGGTAGAACCTCAGTTATCTTGTGTCCAACCAGCATTCCATCTATGTCATTATGTTCTAGATATGGATTTACCAGATTCTATTGAGAAATATTGAGATGGACTGTGTAGAGAAAAGGTGTCAAAGACGCATGTTCAAATTGTGCTGGCCAGTTCATTTCTAGATCATGATTATTCAGTTCAAGGTGATGTAATGGGGAAAGAAACTTAAACTTGGGACCAAAAGATCTTGGCTTTTCAACAGACCAAATGGCTTTGGACAAATAACTTCTCTGACTTTCTACAAAATGAGAAAGTTGAATTTGATATTTTCTAATGTCCCTTCCACCTCTAACAACAAAGGCAATTCACATTTCTATTTAAAAAGTGCTTCTTCCACAATTGTACTGTGGCATTGGATCATGCTTAGACTTGGAAGGTACCTTAGAAGATTTAGTCCAACCCCTTACAGATAAGGAAACTGAGACCAAAGAAATGAAGTGACTTCCTCTGTGTTCCCACAGGAAATCCCTAGTCCTTTGATTCTAAATCTTTCCACTGTATCGTATATATATATACATATATATATATATATATATATAAAATGCAAATGTTATTTTCTTTGCCCTCTCTTTGCTTTTGTTTTGAAATGAAGAGATTGAACCTAAGAAAGATTAGGGGCTTTCCCATGTTCCCAGATCCAGGATGTTTTGGACTCCCAAACCTCTAGGTTTTCTTCCCACTATGTAAATTCTATGGTTTTTATGCTGTGTAATTTTCTTCCCCCTCACATGCCCTTTAAAGGCTTCTTTTAAAAAAATGTTAAACCAAGGGGAGGAATTTTCTCATACCTTGGTCAAAAGAGTCAGGGGGAACCCAGGTATCTCCTTTGGAGGTCAGGTATGCTCTAGTGGTCATTGAAGTGACCCAAATCACCAAGCATGTGAACTTGACCTATTTATATTCTATTTTTCAATTACAATAAGATCTATATTGATGATGTCTTTAAATCCTCATAACTGCTCTTTGAGGAAGGTAGTGTAAGAATTGTTTGTTTTCATTTGCAGATAAGGAAACTGAGGCTGCTCAGAGAGGTGATTTGTTTGAGGTTGCATGGCTAATAATCGATGAATCTGTAGCTAGAACACAGATCTTCAGTTGCCAAGGCTGGGGTTTTTGCCACTAAAACTTTGCTTGTGGTGCAGGAGCCTATTAGAGAGAAAAGAAAACAAGGATGATGGGGCCAGAGTTAGCTAACAGCCCTCCTCTCTTTGGTTGAATCTGGACTTTTCCTTCAATGGTTCAATTTCATCCTACGGGATTGAGTTTGCTGGCAGAATTGGTCTGGGACTCTGTGTAACATTGTACCTGTGTAACCTTGGACAATCACTTAGCTTCTATCTGCCTCAGTTTGCTCATCTGTAAAATAGTGATAATAATAGTACTATTAATAATGATACATTTGTCTGGTTGGGAGGATTGTAGTAAGAAGACAAGGACAAATCATTGCTATGGCCAATTCAAAACCAAACGGATCTTTGCTTCCTAAAATATAGTGGCGTTTGTAAAGCGAGGGACATGAAAATGGGGCATCTAACCTCAGAGGGCACGGACTTCTTGGGAGCTTTAGCCAGATAGCTTCAAGAACTCTTTCAAAAGGTAGTTGGACCATACTCCCTACCATTGTTTTTTTTAATCTTAACCCCTTGCTATTCCATACCATTTTATTCCAATTCATCCTATCCTTTTTGCCTCATTGCCTTTCACTCTATTTCATCTTCATCTTGTGCTCATCTCACACCCCTGTTCTATCTATCATTCCATTATATTCCCTCCTGTTCTATCCTAATTCATTCCATCCTATACCATATAATTCTATCCCACAATATTCTTCACCTCCCTCCCCCCCAAACCATTTAATCTTGTGATTTGGCTGAATTAAGCCAGGAGTGTCCCCCCCTCATCCACCTGTTCATGGAAGCCTTCCTTAAACAGGTGGGTCCTCAGTTTCCCTCTTGAACCAGTTCAGGAGTGCTGGCTCCCAACATCCTAGGCATATATAACTATTTCTTAGATGAGTGATGTTTCACGGAGACCCGGATTGTGCCTTCCAGAATCCTGGCATTCTGGTATCCCCCCAGAGCCATATCTATCTCCCGGTGTCCTTGAGTCTTCCATGTTGAAGACACAAAAATAAGACAGGAAGGAAGGTTCAGTAGGCCCACAATGAGGCTTCAACTCTCCCACCCAATGGGGTAGGGATTTGCAAAAGGAGAGCCCCCACCAACCCTAGCCACTGATTGGCTGAGCTCCATTGATGTCATAATCTTTCCCCTAACTCCCAGCTGAGATGCTCCCCTGGAGTTCCTAGGGCCCTCAGCCACCAAGGAGTTGGTGGTGGCCTTCCCTTCCCCCATCCCCCTCCACACCGAAGTCCATTATTCACATCCTTCTTTAGCAGATACTATGAAAAGGTAAATACTTAGAAAGCTGAGGGGGGGACAATAGACACCGGGAGGATTTCTGGGACCTGGGTACCAGCAGATTTATCTGACTGTTTGGGCTAATTCCGCTGCTTTACATCAACCCCACGCCCACAACCGAGTCCTAAGCCTCTCAAGCCTTGCTCCCTACCCACCTTTTCGGATGGTAAACTACTATGAGGTGCTCGGCGTCCAGTCGAGCGCCTCTCAGGAGGACATAAAGAAAGCATATCGTAAGCTTGCCCTGCGCTGGCACCCAGACAAGAACCTGGACAATAAGGAGGAGGCAGAGAAAAAGTTCAAGCAGGTGTCTGAAGCCTACGAGGTTCTCTCCGACTCCAAGAAGAGGTCTACGTATGACAGGTCAGGGTCAGATGGCTGGCGGGCTGGCGGCGGCGGGACGGGAGCCACCTACACTAGCCCCTTCAGCTCTGGCTACACCTTCCGTAATCCCGAAGACATCTTTAAGGAGTTTTTTGGTGGTATGGATCCATTCTCTTTTGACTTCTGGGACAACCCTTACAGCAGTGACCGGGATCGGGAAAGCAGCAGAGGTCGTGGTTTGCGGGGAGCCTTTTCCGCTGGCTTCGGAGAATTCCCTGCCTTCATGGAGGCCTTCTCCTCTTTTGACTCCCTAGGTCATGGAGGGAGGGCCACCTTTTCCTCTACTTCCTTTGGGGGGTCAGGTTCAGGTAGCTCTGGCTACAAGTCGGTGATGTCGTCCACGGAGATGATCAATGGGCGGAAGATCACCACCAAGCGGATTGTGGAGAATGGGCAGGAGCGTATAGAGATTGAGGAGGATGGGCAACTGAAGTCAGTGACCATCAATGGGAAGGAACAGCTCAAATGGGTGGACAACAAGTGAGAGCCACTGCTCCGGTCTGCCCTTGCCCTGCTGGGAATTTTGTCCAGTCATACATTGGGTTCTGGCTTGATGTCCTCAAGTCTAGGCTACTAATAAATGCCACAAGTGAGTTCATGGAAGCGCTGGAACCAGTTTTGTGGAGCATCTTTCAGGGAGGGAGAGGGGTGTTGGATGTTAGGGGGAGGATGCTGTACTCCCAGGATGTCCCTTCCTCCTCTCTTCCCAGATCACCCTGGAATCCCTGGGGGGGGGAGGGGAGGACAGGGACAGTTGGAGAGCAGGACAGGGCAGGGCTGCTGCCCACCGAAGGGGGAAAGGGATGGGGGAAGCAAGGGAGCACACAGGAAGCTCACATTGGCCTTAGCCCAGTCCCCTACTGGGGAATGGGGGGCGAGGGTGGGTGATGGGCAGGGTTTGGCTCTATGGCCAGAGTGCTTGAGGAATCTTGCTATTGACTCCCAAACCCCTGGGGGCCCCTACTAGAGAGTGTGGGTAGTGATAAGAGTTCATGTGAAAGAGGTCTCAGCTTTAGTGGATTGCAAGCTCAAGATGAGCCAGTCGTGTGATTTGGCTGCCAAGAATCTGATTAGAAGGCTAGTGAGGGAAGAAACAGCCCCACTGTTCTCTGCCCTCAGTGCTCCTCGCACATCTGGAGCACTGTGTTCACTTGTGGGCGCCATACTCTGAGGATACAGACAAACTGGAGCACTTCCAGAGATGGAGTAGTGAGGGGGCTCTGGGCGTGCTGCCATATACGCATGGATCTGTGGAAAGAGCTGGGCAAAGACCATGGGTAGAACACAGAGACCATGATAATTATCTTCAACTAAAGGGCCATCAAATACAAGAAAGAACAGCCTTATTCTGGGGAGTGAGGGTGGGAGAGCCCAGAGGGCAGAAAGAAAACCAATGAGAAAAGGTACAGGGATTTTGGCCTCAGTGTAAGGAAGAATGACAGCTGTTCAAGAATGGGAAGGGCCACCTTGGGAAGGTGGTGAGCTCTGTCATCCAAGGTCTTTGAGCTAGGACTGGGTAATTATCCATGAGGAGTGTTGCTAAGAAAATTGTTTCATATTTCAGGGAGAACTGTTGATTCTACCTGGATGACCTCTGATGGAAACCTTGACTAGTAGAGATTTTCAGATTTTCTGATTTTCAGAGTCAGGAGACTTCAAATTCTGACTCTCTTACTTGGTATTTGTGTGGCCTTGGACAAGCCGTTTCCTTCAATTCCTCGTCTACAAAATGGGGGTTGGATTATATAATTTCCAGAGTCTTCGCCAGATCTAAGTTCTACAATTCCATAATCCTTCTCTGTCTTGAGATTCTGTGAGAGAAATGGGGTTGAGGTTGGGGAGGTGGGACTGAAGGGTTGGGCCTTATTACATGGGAGATGTCTAAATGGTGGAAGACCATTGTGGTAGTATTGAGGAATAAGGAAGTAAAAGAGGTCTAGCCTTTGTCCCCTAAGAGTCCTAGCAGTGCCAGAGTTTGAGGAGGTTCAAAGGAAAGACTCCTTAGGGATGATGGGAAAGTGAGCAAGTCAGGGCATGGAGTTGACTCTTCTCTCCTTCCTGCCACTGGCTGGGCTTAGCAATTAGATGAAGAGGAAGGAAGAACGAGTATTTATTAAGAGGCTGCTCTAATAATATGTACTGTGTGCCTGGCACCGTGCTAAGCACTTAATAAATACCTCATCTGATTCTCACAACATCCTAAGGAGGTTAGGTGCTATTGCAAACTCCATTTTATAGCAAACAGAGGCAGGCAGTGAAGTTGTGACTTGCTCAGGATCACACAGCCATAATTACTCTCTGAGGCTGAACTCATGCCTTCCTGTGCCAGCCAGCTCTGTGCTACTTCTGAAGGGGAGGCAAAAAGCATGACATGACTGGCCTCCAGCAGCTTCTGGTCTAGCTGGGGAAAAAGACAAGCACATATACAGTGGAGCAAACCTAGGGTTTGGAATGAGAGGATCCGGGATAGAATCCTGGCTCTGCCATTTATTGCCTATCCATGTGGCGTTGGGTAAGTTACTGTTTAGGTTTCACCTCTGGGGTCCCTTCCAGATTTAAATTTATGGTTCTATGTTCAGGGGCAAGTGCTCTGGATTTGGAGCCCCATGACAAACTCATCTCTCTGGAGTCTCAATTGTCTTTTTTGCTTTTTTTTTTTTTTTTGTCAAATGAGCACGATGGGTTGTGATACTTTGCTTACAGGAGTATTGTTGAGAGAGTATTCTGCAAACCTTAAAGCATTAGAGAATTGTAAGAATGATAATGATGAGGAATAAAAGTAAGATGGGCTGTGAAGGATGCAGCTGGTTAATTCTAAAGTCCAGTGGAAGAAGGAGAGTTCATTGTGGCCAGGAGTAATCAGAGAGGTCCCCTGGAGGAGGTGGTTCTCAAGCTGGGACTTAAAAGAGAAGGAAGGAGTCAGACAAAGGAGAGTTTAGAATAAGAACATTTTTGGGCATGCACAATGGCAAATGCTAAGGCAGAAAGGCAGAAAAAGAAAATCCACAGTGGGGAGACAGTGAGTAGACCAGAATCGGTAGAGCAGTAGAATAGAAGGCTCTATTGGGGGGGGGTCTTCATTGGGGACTTCACCATTCTCTCTCTCTCTCTCTCTCTCTCTCTCTCTCTCTCTCTCTCTCTCT
>JAJPUD010000059.1:96620-132513 GCA_023553655.1 Myrmecobius fasciatus
TTTTTTTTTTTTTTTTTTTGCTGAGGCAATTGGGGTTAAGTGACTTGGCCAGGATCACACAGCTAGGAAGTGGAGTTTAAACTTTTAAGATAAGAGCTTTTTAGAGATTTTCAGGGATCCTGGAACTCATGATAAGAAAGGCTAAGGGATGCCCGACCCAGAGCATTACCTGTCTATTGAGAATCGCTCCCATTAGCCACAATTCATTGGTCAGTTTGAAATCCCAAATCTGTTCTCAGAAAATCAGGAAAACTCCTGATGGCTTTTGGAGTTTTGGTGGTTTAAGAACCACAAGGCAACTGCCGCTTACTTGGGGAAGAGATAAAGCTTTCATAAGATGTATTTCCCATTTCATTCAGAAAAGAAGGGATCATTGAGCTCAGGACTCATTTTATACCCAGGATTCATAAGAGACAGGGGCTTTCATTTCAAAGCGGCTGGGGAAGGATATGTCAGTATATTCTCTGGACTTTTTCATATCATACTATTCCATATATTATTCTAGGCTGGTGGAAACCTCATTGAGTGGTTTAAAAATATTGACATAGTTTATTACATCGCCTTCATTTCCAAATATGTTCCTCCCACTCATCTCTTCTAACTAGAGGGCCATCTTCTATAACTAAGAACATAAAAAAGAGACAAGGAATTGAGGGAAGAGGGAAGATATTTGGCGAAACTAATCAGCACATGATAAAGTCCAAAAGTATGCCCAGTGTTTCATGCTCTCAATTCTTTAGCTCTCCAAAGAAAGGGGAGAAGTACATTGTCTTATTTTGTAGGAGGACCAAACTTGGCTGCTGTCATCATGGTGATTGAACTTATAAAATAATTGAAATGAAAGGTACTTAGAATGAGGAAATTGAGATCCAGGGAGAGACTGAATGGTACTGCCCGATGGAGTCATGTGGTGCTGGAGCCAGGACTACATCCCAGATCTCCTGACCTTACTCCCCTGCTCTGGACACTGCATCAGGTTGTCTTGGCCAGCACAGATTGCTCAGAGCTGGGGATAAAATAGATCCAGACATGAGCTTGGGTTTGTAAGGGTTTCCCCACTAAATGGAAGATAAGGTAGGAAAGAAAGGCGCTTGGATGTATGTGTATTCATATGTGTAGGGAAGTACTTCAGGAAGGCAGATGTCTCAGCTGCCCCAGCCTGACTACTACTCCCAAGATCATTTTTGTCGCTTGGCTTCTTGGGGCACATCTCTGGGCCTCAGTTTCCACTTCAGTAAAATGGGGCCAAAGTTGAACTAGATTATATCTGAAGTTTTTCTTGCTCTAAATCCTCTAGGACAAGGATGTGGGACCTTCCTCTCTGCTGGTTGGTTCAGCTAGACAAATGCCAGTCTTTTACAAAGAAACTTTTTCCAAGATTCTAAGAAAAAGATCAATCCCATGGAAAGTCAAAAACATAGAAATGAATGAGATTATGGACTTGTCTGTTCATCCCACCCACTCCTTAAGAGTTCCCATCTCCAGGTGAGCCCCAAATCCAGCTCTGTGCTGGGCTGCACCTCCCAGGACTTTGACCCTAGGGTGGAGGAAGGCACTTCCTATTTGGCCCCAGGACTTTTTCCATGGGCTTCAGGCATCCTGCTTTGACCTGGGAGTTGGCTCCTTCTACTCTCTTTGAGGTGTTTATGACTCCAACCCCATAGGAAGCCCTGTTTCTCATTTCTGACCTATTCCTATCCTGTTCTGCTTGCCTGAATCACATTCACCAGCTGGGGGTAAATGACACTTCCTTCACTTACTGTTCTAAGTTCAAAGTCAATATAACCTCATCCTTGATGACCCTGTGGCTTCAAAAGCACATATCAGGAATGATGGGAATCAGATTGCTCCCTCCCAGAGGCTGGAAGTTGTCTCTCCATCTCTGATTTGATTCAATACAATAGTCATTTATTAAGTTTATTCATTTAAGTGAGACATTGAGTGAGGTCTTGAAGATCAAAGAGAAAATCTGGAATCAGTCCCTGCCTTTGGGGAGCTTACTTTCTACAGGCAAAGTGCTAGTTTTCTTTTGGGCTTCCTGACCAAGTTTCTGTTCCTGGTCTGAAGGAGGCCTCCAGCCCTCCTCCATTTGTAGAACATGGATATACCTGACAGATTCTGAGCCCTAATCAGTGATGAAGCCCTTTACCACTAGATTAACCAACCTTTACCACTCAGGTGTCCACTGGTCAGCCACTTCCAGGATTGATCACAAAAATAAATATTCTAAGATATGCATTGAGTGATAATTCCCACCAGAGGAAGAATAGGTCCTTGCTTCCTAGGAAAACAGAATCATATTACTTAATTTTTACACGCTTTGTGCCAAATATGTATGTATGTTGAAGGTGGAAGGGGGAATAAAGGGGGAGAAGAATGGTACAGGGAGGGAATGTCAGCTCAAAACATAGTCCTACCCTCAAGGGGAAGAAATTAGGCTTACAGAGAAGAATATACATATATATGTATGTATAATTTATATGTGTATGTATATAGGTATATATACACAAACATATACATGTATTTAGAGAAACATATATACATGTATATGTTTGTGTATATATACCTATATGCATACACATATAAATTTTATATAAATATATAGGCT
The DNA here is from genome assembly GCA_023553655.1 of Myrmecobius fasciatus. Lineage (NCBI taxonomy): Eukaryota > Metazoa > Chordata > Mammalia > Dasyuromorphia > Myrmecobiidae > Myrmecobius > Myrmecobius fasciatus. The sequence goes on from JAJPUD010000059.1 coordinate 99,229, forward strand.
ATAATTAAAGGTTAACTTATAAGGCCCTGGAGGCTCAGAGGAAGGAGAATTCATTGTGCAATGCCTTTCTGGGAGGTGAGACAGGAACTGTAAGCTGGGCCTTGAGGAATGGATAGAAACTGGAGAGATCCAAAGAAAAGACAATCCAGGCATGGTGGAAAACAGGCAAATTCCTGCAGTTGAGGATGAGTGCTTCCTTCCCCTCTTACCTGCATTTGACTTAGACTTGTTACTCCCAAATCCACTGCTGTTTCCATATTCTATGCTGTTAGGCTGTTTTCAGGGAAATAGGACTCCCAATTCTCCTGATTTCTTCCCAGCCCAGTACTTTAAGCACACAAGTTGCCTTGCATTTACATTTTCTTCTGCTGCTTCACCACCACCATTTATTCAATCATTCAATCATTTATTCATGGCCACACTTGGCAAAATTCTAAAATGCCAATCCAGTAAATATATTTTAAGCACCTACTATGTTCTTTTTAAAAAAAATAGTATTTTTCCAAATAACATGTGAAGATAGTTTCCAACATTAATTTTTGTAAAACTCTTGTGCTCTAAATTTTTCTCCCTCTCTACTATCCTCCCTAAGACAGCAAGCAATCTGATATAGGTTAAATAATGTGCAATCTTTTTAAACATTTCCATGTCATATTGTACAAGTAAAGTCAGCAAAAGGGAAAACACTGGAAAGAAACAAAAAAACAAAAAAAGTGAAAATACTATGCTTCAATCCACATTTTGTTTCCATAGTTCTCTCTCTTGATATGATTGGTGTTTTCATCCCAAGTCTACTGGAATAGTCCATTACATTTGATTATCATATAATCTTGTAACTGTGTACAATGTTCTTTTGGTCCTGTTCATTTCACTCATCAGTTCATGTAGGTCTTTCCAGGCTTTTCTGAAATTAGCCTGCTTGTCATTTCTTATAGAACAATAATATTTCATTACCCTCCATCCCATAAATTATTTAGCCATTCCCCAACTGATGGGCATCCCATTCTATTTCCAATTCCTTATCACTACGAAAAGAACTGCAAACAATATTGCATCTATGGGTCCTTTTCTCTTTTTTATGATCTCCTTGGGATATAGACCCAGTAGTGAGACTGTTGTATTAAAGGGTATGCTCAGTTTTATAGCCCTTTGGGCATAGTTCTAAATTTCTCTCTAGAATGGTTGGATCATATTACAACTTCATCAACAATGTATTAATGTTCCAGTTTTCCCACATTCTTTCCAACATTTGTCTATTTTCCCTATCATCTTAGCCAATTTGAGAGGTAAGACAACCTCAGAGTTGTCTTAATTTGTATTTCTTAAAATCAGTAGTGATTTAGAGCATTTTCTATATGACTAGAGGTGACTAATTTCTTTATCTGAAAATTATCTGTTCATATTCTTTGACCATTTATCAATTGGAGAATGACTTGTATTACTATAAATTTGAGTAAGTTCTCTATTTTAGAAATGAGGCTTTTATCAGAAACACTGGCTGTAAAATTTTTTCCTAGCTTTCTTCTCCCCTTCTAATTTTGGCTGCATTGGCTTTGTTTGAAGCATTTACTATATTCAAGGGACTATGGTAGGAGCTGGACCATTAAAAAACTAAGTAGGGTCTGAGTAATCAGAAAAGAAGCAATGATCACTAGAAATCCAAAACCTAGGTCTTTCTCCATTTTCAATACCCCCACCCAGTTTATTTTCCAGTGAGCAATCCTTTGGATTGTTGCCGTAGTTTCTAATAATCTAACAAGCATTTATTAAGTGCCTACTACAGTCAAGATGCATTTATTAAGTGCCTACTACAATCAAGGTGCTGAGACTATACAAAGATGAAATAAAGGTGCTGAGACTGTACAAAGATGAAATAAATGGGCCCTGCCTTGAGGGAAGCTTGCATTTTACTGGGAAAGTGTGAGGGCCCATAAATCCAAACTAATTTCAGGAGGACAAAGAATAATAGGAGGGGGTGAGATGAGGATCAGGAAAGGTTTCTTATAGGAGGGGGGACCTGAGCTAAAGAGGGATTCCAAGAGAAGGTGGCTGGCGTGTTGAGTTTGGGGAAAAGTTAGCAAGCCCATTTGGGTAGGATGTAAGGGGCATGAAGAGGACTTGTTTGAAATACATAGGGCAAAGTAGATTGGAACTCCTCTGTGGTAGACAGAAGAGCTCACATTTTATCCTTGGGAAAGAGGAAGCTGCTGAAGATTGTTGACGAGAGACTAACATGGTCAAATCTGTATCTTTCATCAAACCATACAAGTTTTTGTCTTTCTACTTTGTCTGTTCTCTTGCTCCTCCATTCCATGCTTCACGCAATCTCCAAACATAGATTAGTTTCCTTTGTAACACTATGTTTTTTGTTTTATGCATTTAAAAACATTATTCAGAGAAAGGGTTCATAAGCTTCACCAGACTGGCAAGGGGAGCCAAGTCACAGAAATTAAGAACTGATCTAGAGTTAGTAAAGTAATATAGTGAATAGAGCATTGGCCCTGGAGCCAGGCAGATCTGAGTTCAAATATGGCCTCAGACACTTTATATATGATCCTGGGCAAACCACAACTCTGATTGCCTAAAACAAAACCTCAAAAAATCCAGATTTAGTCCAATTTCTACTTTCTACAATTAAATAATTATCTCCCAGCTGGGGTGGTTGTCAGCATTTGTTATCCCCAAAGGCTAACACTGAGCTATGCAGGAGGGGGGGATCAGTAGAAACTGATTTCCTGGTAGATTCCAACTTTCTAGTTTGGAGAATTGGGGAAAACCCACATCAGGATTTGGGGGGAAGCAGAGCGGGAGTCTCAGAAAGTAAAGTCATTAAGGATAAGGAGCTTAGATGAGGAACTAGAAGGGGCCTCTAAAGACTTTGAGTCTGACTCATTTTTTTAAAAAATATTTTTCTCCCAATTACATTTATTTTTATAATAGCTTTTTATTTTTCAAAATACATGCAAGGATAGTTTTCAACATTCATCCTTGCAATACCTTGTACCCCCAATTTTTACCAATTACATTTAAAAACAAATTTTTTTTAATAAAGCTTTTTATTTACAAAACATATGAGTGATTTTTCTACATTGACCTTTGCAAAAACTTTTTTTTCCCCAAGTTTTTCCCCTCCTTCCCCCCACCCCTAGATGACAGGTAATCTAATACATGCTAAATAGGATAAATTATATGACAAATACCATATATGTATACATATCTATACAGTTATCTTACTGCATAAGAAACATCAGATCTAGAAAGAGAAGAAAAAAAACAACCTAAGAAGGAAAACAAAATGCATGGAAATATTCACAGAAAGCGTTAAAATGCTGTGTTGTGGTTCACTCTCAGTTCCCACAGACCTCTCTCTGGATGTATATGACTATCTTCATTGCTGAACAATAGGAACTGGTTTGAATCACATCATTGTTGAAGAGAACCATGTCCATCAGAATTGATCATCGTATAGTCTTGTTGCTGTGTATAATGTTCTCCTGGTTCTGCTGATTTCACTCAGCATCAGTTCATGTAAGTCTCTCCAATCCTCTCTGAAATCCTCCTGTTGGTCATTTCTTACAGAACAATAATATTCCATAACATTCATATACCATAATTTATTCAGCCATTCTCCAATTGATGGGCATCCTTTCAATTTCCAGTTTCTTGCCACTACAAAAAGGGCTGCCACAAACATTTTTGCACATGTGGGTCCCTTTCCCTCCTTTACAATCTCTTTGGGATATAGGCCCAGTAGAAACACTGCTGGGTCAAATGGTATGCATAGTTTGATAACTAAAAACAAATTTTAACGATTTTTTTAAACTTGTGAGTTCTAAATTCTATCCTTCGCTCCTTTCCTCCTCCCTTCCTGAGATGGTAAACAATCCGATGTAGGTTGCTATACATGTACAATTAAATAAAATGTTTTTCCATATTAGTCATTTTGTGGCAGGAATCTTGAATAAGAAAGAATGAATATTGGGCACCGCTAAGACCTTCTGATGATTAACTGTTTTTTCAGGTTTTTAGGCATCCTGGAGCCTGGCAGGCTCAAGGCAAATGCCTGGATGGGGTGGGCGCCGAGGGAAACAGGCCTGAAATCTCGGGACTGGGCAGGGTGGGCTGGGAGAAGACCAATGACTGAAGGCTGATGTTCCTGGGAGCTCCAAGGAAGGGAGGGAGCAGGAACCTGCCAGGGCCCTAGGAGCTGGGAATTAAGTTTATGAAAGCCTAAATCACAACATTAACCACCTGACCTCTGTCCCCCACCAACCTGCTAATTTTAGCAATTACCGAGGCTGCCCGAGTGGTTGAGTCAAGTGGGGACTGTTTAGCACTAATGACATCTGCTCTGGAAATCCAATTATGTCTAACCGTCCCGGGGCCTACCTGCTTTCCTCTCTTCTGCTCTATCTAATAGGACTGGAGTCAGAGGCTTCAGGCCTGGGAGATAGAACTGGCTAAGGGAAACTGGAGTCCATCCAACAGCCTTTTTTTTCTCCTTGACTAGCAGCCAAGGCAATATAGTCTGGTGGGAAGATCCCTAGGCCTGGCTTCTGGAGAGTCAGATTCAGAGACATTTCTCCTTCCCAAGCTTCAGTGTTCTTGTCTGTAAAATGGGCCTAATTGTACATTCAATCTCAGATTCCAATTTGGAAGGAATTTAGAACTTGAGGAATCACAGACTTGGAGGCCATCAGTCTAATCCCTTGATTTTACACATGAGGCCCAGGGAAGTTAGATGAGTTGACCTAAATTGCATAGTTACTGAGCAGAAGAGCTAAGGCTTGGGTCTCATAGTAAAAAAGAAAGTGTAATGGATGTGGAGATTCTCTTAATGTGTAATTGGAAAAAATAAACAACTATTTAAAAGAAAAAAAGGTGTGTGGTTATTATTGTCCTTTTATTGGATTTGATTGACCTTCCAGCCCTGGAACCACCAAGGGACACTTTGAGGAAGGCTAGGATGACAGTAGGGAACCATATATTATGAGCTCTTCCTAATACCTGTAATTGATAATATTTTTAATCCTGTGCCCAGTTCTGGGCATCATATTTTTAAAAGTTTTTTTGTATAACCTAGATTTCCCATTGTACCCATCCCTAGCTTCCTTCCCAGAGTACCATCTCTTATAACAGAAGAATAAACAGAGAAAAGAAACAGTTTGGCAAAATTAACCAACACATAGAAAAAAGTTTGACGTTGTACATGCTATTCCACACCCATAGCCTTCCACCTTACAAAGAAAGGGGTACACGGTGGGCCCTACATTTTAAGAAAAGCATTGACTAACTGGAATTGGTCCAAAGGGTGGTGGTCTCAGGACAGCAAAGGGGATTCACTCACCATATGAGAAGCTCCGGAGAGTGAAAGACTTCAGTGAGTCACGATCAGATTTGTTGTATGTGGGGCCAGAGGGCAGAACAAAAACCATTGAAAGTCACAGGGAGATAGATTCTGATTTAATATAAAGAGAACCTTCTAAGGATGATGGAGCCATGATGGAACCTCTTAAGGTCTCCAACACTGGAAGCGTTCAAGGAAGAAAGGGATGTTTCTTCATTGGGTGGGAGCTTTGATTAGGGATTCCTTCCAACATTAAGATTCTTTGATTCTACAATCTTAAACCTTTAACATAGCCGTGCTTTCATGTGAGACCTGCAACATTTCTGTGTAATAGGTAGAGAAGGTGTTTGTCAGGAAACACCAAAGTGTGGCTGGTAGAATCCTGGATCTAGTTTCGTAGGATCTGGATTCAAATTCTCAGTGGGTTTGCTCTCCTAAGATCCTTTCCAGCACTAAATCTATGACCTCCATCTTACAGAGAGGCCAGATGACGTACCTAAGTTTACATGTTGGCTTAATGGCTGGGACCAGAATTTTCATTTCCATTCCGAGTCCCTTCTCAGACAGCAAATGGGTGAAATTGTCCTTTGAACACATCTGAGCCTTTTGTAATTGAGTCATCGGTACCATTTCTCAGGGAGCCTTGGATCAGCTCCCTTTGCCACTGTGGCAGCTGTAAATGGCCCTTCCTGGACATTTGACTCAATCGTGACCTCAGGTTCTCATTCTGGTGAGAAGGCAGTGAGGAGAGTCAGGGCTTCCTCAGTTTACTCCACTGCTGCCTTCTACCTTGGGAAACCAGGCGATGTCCTGCTCCTCTCCCTTTTGTCCCATGCTAGTGGGGTCCTGCTCTTGGGATTCAGGTTACACAGAAAACTAAATTGTCAGATATAGAGCTAGTACAGCTCATTTTGCAGGAGAGGAAACTGAGAGGAAGAATCAGAATTCTAGCCAGGTTCCCTGACTCCAAATCCAGAGCTGTTTCTACTAGAACAGAGCTGAGACTGATGGACGGGGGAGTGGACAGCCCCCAAGAAGCCTGGAAGTCAGTGCCCAGGATGAGGCTTTGGGTCTTGTCCCCTACCTTGGTAAGTCCTTAGGTCTGAATCCCAGAAACAGATTGCAGAGGTAGAGGAGTTACACAGGAACAGACTTCCAGCTGAGGAGCGGAAGAGGCTGGGCAGGGTCAGGAACTCTAGGGGAGAATGCTTTCAACTGGTGCCTGGAACCTAGGACATCTCCCTGATAAATTCCCATCAGTCACTGGTGTCCTCCCCATCACAGTGACTAAGGTTGAGGCCATAAGATGGGAAGGGGGTAGGGCTGGAGAGGGAAGCTACCTGGACTGACGGTTTGGCTGGGAGGCCATGGAAGGGGTGGGGAACTGGGTGGGCATGGAACAGGGAGTGGGCAGGGCTGGAGGAAAGGGGCGGGGGGCTGAGTATCTGCCCCCAACCCTGGGCTCTCTCTCGGCTGGGCCTGGCGCAGCCTTGTTTCTCCCTGGTCCCCTCTCCAGAACGAGCGATGGTATCGCAGGCTGATTTAATTTCAAAGACGGATTGTGCTGTGGCAGGAGGGGAGAGAAAACCAGGCAGAGCTAATCAAAAGTCACCATCTGCCCCGTTGCCATGGGGATCGGCTCCCAGCAAATGTGCTCTTTGCCAAAATCCCAGATAAGGGCGCTCTAAGGGGAGGGAGGGAGGGAAGGTGGGAGGGAGAAAAGAAGAGAAAAGAAGTTCTGAAGTGGGGGGAGACAGGGAAAAGACAGACAAGGATGGGCAGAGAAACTGGGAGGGGAATGAATCAAGGGAGGGGGGTGATGAAGGAAATGGGTTGGGGTACACAGAAAAAGCTTAGAAATGATAGGGAGAGAGTCATTGAAGGAAAGGAATGATGGTGGGAGAGGTATTGAACAAGTAGAGTAGAAAAAATGGGGGTGGGGTGGGGCAGAGACACTAGGAGGAGAGAGGTTTTAGTGGTTGTGAAAAGGGGAGACAAGAGTAAGGAGAAAGTGGGAAGGGAGAAATGAAAGGGAGACAGGAGGAAGAAGGGAAGAGATATCAGTGGTGGAGAAATGAAAAGTGGACAGAGACTGGGAGAGGAAAAGATGGGGGTGGAAAGAAGGAAGAAAGGAGAAGGGAGGAAAAGAAAGAAGAGAAGAAAAAAGAAATACTGAAGACAAAGAGAAGAAAAAATAACAGGGAAAGGGAGAGAAGAGAGACTGGGAAGGGAAAGATGGAGAGAAAAGGAGGGAGGAAAAGAGTGAAAAGATGAGAAGGGAGGAGAGAAAAGAAGAGAAATGAGAGGAGAAAAGCAATAGAGAAGAGAAGAGATAGACAGGAAGAGAGAATGAACACAGGAGAGAGGGAAGAGGAGAGAAAGGGGGTGTCCCCAGAAAGGAAGACAAATGAGAGAAAGCTGTGAGAAAATTGGAGCATGTGGAAGATGAGGAAACAAAACTCAGAGAGATAAGATAATTGTCCTCTAAAACTAGGTTCTGGTGATTAGGAGAAAATGGAGCAACATAAGCAAAAATTTCCTGAGTTTAGAAATTGTACATTTCTCTTTCCCTTCAACTCCCCAAGAACTTTGTTTCTCCTCTGGGTCTGTGTTGAGGTGGATTCTGACCTTAGAGAAAGCTTCACTGAATCCTCCCTGCCCTGAGAGGGCCAGGGTGTGGGACCAGAATTTCTTATTACCAAAAACTGCAAAAAGAACAGTCTCCATACATTTGTCTTCCCAAGTGATTCCTCACTCCAGCTCTCGGAATGGCCTCTAGGAGAAAGAACAGCTTCATTTTTGGCCATTTTCCTCAGCTAGCATCTCCTGTTCTTGGTTTATATGGGCCATAAAAAGAGTTAAAGCTCAAGAAGGAGAAGACAGACAAGAGAGGAGAGAAGGGCCCACAAGAATTACCTAAGAATTACTGAGAGTGAGGCAGAAACCAGGTAAATAGAAAATAAAACACATGAAGTCATGGGTGATGGTCCATTGACATTGAAGAAGAGCGGACTTTGTAGCTACAGTGATTATTTGAATCCTCATTTGGGAACTCTATTTGAATAAGAAGAATCTGTGACTTTAGAAGTGAGAACTCCTAAATGGAAAGTTCTCTTCACCAAGGCAGCCAGCCACCTGTCTGGAGCTCAGTGGTTAAGTCCTGGGGCACATAAGAGTTGCTTAGGTTCGGAGTCAGCTAGAGTCAGTACTGGGATTTCTACCTCCAAACCTAGCATTTTAAGTGAGCTACCCCCTGCCTCTGCATAGGAGCATTCTTTTGTCTGTATCTGTGATTTCTCTCCAGGTGGAAACTCCTTTCTTTGATACAGTTGGCTCACTCACAGATTACTTAGAATCTAAGGGGCTAGCTTGGGAACTGAGAAGTTAAGGGATTTGCCCAGGATCACACACACCGATTAGACGCAGCTTGATGTGGGAATGAGTTGGGCTGTGGAGTCAGGAAGACCTCAAAGTCCTCTCCTCTGACATTTGTTATCTGTGTGGTACTGATCAGGTCATTTAACCTCTGAGGGTCCTAGACAATTGCCTAAGACTATAAGTGAAGAGGAGATGCTCAGTGCATCAGCAGAGGGAGTTTCCTTATTCAAGGGTTCCCTATGATCATAAAGTCACAGGTTCAGCTTCCATTCCACACATTGTGTGTCAAATTCAGGTCTTCTTCACTCTACCTCATTCATACTCACACTCGTGAATATTCTTCCTGAGCAGTTTTCACTATTACATGGGTGATGACTCCACTAAATGGGTTGGTTCAGAGATGTTGATCAAACCAAGGAATTATTATCTAGATCAGTCCATGGACTTTCCATGAATAAGATGAATAAGACTGGCCTTTGAAAGATGGATGGTAATGGCAGGAAGGCAGAGGTGTGGCTACCCTCAGTGAATGCTACAGACTCTACCCCAGACCAAAAAGCCTTAGGGGAGGTGATGCTACTACCAGAAAGTTTGGGAGTAGTCTGTAGTGAACTCTGCCTTTTTCCTTTTCTTCACCTCTCCTAGATCTCCCTACTCTAAATCCAATATTCTTCCTGGGGTATCACACTTTCTTTCAGGCACAGTCATTACCATCTAGTTGAATAGAAATTTCTTGAGGACAGGGAGGTTTTTTGGTTTTTTTTTTTTGTTTGTTTTTGTTTTGTTTTTGTTTTTGTTTTTGTTTTTGTTTTGTTTTTGTTTTGTTTTGTTTTTTGTTCTGGCAAATATTAGGCACTTAATAAATGCTTGTTGAATTAAATTGAAATGAATGAAACCATGTCCTGCTATATCAGAGGTTACTTGGAGGCAGAACCAGAGCTCCCCCGTAATCTTTTTTTTTTAGGTTATACATGTACAATCATGTTGAAAATATTTCCACCTTAGTCATGTTGTGAAAGAAGAATCAGAACAAAGGGGAAAAATCATGAGAAAGAAAAAAACAAGAACAAAATGAAAATAGTACGCACTGATCTGCATTTAGACTCTATAGTTCTTTCTTTGGATGTGGATAGCATTTTCCTTCCCAAGTCTATTGGAATTGTCTTGGATCATTGCATTGCTAAGAACTAAGTCTATTATAGTCGATAATTGCATAATGTTGCTTTTATTGTGTACAATGGTTCTACTCACTAATTCAGCATCAGTTCATGAAAATCTTTCTAGGTTTTTCTACAATCTGCCCGCTTGTTATTTCTTATAGAACAATAATATTCCATTACATTCAGATACCACAATTTTTTTTTGCTACCACAAAAGCTCTCCCCTAATCTTGAGAAGATTCCATTAACTCTTAATTCTCTGAGAAGATTGAGGCCATAAAACATGAGCTCTTCATATTCTCTCCATCTCAACACTTTTCTCCCTTCATTCACCTCCTCCATCTCTCCAGTCTCAGAAGTGTGACTCCATCTATATCAGTGGTTTCTCTACCATACATACTCAGATTGTTTCTGTCCTCAAAGAATACATTTTTTTTCTGCTAAATCCAATGTTTCTGATCATTTTTTAAAACCCATTACAATTGGTCTTTGACCCTTACCACCGAAGCTGTTTTCTCCAAGGCCATCGGTGACCTTCCAACTACCAAACCCAATGGTCTTTGCTCAGTTCTCATTTGGACCTCTGTACAGCATTCTGCCTTATGTAAATCCAGTTTACCCATGAGTCATCTCCTCCTGTGTCTTCAACTATCACTTTTTACACAGTTAACCTCCAACCTATATATCTCCAGGCTGACCTGTTCTACAGACCCACATTTCAATCTGCCTGTTGAACATCATCTCCTGAATAGCCCATCGATGGTTCAAACCCAACATGCCTCAAACTGAATGAATCACCTCCTATTCTCCCCACATTCCTGCTCTCCAAAACCAGCTTTTCTTTCTGATGTGTCCATTTCAGCTGATGACAACATTCTTTCACCATCTAGGTTTGAAAGTTCCAATTCTCCCTTTCTCACCATTTCTCATATTGTTGCAAAGTCTGTCCATTTTGCCTCACCTTTGGAAGGAAGTGCTGTGATGGAGTATCTGGAATTGAATGACCCAGAGAAGTTACTTTCCTTCTTAGGGTTTCTGAAACTTTCAGCTCTAATGGTAGAATCTCTCACTCTTGTCCTCCGTTCTCTGATCTCACTACCTCCCATCATCCCTATACAACTTTTGAGAAAATATTCTCCTCTCTGGCTTCCCTGACTCTGATCTCTTCCCTTTAATCTATTCTATATACATAGCTGTTTAATCTTTCTAAAGCACAGATCTGATTGTATCACTTCCCAGTTCAAAAACTTCAGAACAGATAATTTTTTTATGCTACTTAGTTGAATTTTCATATTCGACACCCACACACATTTTAATATATACATTTTTTCCTGCCTCCCACCACATGGAGGAATGATAGGAGAAAGAAGCATCAAGGGATGAGGGGAAGATGGGAAAAGAGGAAGAGACAGAAAAGAAGAAAGACAGAGGCAAAGATAGAGTCAGAGACAATGAGAGAGACTAGGAATGGAGATAGGGAAGATGATGAGAAATAGACCATAACCCACAAGAAGGCAGGGAACATATCTTATTCACCTTTGTATCCTCTATTTAGCTTAACACAGAGTTTGTAATGGGTACCCAGCAAATAACAGTTGAATTACAATCTCTTTCCAACAGTCCCGGGGGGCTCCCCACTTCCTCTCATTCTGTTCTCCACAGAGATCCTGAACAGCTAATGGTTTGGAGCAGACCTGGCTCTACGTGTTCATCCCTAACAGGTCTGAAGATGAAGCTATAATTCTATTTTGGATAGAGGTAATTCAATTGACCAACCCTGGCCAGCCCAGCATCCAGACGGAGCCTCAGGGGCTGCTCACTCCTGGGAGGGAGGCTGAGCTGGAGGGGAGGTGATCTCATTAGCTGCTCCCCCTTTCCCTCCCTCCTCTCCCCCCTCCATAGTCCTGCAGACAGATGTGCTGGCAGGTTAATGATGTCAGAAGAGTTTGAGAGCCTGGGGGTGGGGCATTCATTATGGAAGACTGAAGGCAGTACCTCCTTTCCCAATGCTACCACCTTTTATCTAATTCTTGCTGATGTTAGTTGAATAAGTTTGATACAGGACCTTGGAAATTTAAGATGTCATCAATAGGACAGGACCAAGGAGTGATGGACTGATGGAGAGGTTCTTCCAATTTCTAGCTTAGAAGGATTCAAGGCTGCCCATTTTTCTGGGCCCTGTACATATGGCACTGGACACAGCTAAATGTATCCTGGGTATTTAGCTCTAGAAACTCCTCACTCCTCAGAGTGAGACTTGGGTATCTCTAGCCATGACACCCGGACTCAGAATGAATGAATAAATAAAAAAGCATTTTAAATTCTCATTATGTGGAAAGCACTACAGTAAATGCTGGGGACACAAAGAGAAAAATAAGACATCTCTCTCTCAAGGAACTCACATTCTAGTGGGAGAGATAATGCACATGGAAGTCTTCCTCAACCCCTTTCTTTTCTTTATCCTTCATATCCAGATAATTTTCAATCTTCCTCTTACCTGGACTATTCCAACAGCCTTCTAATTAACCTCCCCACCTTGAGTTTGTCCCTTCTCCAATCCATCTTCCACAAAAGCTGCCCAAAAAGCTCAAAGTTGACTCTCACAAACATATTCAATGAACTCTATTGATTTCTTGTATGTGTAAAGCTCTTTATGAACCTTTAAAACATTGTAGAAATGTTAACTCAATATTATTACCATTAATTAATTAATAATTACTTAATAAACCCCTTACCTCAGCCTACTTTCATTTTTATTGCCTATTACTCCCCTCATACTTGTTGTGGTTCCTACAATGTGGTCTTCTCAGCTGTACCTTATCTACAATAATCCATTTGTTCCCCAAATCTGGAATTCCTTCCTTGTCTTGTACAATACCTAGTTTCATTCAAGGCTCAGCTCAATACCACTTTACATGTAAGGCTTTTCCAGATCCCATTGTTGCTGGTGCCTTCTCTGAAAAATCATCCAGCATCAATTTGGTATATTCTTATATATGTACATGCTGGCTTTCTCTATAGAAGCAAACTCTTGGAGGACAGGATCTGTTTTTATTTTGTCTTTAAAAGTGTTGCACAGTTCCTGGCACAGAATAGCTTTTTAATAAATGCTTGTTAACCATTGATTTCTTTGTAATATTTTTCAGTGGTATCCCCAGCTTTTCTACTGATAGCGACTAATCTCCTCCAGGCTTTCATCATCTCCACCTAGATTATTATAATAATCTTGGTAGCCTCTTTACCTCTAGGCACTTCCTTCTGTTCATCTTGCACATACTCTGAGGTTAATCTTCCTTCACATTACTTCCCGCCTCAGAAATCTTCAATGGCTTTCTATCATCTGCAAGACAAAATCTATTCTCCATAGGTTGGCATTCAAGGTTCCTCATGATTTCACTTCTATTTATCTTTCCAGCAGGATTTCCCCCTTACACATTTACTCCAACTAGACTTGATTCCTGGTGGTTCTAAGAACATGGCCATGCTTTCCTGATTCTCTGACCTTGTTTATGCTGCTCCTTGTACTAGGATATGATATTCTCATAGCTTGGCTTGGGTTGGGGTGGACACCAGGATGGAGAATTCTAATCTTGGGGATTCTAACTATAGAAGGAGAAATCAAATGAGGATAGAAAACTGCCTCTTCATATCTGCTATGTTGCAGAAGTTGATGGGAGATGAATTTCAGTGTCTGAGTCCTTTATCTTTTCAGGGGCAAGGAAAGGAAGCTAGGGGCCTTGATTCCCTGGGGATGAGTTGGAATCAGGAAGACCTGTGTTCAAATACTGCTTCAGACATTCAATAGATATATGATCCTAAACAAGTCATTTAATCTCTCTAGGCCTCAATTTGCTCATCTGTAAAATGTGGTGGGTTGGATTCAATGACCTTAAAGGCCTTTCTTCGATTTATGACTATAATCCTTTATTCCTGGGTTTAAGGCTTGAACGGCACTACTCGTCAACCCTGCACCCCAGATGGAGAACAATTGTAGCTTGGGAGCTAGGTTTCCACCACGGTCACCCATCCTCCTCCCCCTGCTCTACCTCCCCCTACAACTTGCCCAACCACATACCACATAGTTGTGCCACCAGATCAGGAACTCTGAATGTCGAAAACCCACTTGAACCCCAAAGAGCGCCGTGGTTAGGAGAGTTGCGGTTACCAGAGCAATACGTTCAGGAAATCCCTGGAGTCACTGGAGAAAATGGCCCAAGGTCTGGGGTGCTGCAGGGAAGCCCAGTGCCACATCTCCAATGCTTAGTCTGGACTCAGGTAAGTGTCTTACATGAAAAGCCAGAGGCTTTTTTTTTTTTTTCAGGAGAATGGAGCATCCATGAATCCCATAGATCAGTGTGATTGGAAGAAGTATGTATGAAGGTCACTCATATGAAATAAAGCTAAAAAGGTAGTCTGGGCATTTACTCATAAAGGGAATAGGAAACCAACAGAAGGTGTTGGGACTAGGAAATGGCTTGATTAGACTTTAGGAAGATTATTTTTATGGTTATGTTGGAGTTGGAAGAGAGGGAAGTAGGGAAACCAGTTAGAGCATCCTTATAATAGTCTGGGCAAGAGGTGATGGGACCTAAACTAGGGATTGATATGTGAGATGGAGAAAAGAGCACTAGTTGGAGAAATGATATTATGTAGGTAGAAGTGTCCACCTTGGCAACCAATTTGATACCTATACTCTAAAGGAAAGGAAATTTTTTTTTTAATTTGCAAAACATATGTATGGGTAATTCTTCAACATTAACCCTTACAAAACTTTCTGTTACAAATTTTTCCTCCCTACTCCCTACCCCTCCCCTAGATGGCAGGAAGTCCACTACATGTTAATTATGTTAAAATACTTGACAAATCGAATATATATATATATATATTTCCACACATCATTGTTGTGCAAGAAAAATCGTATCTAAAAGAAAGAAAAATCAGATAAAGGAAACACAATGCAAGCAAACATCAATCGAGAGCATGAAAATGTTATGTTGTGGTCCACATTTTACATCCCTCTCTCTGGGTGTATATGGCTTTCTTCAGTGAAAAATTGGAAGTGGTTTGAAACATTTCATTGTTGAAGAGAGCCATGTCCATCAGAATTGATCGTCATATAATATTGTTGTTACCATGTATATTGATCTCCAGGTTCTGCTCATTTCACTCAGCATCACATCATGTAAGTCTCTCCAGGCCTCTCTGAAATCGTCCTGCTGGTCGTTTCTTACAGAACAATAATATTCAATAATATTCATATACCATAATTTATTCAGCCATTCTCCAATTGATGGGCAACCATTCAGTTTCCAGTTTCCAGCCACTACAAAAAGGGTGCCACAAACATTCTTGCACATGTGGGGCCCTTTTGGAAAGGAAAAAAAATTAAAGATGATTTCATAGTTATAAACCTGAGTGACTTAGGAAGATGATAGAGTTCCAGAAAGAAATAGGAAAATTTGGAGGATGAGAAGATTTAGGTGGAAAGTGGAAGAGTTATATTTTGTATATGCTGAATTTGAGATGCTGATGGGACATCAAGATCAACATTCAGGATTAGTGGGTGAATCAGAAATGGATTTCAGGGGAAATATTAGAACTAAATAAACAGATTTAGGAGCTATCTTCCTAATTATGATCATTGAACCCATGGTAGCTGAACACCAAGATAGTATATATAGAGAGAAAAGAGAAAGGAAAGGAAAAGAAGAGAAGAGAGGGCCCAGGACAGAGCTTTCATAGTAGCTGAAAGATGGATGTTGATCTAGAAAAATAGATTGAGAAGGCAGGTCAGAGTAAAACTAAGAGAAGTCATTGTTGTAGAAGCCAAGACATGAGTGAATATATGGGGGAGGGACTGTTCAATAATGTTAAAAATTATGGAACAGTTAAATAGAATAAGGACTAAGAAAAGGTCACTGGATTAAGCAATTAGGACAGTGTTCCTTCTGGAGAGTAGTATCAGTAGAGTAGAATTGGAAGCTAGATTGGAAAGAAGTCAGAAGTGAATGGAGGTGAAGAAATGGGGGCAGCATTTGTGGCCAACTTTTTCTAGGAGTTAAATGTGAAAGAATGAAGAGATAGACAGCAGTGAAGTAGCTTGAGGATATGACAGTGTCAAATGAAGATTTTTTTTAAGGAAGAAGGAGAAAAAGAACGGTGGAAAAGGAGAGACAGAAAGAAAGAAGGACAGAGGTAGAGAGAATGGAGGAGAAAGGGAGAAAGAAGAGGGAGGAAGAGAAAGGGAAGGAGAGAGAGGTAAGGAAAGAGGACTATAGGGAGAGAGAAAGGGAAAAAGGAGAGAGGAATGAAGGGAAGAAAAGAAAGAGAGAATGATTGAATGGGAAAGTTCTTGGAGGAGGAATGGCATCTACAGCATTATTGGAGGGGTTGGTCTTGGCAGAGAAGGCCATCTCTTCCTCAGAAATTTTAGCAAAGGAGGAAAGTATGGAGGGGAGGGGAATAGTATAAAGGAGTTCAGATGTATGAAATTGGGGGGGATAGGAGTTCACGACAAAGGCTGATTGTTTCATATACCATAATTTATTCAGCCATTCTCCAATTGATGGGCATCCATTCAATTTCCAGTTTCTTGCCACTACAAAAAGGGCTGCTGCAAACATTTTTGCACATGTGGGTCCCTTTCCCTCTTTTAAGATCTCTTTGGGATATAGGCCCAGTAGAAACACTCCTGGGTCAAAGGGTATGCACAGTTTGATAACTTTTTGAGCATAGCTCCAAATTGCTCTCCAGAATGGTTGGATCCATTCACAGTTCCACCAACAATGTATCAGTGTCCCAGTTTTCCCACATTCCCTCCAACATTCCTCATTATCTTTTCCTGTCATCTTAGCCAATCTGACAGGTGTGTAGTGGTATCTCAGAATTGTCTTAATTTGCATTTCTCTGATGGATAGTGATTTGGAGCACCTTTTCATGTGACTAGAAATAGTTTCAATTTCTTCATCTGAAAATTGTTTGTTCATATCTTTTGACCACTTATCAGTTGGAGAATGGCTTGAATTCTTACATATTTGAGTCAGTTCTCTATATATTTTAGAAATGAGGCCTTTATCAGAACTTTTGAATATAAAAATGTTTCCCCAGTTTATTGCTTCCCTTCTAATCTTGTCTGCATTCATTTTGTTTGTACAAAAACTTTTTAACTTGATATAGTCAAAATTATCTATTTTGTGATTAATGATGATCTCTAGTTCTCCTTTGGTCACAAATTCCTTCCCCCTCCACAGATCTGAGAAGTAAACCATCCTACGTTCTTCTAATTTGTTTATATCGTTCTTTATGTCTAGATCATGAATCCATTTCGACCTTATCTTGGTATATGATGTTAGGTTTGGGTCAATGCCTAGTTTCTTCTACACTAGTTTCCAATTTTCCCAGCAGTTTTTTGTCAAATAGTGAGTTTTTTCTTCCAGAGCAAGGCTGATTGTTTCAATTGAGTAGGAGGTAAGTCCTTCTGTAGAAGTCAAGAAGAGAGGAGACTAAGTAGGGGTATGAAGTAAAGAAGATAAGACCTAGAAAATCTTCTACAGGAGCAGCTATTTTTGTAGTAACAAAGAATTAAAAAAATGTGTAGAAGCCCATCAATTGGGGAATGGCAGAATAAGCTGTGGAATATGAAGGTAATGGAATATTGTTCTATAAAAAATGATGAACAAGCTGATTTTAGAAAAGGCCTGTAAAGATTTACATGAACTGATGCTGAGTGAAACAAGCAGAACCAAAAATACATTGTACATAATAACAGCAAGAATGTGTAAATGATTAACTATGATATGAAAGACTTGGTTCTTCTCAGTGGTTCAATGATCCAATGCAATCCCAATAGACCGGACAAAAAATTCCATTTGCAAACAGAAAAAGAACTATGGAGATTGAATATAAATCAACACATGCTATGTTCATTTCTTTTTTTCTGTTTTTTTCTCTCCCATGGGTTTCCCCTTTTGTTCTGATTTTTTTTCTCCCCAAAATTCATAAAGCAACATGTATTAAAAATAAATAATTTAATTAAAAATATCTTCTATAATGAACCTGAAGGAAAGCAAATTAAGGAAGAATAAAAGGATTGCCATTCAGTGGCAAGGGCTCAGTTGAGACTCAATACAGGACCCAGTCATTACAGCTGTATGACTGCAGCAATGTTCAGCATTGAAGAGAAGAGAAGAGGTGGGTGGTGGGCATAATCCCAGTACTGAGGCTGGACAAGGTGTGAGCAATGACAGGACAAAGAAACAAAGTATTTTAAAAGTAGAGGATAGAGTGTAGGTAACATTGTCAATAAGTTGAAGAAAAGATAGGAAGAAAATTTCCAACAGCAGTAATAGACTGGAAGGAAAAGATGGAGTGAAGATAGTAGAGGCTACAAGAAGGGTAAAGAAGAGATTTAGATGGGGAGGAACTGAAGGAGAGAAGACTAGTGGATTATGATCAAAGAGAGAAGTTTCTGAATTCAAGATCATGCATATCAAACTCAGTTTTGAGTAATGATGAAATCTAAGATTTGAGTACCCTTGTCGGTAGATGAGGTTTGTTAAGATGCAAGACAAGGGAGTAGAGGAATCTTAGGAACTGGAATCCAGAGTGTTCAAGAGAAAGGGATATTGAGGGACAGGGACCCACCCATGTGTGCAAAAATGTTTGTGGCAGCTCTTTTTGTAGTGGCAAGAAACTGGAAACTGAATGGATGCCCATCAGTTGGAGAATGGTTGAATAAGTTATGGTATATGCATGTTATGGAATATTATTGCTCTATAAGAAACGATCAGCAAGAAGACTTTAGAGAGGCCTGGAGAGACTTACATAAACTGATGCTAAGTGAAAAGAACAGAACCATGACAAGATTACATGATGATCCATTCAGATGGACATGACTCTTTTCAACAATGAGATGATTCAGATCAGTTCCAATGATCTTGTGATAAAGAGAGCCATCTATACCCATAGAGAGGACTGTGGGGATTGAGTGGATCACATAGCATTTTCACACTTTTGGATGTTATTTGCTTGCATTTTGTTTTCTTTCTCATTTCCCCCCTTTTGATCTGATTTTCCTTGTGCAGAAAGATAATTGTCTTAATATGTGTACATATATTAAATTTAACATTTTTAACATGTTTACCTTATATTGGATTACTTGCCACCTAGGGGAGAAGGTGGGGAGAAGGAGGGGAAAATTTGGAACACAAGGCTATGCAAGAGTCAATGTTGAAAAAGTACCCATGCATATGTTTTGAAAATAAAAAATCTTTAATAAAAATAAGAGGAAGAAATATCAACTTGTTTCTTGGGGCCCCCCAAGTATAAGGGTAGAGCTAGGCATGGAAAGAGAGACTGAATCAAGTCTAAACTCATTGAGAAAGGAGAAACATGACTTATAGATGTCTGTGATAAGACCTGTATTTCTTTTTTTTTTTTTTTTAGTTTTGGTTTTTTTATTTATTTTACTTTTAATTTGTGGAATAAAACATACATTTTGATAACATAGCATAATTTTTTTAAAGTAAAAAAAAGTAAAAAAATGAAACTGCAAATCTCTTGTGTACAACTTGCTATTTCTTTTAAATATATATATATGTACATATATATATATATTCCTTTTATATATATGTAACCTAGATTTCTTATATATATATGTGTGTACATATATATATACATATATACATACATATATGTACACACACATATTACTTTTAAATATAAAGTTTTTGACAGAAGGTCCAAGACTTCCTATATTTGAACCTCGACCAAGTCGTCAAGGTGGTCTGACTCTAAGGAAGAAGTTTTCTTTTCTTTTTTTTTTTTTGACCTTTGCAAAAAACTTTTTTTTTCCCAAGATTTTCCCCTCCTTCCCCCCACCCCCCACCCCTAGATGACAGGTAATCTAATACATGCTAAATAGGATAAATTATATGACAAATACAATACATGTATACATATCTACATACAGTTATCTTACTGCACAAGAAACATCAGATCTAGAAAGAGAGGAAGAAAAAAACAACCTAAGAAGGAAAACAAAATGCATGGAAATATTCACAGAAAGCGTTAAAATGCTGTGTTGTGGTTCACTCTCAGTTCCCACAGGCCTCTCTCTGGATGTATATGACTATCTTCATCGCTGAACAACTGGTTTGAATCACATCATTGTTGAAGAGAACCATGTCCATCAAAATTGATCATTGTATAGTCTTGTTGCTGTGTATAATGTTCTCCTGGTTCTGCTGATTTCACTCAGCATCAGTTCATGCAAGTCTCTCCAATCCTCTCTGAAATCCTCCTGTTGAAGACCTGTATTTCTACAACAGGTCTTCCCTCACCCTTCTTAATTCCAGTGCTTTCTCTCTGTCAGTCATTCCTTATTTATCACTCACAAACCCACACACAAATATAAACATATATTTTCATATATATGTATGTATATATATATATATATATATATTTGCTTTGTACACATTTGTTTACTTGTTGTCTTCCCTTTAGATTGTAAGCTCTATGAGGGCAGGGACTATCTTTTGCCTCTATTTGTACCTCAAGAGCTTAATACAGTGCCTAGCATGGTAGACACTTACTTAGTAAGTGTTGATTGACTGATTGATTGGATGGTATGACCCTCAAAGGAGGCAAGGCAAGATTATTGAAGTGAAAGTGACATTGAGGAGTGAGGAGTATATCTGCTCTATTTGTCTGAATGTGTTTATGGGGCACAAGAGGTGTGTGCACTAGTAGAGAAGATGGCCAGTGATACCCTTTCCTGGGATAACTTCTTTAGGAAGCTAGGTTTTCATTTGCACCCCTTGGTGGAAAAAGTGAGCTGGAGAAGGAAATAGTAAATCACTCCAGTATCTCTTGTCAAGAAAAGCCCGTAAGGGATAAGGAAGAGTTGTACAGAACTGAAATGACTGAAAAACAAAAACAAAAAAAGGGTTGAAATAGATAAGAAAAGTATGTGGGAACTGTGTGAGGAGGAAGACTTAACCAAGTACTAAATTTCTGGGAA
Source organism: Myrmecobius fasciatus (assembly GCA_023553655.1). Classification (NCBI taxonomy): domain Eukaryota; kingdom Metazoa; phylum Chordata; class Mammalia; order Dasyuromorphia; family Myrmecobiidae; genus Myrmecobius; species Myrmecobius fasciatus. The sequence continues at coordinate 120,134 of JAJPUD010000059.1, forward strand.
GGGATTTTACATCAGCAGATAGAAGTTCTTCTGAATTGGAAAGTTAAGATCAATAGCTAAAACATTTATTAAGTGCTTACTGTGTGATAAGTCCAGTGCTAGACACTAAGAACATAGATACAAGCAAAAAATACAGTCCCTAGCTTCGAGGGCTTACATTGTAATGGGAGTAGAAAAAATCTAAGAGGGATCTGGGAAGTAGGAATAGAAGGGAAGATCTGGACAGAAAGTCAGGAGCCCAGAGAGAAGTGAGAATGGATAATCTAGGAACTTCTTTTATTTTTTTTCTTAATTTAAAAAAAAAATTTAATAGTATTTCCTCCCCAATTATATGTAAAGATCATTTTTCAACATTCATTTTTGTAAGATTTTGAGTTCCAATTTTTTTTCTCGTTCCCCAAGACAGTAAACAATCTGATATAGGTTATATGCATACAATCACATTAAACATATCTCTGTATTAGTCATGTTGTGAAAGAAGAATCAGAACAAAAGGGAAAAATCACAAGAAGGAACTAAAACAAAACAAAACAAAAAAACAAGTGGAAATAGTATGCTTTGATATGCATTCAGGCTCCATAGTTCTTTTTCTGGATGTGGTCAGCATTTTCCATCCCAAGTCTATTGAAATTGTCTTGGATCACTGTATTGCTGAAAAGAGCTGAGTCTATCATAGGTGATCATCATATAATCTTAATCCAGCCTTTTTTTTTTCCTGAGGCAATTGGGATTAAGTGACTTGCCCAGTCACACAGCTATGAAGTGTTAAGTGTCTAAAGCCAGATTTGCTCAGATCCTCCTGACTTCAGGGCTGGTGCTCTACCCACTAGGCCACCTAACTGCCCCTAATCATCACATAATCTTGCTGTTACTGTGTACAATGTTCTCCTGGTCCTGCTCACTGACCTCAGCATCAGTTCATGTAAGTCTTTAGCATAAAGAACTCCCAGGGTGAGGAAATTGTCTACAAATGCAAGTCGGCACTTTCTCTGTAACTCAGAGTTTTCAAGGGTTATCCAGGAGATTAAATGCCATATGATTTGGGTAGCTAGGTGCACAATAACAAGTTCAATCAAAATGTCTGAGGCAAGATTGATCTCCCTGGTTCTCTATGGATTATCTACCTGCCACTGATTATCTGTGTGACTTTGGACAAATCACTTTGATCTCCCTGAGCCTCAGTTTCCTCATCTGTAAAATGGGGAGGAGGGGGAGACTCAAACTAAATGACATGAGGTCTCTTTCAGCTCTAAATCTATGCCCTATGATGCTGTCATCCTGGCCTGGGCAGAAGAGCCAGATTCTTTCCCATGGCCAGGAAGGTAGAGACCCCAGAGCCCATGGAGAGCCCTTTAGGAGAGAAGGCAGCAACATTAAATGCAAGGGGCATATTCCCACACTTGTTTTAAATTGATATTTAATTAAAAAGTTAATTATTAATTAAGTTTATCAATTGCACATCAGTTGTTCAATAGAAAAGAGCTCATTCATTGAATTATCTGCCTGCACCCGATAGTCTGGGCTTTGTAGCCGAGCAAGGTTATCTCGGCATCGGCCTCTTATTTAGATCAGTTTAGCTTCTAATCTAGGCAGAGTGCTTCCCTCCACAGCCTGGATTGGATCTATAAATGTTTACTCGCTGAGCTGTGTGAGGTATGTGGCTGATCCAATAAAGAGGTCGGGGAAGGGGCTCGCCTTATCCCCACTGGAAGAAGAGCTCCTTCAGACTGGCTCCATTACCCACCTCACCTCCCCTGGCCCCATTACCAACAGTCATCATCACCAACCCTGGCCTTTACTACTCATGAAACACATTCCCCTACTTCATCTCATCCAGCCTCACAATAGCCCATGATATAAACAAGAGTCATTGTCCCCATTTGATGGATAAAGGAACAGAGGTTGGCAGAGGGGAAGAAACTTGTTCAAGAGCGTAGAGCTGGTGAATAGTAGACAAGGGGCCCAAACCTTGGTCCACTGGCTCGAATCAAGTTTTCTTGTCATTTCACCTTGGTGACTTCAAAGGGCACACTTGGATTGACTTCTATTATGAGGGCAGAACTGCCTAGCCTAGTTCCGTTTTCTTTGAGGTTCTCCTTTACCTAGTAGCAAACTCCATAAAGAAGAAACAGAAATAATCATTGGTAGACTTTAAAGGGACCTTATCTAGTTCAGGGGGGCTTCACCTTTTTTTTGTTGTGGATCTCTCTGGTAGTTTGTTGGAACCTAGGGATCCTTTCTTAGAATATGAGTTTTAAACACATGTGATAAAATACATGGGATTAAAAGGGAAATTAATTATATTGAAATAATTATCAAAATATTTAGGTAAGATCACAAACTCCAGGTTAAAAACCTCTGATCTATTCCAAATTTCTCCTTTACAGACTGGGAAGCTGATGGAGTGATTCACCTAAAGTCCCATAGAAACATCCTCCAAGAAGCATCAACCATCAAGCATTTATTAAGTACCTGCTAAGTTCTAGGCTTTGTTTTAGGCGATGCTGAAACAAAGAGAAAAGATAGTCTCTTCTTTCAAGAAGCTTATAGTGGGGATGGGGAGATACAAGAGGCATATAGAGATATAAAAAACATATGAAATAGGTATCAGGTAAACATGGGAGGTGTGTGGCAAAGGTCTTATATAGCACTTCTGCACTCTTTCTCAGGAGGCAATAAGGGCTTTGTTATCCAGAAGTACTAACCCACCGAGGGTCGATCCACAGGGCATTAGGAGCCATGTTACTAGATCCCCATCCACCTGTGATTGGTGCTATCACTTGGTAATTGTAAGCATAATCTGGCAGATGTAACAATCATGCAATAAATGCATTATCATCCGGTAACCCTAAGTGCTGCTGATAAATATGTTTCTAATAAATCCCTGGATTTGGTGTTTATTTGATGCATATGGTAACTGTCTTATTAAATCTCTTTTATAATTGAGGCTTACAGTTTACAGAGCTGCCTACCTCCTAGTCAGGTGCTCTGGGGACTATCTAACAGACAACCAATTCTGGACCATGGATTGTTTTCAGGTTTGTGTAAAAGGGATTTCATCTATTTTTGTATTTATTCTGTATATGTTTATTCACATACAGATTGTCTACCCCAATAAAATGCAAGCTCCTTTAGAGAAGGGATTGTTTCATTTTTTTTTGGATTTGTAACTCTACCACTTATCAAGGTTCTTGACACATAGAAGGTTGTTGATTGATTCTATTTGACCCTAGAAAATCAAGTTAAGAGTCATATGTGGAAGTTGAAGAGAGACAGACAAAGAAAGACTGATAAAAAGAAAGAGAGAGAGAAAAAGAGAAGATGAGAGGAGAGACTGTCTTAATATAAGTTAAAATTCCCCAACAATGAAAGCTGTTGAAAAGTAGAATTGGTAGCCTTGGAATGGGCCCCACTCATTGAAAAGGACTTTTAAACATCATTGAATCCAATCCTTTCATTTTACCTAAGTGGAAACTAAGGGCCATAGAAGCAAAATGACCTCAAGTTCCTATAATTAGTAAGGGGCAAAAAGCTCAAGTATTAAACCCAAATCTGACTCAGTCCAGTCTCCTTTCTATTATGTAGAAGAGATTCCTATTCAGATTCTGTTCAGATTAGACTGTCTCTGAGGTCCCCTTCAACTCTACCATTCCATAATTCCACGTTGGGCAGAAGACCCTGGACATGATAGCCCAGAGCTCCCAGGTGACCAAATGCCACTGACTTGAAGGTGGAGAGGAAAAGAGGGAACATATCCTGATTTTTTAAAAATTCAATTTTATTTCATTTTCAGGTCTGCTTTTCTTCCTCCTATTTAACTACCAATTGAGAAAAAAGAGGGAATAATTCTAAAAAAACATGTATAATCAAGCAAAACAAATTCTTATATTAACCATGTCAAAAAAGTCTCAATCTTCCTTTCAAATACATCCCCTCTCTATGGAGAGGTGGGCATCATGTTTTATTGTGAGTCTTCTGGAATTGTGGTTGGTTCCTGGGGAAATGTTTCATAGACTCATCTATAGGGTCATTTCTTGGTAACAAACCTGGTCATTCCAATATAGCCCTGGATTTGATGGAGAATCAATTTATGACAGTGAAAAAAAAATCACTGGATTTTGATAAGAAGATAAGCGTGAGTCTTAACTCCAACACTGACAAGCTTTTCAATTATAAGGATATCTGAGCTCAATTTTATTCATCAGTAAATGCCCATAATTTTGCTAGTATTACTTACTTTGTACAGTTATGGTGAGGATTGAGCTTTGAGAACTGCTACTTGCATGAATACGAATTATTGTTTTTAACTCTCCATCTGCCATTCCTAGATAAGAACAGATACCATCCACTTGCTTTCCCAAAGAAGGTGCAAGCTCAGGTTTGAGTTTTCCTCCCTAGTGAGTGGGAACTGTCTCAATGATAGGGTATTAAGTAAAGCGTCAATGCCAGGTTGTGGGTAGCTCCTGTCGACATGGTGTCTTGTTCCCAGAATTACTTTTGTGGGAAGAATTCCTTCTAATTTCCATATTTCTGTTGACTAGTTTCAATATCCGTAAGTCCAATCAGAAATTGGTAGAGTCTTGATTTCTCTGTTTATACAGTGTCATGTGAGCATTATTGCTCTCCATTATACCCATCAATATCTCAGCCATCCTTACAATTATTCCCATCATCATTGTCACTTTCACCATCACCATTATCATTGTTATATTTGCCATCACTAATGCCATTTATTTTTGCAATTTGTGCATTATTATTAACCCTATTATCATGTTTTGGATGGAACTCAGAAATGTCCCTACACCGAGTCACTATCATTGCTTTGTGTTTAATATTCTGTCACTTATTGAACAGGTGTATTCTCTATTATGATTATGATCAGCCTGGCATAGAGATCTGATGTCATAGTCAGGAAAACCTGAGTTCAAATCCCATTTCTGACCATAATGACTCTGCGATTCTGGGACAGTCACCAAACCTCTAAGCATGATAGGCAGCTAACTCCCTGTGACTGCAAGTTGACTATATGGTGCTGAGTTAGTTCACTAAACAAGGGGGTCCTCTCTCAAATGAAATCCCAGGTCCAGTCCCTTTCCCCACCAGGTGAATATATTGTCAGGTTAGAATTTAAATCCAGTTCTTTTTTAACTCAAAGGGCAGCTTTCTACCTATTATACTTCTTTGTGTCTTGACTGGATATTCTTATCCCTATACCAGAGAGGAAAAAAGAGGGACATTAAGAGAGGAGAAAGAGGAGATAGAGAAGAACCAGGGAAATATAATGTCTAAGAGACTAAAAGGGGAAAGTTTCAAAAAAAGAAAAAAAAGATCATTAATGCCATATGCTATGAAGAAGTCAAGAAGAATAAAGACTGAGAAAAGGTCATTGGCTTTGGCCATGAGGAAGTCACTGGGGAACTGGAGGAGAGTGATTTCAGTCTCCATGACTTGAAGAGGCAAAAGAATACAAGGAGTGTTGCAGTAGAGGGTCAGGAAAGGAGAGAATCCAGGTCATGGACATTTCTTCCTCCTCTTTGCCTCCAGAGGGGACATTTGGACCTGGTAGGAGGTTAGTTAGCCAGCATTGACTCTCAGGAGTTTCAGGACTCCTCTCAGTGCCTCAGAATCTCTCTCAATAGTGAAGGAAGAGTACTCTTGATTCTAAATAAATAGAGGGTCCCAGAATTATGGCAGGGCCATTAGAAATAGGGATGGGAGTGTGCTGGGTGGAAGGAGGGGGGAAGATGATCCCAAAATAAGAATGACCTTAGATGACCTTATTTCTCTTTGACCTCATAATTTCTCCTACCTCTCCTCCCCCTAGGAACCCAGCCTCTGGATCCCCTTCTCTTTTACACTTATTCCCTCCCCTGCCAGCCCCCAACCAAGCCTGCCTGGGACCATCTGGTTCCTGTTTCCACGGGTCTGCACTCCCAGAGGCTTCCAAGCCAGAAGGATGGGCCAAATCCTCCCCCGGCAAGGACTCCTGGCCAAACCCAGCCACAGAGGCATATTTTCAGTGGGCTGGACTTGGGGAGAGAGGTGGGCCAGGCCAGATGGGGGGGATGAAACTGATTCTCACTCTTAGGAATGTCTCCCCTTTCCCTCCCGACCAAGTAGACTGGAATTGCTTCCTGTCCTTCCTGCCATTCCCCAGCCTCCCCGTGGCATTCTTCCTTTCGCCCCCAGTTTCAGTCTCCTTTAGTGGCATCTGCCCAGACATAGAACAAGGCCGTCCCTATTATGGATCATGGGTTCAAATTCTTTTAGAGCTGGAATGGAGATGATCTAATCCAAAGTCTTCATTGTATACAAGGGGAAACTGAGGTCCCAAGAAAACAAGGGCTACTGAGTTAGTGACAAATTTTCTGTTTTGCTAATCTTCCTGACTCTTTGACCTCAATCCTGCTGCAAGAACATGCAGGGAGAAGGCTTTTTGAAAGTGTCAGGGGAAGATCCAGGGATGGCTCTTGGGCATCCTTCCCAGGAACCACCCTAGAGCTGGAAGCGGTGATCCAAGAAGCCCCATCATCAATTGTCTCTTTTTGTCTTTTATTCTTCATCATAGGAAGCACCCCATGGCATGGTGGAAAGAGCAGGAAAGGCAATGTGATGTAGTGGGTAGAGTAAGAAGCTTGGAGCAGAGATGACACTAATTTGTGTGACTCTGAGCAAGTCATTTTACCCCAGTTTCTCCATTTGTAAAGTGAACTAGATGACCTCTAAGATTCCTTTCACCTCTAAATCTATGATCCTGGGAGACCTGGCTTACTGAGTGATTCTGGAAAAGTTATATCACCAAAATGGGTTTCAAATCTCTCATTTGCAAAAGAGATAGGAAGGGGGATAGGAGGGTTGACCTAAATGATTTCTAAGGGTCCTAGTTCTAGCTGTGACATTTTCTGATTCTATAAGGACTGATCTCCTCAAGATTTCTGCTTCAAAGGCACAGACATGACGAAAGGATAAAGTGTAGGTACAGATTCAGCTGCTTCCAGATTCCAAGATGGGTTTTACTGAGAAATAGCTTGTTTGGAATCAATTCAACTTAATGCAAGTAACATTTATACAGTACCTAGGTTGTACAAAGCATTGTGCTAGGGGCTAGGGAAGCTAAGTTTTTTAATACACTATTAGGTCCTTGACCTAATAGAACTCTTACTTTCATAGCTGGGGTTAGACATACTCACAAATAACTCTAATGTTATGTTGGTTATATAAGAAGTGCCTTAGGGAGGGATAAATCAGTGTTGTCAGTTCAAGGTGGGGAGGATGGAAGATCATCGTAAATGGTTCAGTTGGGGGAGATCAGGGAAGACTTTCTGGGGAAGATGGCATTTGAGTTGAGAATTCTTTCAGGAGAAGAGGAAGAGAGAGAATATTTTAGGCATGAGGAATATCCTAGACATGAAGAAAGGCATGGATTGAGATGAGAGGGTGGGAGTTCAGGACAGGCTGGGGTCAGTCTATTCACATTGGTATAGTGGAAAGATTAATTCAAATTTCACCTCCTCGACTTGTTAGCTGTGTAATCTTGGGCAAGTAATGGATATCCTTCCCACACTCACCACAGATTCAATTTTCTCATTCCCAAAATGAGGGAGCTACAGTTGGCCATCTCCCAGATCCCTTCCGTCTCCCCATCTATAATCCTGTGATCCAGCAAGAACAGAGAGAAACTGCATGGAAGGGACCAGAACCAAGTAGAACAGCAAAGGTAGGTTGGCTTCAGATTGGGGAAAGCTTTGAATGCCAGGCAAAGTACTTTGAACTTTACTTGCTAGGCAAGTCAACCCTCCAGGTAGGTGTCAAGAGTCAATCCATCCAGTTGCTGGCCCAGATCCTTTCCACCTGTGTTCTCTGGCTAGCTCTCATTGTGCCCAACTCCCATCAGAGCTGAATTCCTAGCTGGATTCTGCTGGCCTGTCAAAAAAGCTGGCCTCTCATTCAGAGTTTCAACCAGACCAATCTTCTCTTTTGTTTGACCTCAGCTGCCCCCAAAGCCTGGATCCTTTTCCAATTGCTTATTCCAGGATTCAGAGCCATGGGGTCCTACCTGGAGGAATCCAGAGAGGTCTTCTTATTTACCCAAGAATAATCACTTTATAATTTGGCCAATTATATAATTACCCAATAAACTCTTAACAATTAACCCTTGGTCATTTACAATACAGTTCTGGGGACTCGTTTACCAAAGGAAACACTGAGAAGGTCACTTCCAGGCCTCTTGTAGGGTATAAAGAATTGTCATTCATTCACCACAGGATGTCAGAGTTAGTGTGGGGCAGGAATCCATATCAAGGGTCAAGAGATCAGGTTCAAGAGTTAGTTTGGTCATCATAGGAGCATAATATCATAGATCTAGAATGACCGAGGTCATCTATTTTGTAATGTTATAATTAGGAAAACTGAGGCCCAGGGAGCTTAAACATTTTGCTCCAGATCACACAGATGATCAATGGCAGAATCAAGATATGAATTTCTATTTTTGACTCTAGAGTCAATGCTTTTTTTTTTTCCAGGCTATTTCTGGAAGGAATTTATATCCAATTTGCAGAGATGAAGGAACTCAAATTGGTGGATGGTGCAGGGCTGGGAGTGAGGGCCAGATTCAGGGGTGGTTATCAGTGTCAGGGTCAGGGGTTAACCTCAGGGTTGGGGGCCAGGATGAGTCAATCTCCTTCCTGTTCAGTCACTGCCCTACTTTCAGCAAATAGCAGCTCCAGGGAAGCTCTTCTCAGCCTGATCCCCAATCTCCCTTCAAACCATGCAGTCCCAGGGCCTCCTGACTAAATTCATATAAAGCACATTTCTATTTATTCAAGTCCCCCACCCGCAGGCCCTGGCTTTATTCTGGCCGGTGCACTGGACCGTGCTTTCAATCTGTAGCTCATTTCCTGCTATTCCACTCTCAGGGGTCACAGAGAACATACCTGAGAGGAAAAAAAACCTCACTATGAGGGACCCTGAGGGCTTGGGCTGGCCCTGATGAAATCAGCCAAGAAGCCAGCCCCCAACCCACCCCAGACCCTGCCAGGACCCATTGAGATCCAAAGACAGTGTCGAAGGTCAGGGGAGAGATAACCAAAACTTGTTTTCTCAGAGGCTTGCTTGAAAAAAGAGGGAATGAAAAGATTTGTCTCTGAACTCACTATATGATTTTGGATAACATTTCTGAGTCTCAGTTTCCCTGTCTATGAAATGGGGACAGGAATATACACTGTAAAAATTACATGCGTCTCAGGGCTTAGGAGGGAATAATTAGTATTTCATGTTTTAAGTAGCTATAAACTCAGAGAGTACCCAGTGGAAGGACAGTCACTCCCTTTTGTGTGTTTATGGTTTTCTTGTTTGACCTGGGAAATTACCCATTCATACCTGGGAGCTAGAGGAAGAAAGGGGAGGAAGAAGGTCTTTTAATTTTCATTGGATATTAGCAACTACATATCTGCTCTTCAAAACCCATCCCCTCCACCCCTCTCCAAGTACTTCCACCCCCTAGAACCACTCTTCAGAAACCCCCCCCCCCCAAACCAGAAACATCCTTCTTCTTCTGGAATTATTAGAATTAATTAATAACACAATAGATTCCTGAAGACTGAGGGCAAGTTTGAACCAATAAAGACACAGATCCATAAACTTCCTCTGTTCCAAAGCCCCCCAGTCTCTCCAGGAGGAGGCAGAGAGGCACCTCTGAATCTCATTAGCAATTGACCCTTAACAATAAACTGGAGTCATTACCATTGTAATGGCTCAGGGCAGCATGTCCGGGGTTTGGAGAATCAAGGGGTTAGCCTGAGAGAAATGGGGATGTAAAACACAGGTAGGTCCAGAGCTCTGGCATCCTGTCTGGTTTCTGTTCTGGGAAACAGTGCTTCCAATCAGTTCATCTGTCAATCAGTCATCAATGAGCATGTATCGTACACTTACTTTGGTCCAGGTACTGTTCTAGATTCTGGGGCTACCAAGACAAAAAAATGAAGACATGCTAGTCTTTAAAGAGCTTCCATTCTTGGGGATGGCAGGAGCCCTGCCCTGAATTTTATTGATATTCTGATACTATTATTGGGAATCTGAGCACTCCCCACAGAGAGTCTGAATCTTCTTAGCAGTTTTCTGGGAGTGACTAATTCATTCTCCTCCTGATGTGTCAAGAAAATCTAGTGTTTGAGTGGAATCTGAGATGATTACATAAAGATATATGTAGACAGTCATTTGGGAATAAGTACAAGAGCATCTAATACTGATTAAATTCCCCGTTGTTTAGTTGTTCTATTTCATTAAATGCTTTTCCTTTGAATTCATGGTCATCTGGCTTGAACTAGTAAAAGGAACATTGGTAGGGGCTCAAGCTATGACTTGGAATAGCTGATAAACCCCAGTAGTATCATGAACCTGACTGTAGCTAAGAAGAAGGTAGGAAGTCATGGGTGATATGATTTGCAGATTAAAAACATCCTTAGGTGACTTACTAAACCAGAGTGGGTACTCTTTGTGGAAAAGAAGGCAGTAAGGAAATTTGAATGATTCCCTACCGAGACACGAAAGAAACAAATTTAATTTTGATCCTTCTGATACCTGAAGTGTTAAGGCTGGAGGGACCCCAGACAGAACTTCAGAAGTAAGCACTTTAAATTGCCAAGACTCTCCTGTCTGGTCAGAGGCTAGAGATGAAGATGGGGACCAAACTCACTATTTCTTAAGTCTCCTTTTGCCCCTGGGATTTCTCCCTCATGGATCTGACACTATAGCTCTCTGTATTGTTTGTCCTCAGTTCTTCCAGGACTAAAAGAAAAAACAGGCTGTGGGATGTGGTGAGCATTTGAACATATGGTATGAAAACACGGGGTTCAATAATTGTAACGTTCATGGTGTAGTGGATTGAGAGCCAGACTCTGACATAAACTAGCTGTGTGACCCTGGACAGATCACTTCAAAGCTCCCTGTCCTCCTCCTCCCCCCAGCTCTCCTAAAAGTTTCAGAAGGATTGTTAATCATCGGTGGTGGAAGAACCCCATACTGGGAGTTCTCAACACTGAGGAGATCAAAGATCTGTGTATTCTTCTAACCATGACCCTTGCTGGATTTGGGAATTAAACTTCAAGTGGGCATGGATCACAGAGGGCACAGTCATGGGGAACAAAATCAACTCAAGCTGTGCATTCTCCAGAACCCCAGGATTTGAAAAGGGTCCTGTGTTGTTTAGGGGGGGGAGTCAAAGAGAGGGGTAGACTCTCAGCCCCTAGATGTTTATTATATTTTGGTTTTCTATTATTACATGCAGTTTATTTGCTGATCAATTCTACTACTGTATGTGGTATCCAAGCAATGTTTGTTTACTTTCTTGGGGAGCCAGCTCCATTAATTCAAAGTCAAATGATTAGGGCTTACTGAAATATGGAAAAGTTAACAAGGAAATAGAATTTGTCAGTGGGATTTCTGATCAGGTAAGTCTAGAAATCCACAGACTCCTTGAAAAGGTTGTCATGTTGCCCTTTAGAAAGGGGAAGAACTGAGAGATGGTGATCATCACTGACTTTATTTATATAATTGTAAAACAATTTTAATATTTGTTTTTAAAACTTGGAGTTCCAGATGTTCTCCCTTTCTCCCCTTCCCACTCCCTTAAGAAAGCACATGTGAAATTAGTTATCTAAAACATCATCACTTACTTTTAAAAAATTATAGTGAGCATGGGACTTGGGACATGGGACACAGCCTCCCCTCCCTCTCTGTTTTCCTTCCCTCTTTGCTACTAGGGAACATGAGTCCTGAACTGGGAGTGCAGTCCTAAACTCCTGTCCTCAGCTCCACCACTAACATTTTGTGTCAGCTTGATTAAGTCCTCAGCCTCAGTTTTCTTAGCTCCAAAATAAGAAGATTCTATTTAACAGTCTCTTAAGGGACCTTGGAACCTTTCTTCCTTCTAAACAACTACACTACAACTTTTATAATACTGTAAGACAGCCCTCAAACAGAAAAGAGAGAACAGGGAATAGCAGCCTATCAGCCCCAGTCTGACCCTGGTGGGCTTACTCAGCATCTGCCCTGATGAGTATAGTCCTCTCCAGGACCCAGATGGTTTTGTTAAACAGGGTCAAGTGAATGATTATCAGTACTTCTTGGTGATTAAATAATCAAATGGGAGGGATAGAGAGACTCTTAGTGGGAAAGTTGATTCTAATTTTTAGAAACTATAGAGTTATCTACTGACTCTATTTGAGGGGGAAAGCTCTGATGATACAATCCCCAAGATGTCTCTTCCAGGAGACATTTTGATAACAAAACATCTATGACCATGTCAAGCATATTGTAAGCACTTCCTTCCTTCCTTTTTTTCTTCCTCCCCCTTCCTCCCTTCTTTCTTTCTTTCTTTCTTT